>VWZY01009911.1:190051-221397 GCA_013399075.1 Chloroceryle aenea | reverse complement strand
GGCAGTGGTGAAGTCCCCATCCCTGGAGGGGTTTCAAAGCCATGGGATGTGGTGCTGAGGGACATGGTTTAGTGGTGACCGGGCAGTGCTGGTTTAATGGTTGGACTGGATGATCTTAAAGGTCTGTTCTCTCTCAACCCTCCTCATGCCTCTTCCAGCTCCTGCACCTCATGACTGAGCACAGCCCCATGTGACACCCAGCCATGCTGCACCCCCGCAAACACGCCTTACACTCTTCTCTCAGCTCACAGCAAAGTGTTACAACCAGGCTGTGCTCCTTCTACCGCTCTCCCTGGCAAAGACTATGCAAAAGCAAAGCTGGGGCAGAGAGCCTGGGAGCGCAAGGAATCCAGCTTCCATACAGCTGTAACAACGAGCAAATACATCACAGGAAATTATTAAAAGCCACAGAAAGGAAATGGACCTTGGTGCTGAGATCCAAAGCGCGCAGAGCTGCAAACCCAAAGCACACTACGCAATCAGATCAGCACAACGCAGACCTGCTGGAACACAGCCTTGGTGCTGCCTGGCAATAGCACGGGGCGGGGAAAGCAGAAAATCTTTGAGGCAGATGGAAAAAAAATATATATACTGCATCCCAAAAGGACACTGTGTCTATACACAGTCTACCCTGAACAGCAGCAAATGTACAGTTGCTGTGCACGTGTGAGCTTGGACCAACTGGCTGCACCAACTATTGAACTGCAGCCTGTGTTAGTACAACGTGTCCTAGTTGCTTCCTGCTGAGAAGCTAAACTTAGTCGTTGCTTGTCTGGTGTCCTCAGCACCTTGACTGACACATCTGCGGCTGCTGGCAGTGCACAGGGGCTGCCAGATTTACAGGTGGTCAATGGAGAGCAGACAGCATGCCTGGGGAGGAGGAGGCATGGAGAGGCTAACCAAGTATTCAACTGGTGACTGCAGAAGACCAGAGGGGGAGGAGAGGGACCTGACCTAAGCAGAAAACCTGGGCACACAAAGCCAGGCTGTCTGCAGATCCCCAGTTACTTAGTCCAGCTCAGATTACTGCAGTTCAAATCTCACCATGGCAGATGTGTCCCCGTTAGGATCTGGGGTTTAGCATTTTTTTCCTCAGGTCCATCCTCATCTCAACAGGAACCTCAGGGGTGCCACTAAACTCGCTTCTCTCCCATTATGGAGCAGAGGCTGCATTTCAGCATGTGAACATTGAACATTGAATCATGGTGAATGGTTTGGGTTGGAAGGGACCTTAAAGATCATTTAGCTCCAAATTCCCTGCCATGGGCAGGAACACCTCCCATTAGACCAGGCTGCTCTCTGGGTGAGCTGTTCCAGAATCAGGGCTACATGCACAACTCACCTGTCCACAGATCTGTCCAGCGACTGGCAGCTCCCAGACAGCGACTCATCGGGGCTGATGAAAGCTTCAAGCATCTGACAGTGAAAGAAAAGAGGAAACAATAAACCCACGCACAGGAGCTCTTCAGGCTCCAGTACAAGCAGACCTCTGCAGGGTCAACAAGGTTGCTCAGAAGTTGGCTGATTTACACCAGGGTCCCAGTAGAGATGAGATCCAATCCAGCAAAAGTTGTCTTCCCAGTGGAAGCCCATTTGTGATGCCCTCTCTGGATTATTGTTCTTTCCAACTGCTGTTTGCTAGTTGGGAAACTGAGATAATTAGCACCCCAATGTCCAAAGCGTGCAGAGAAGTCAATGAAATTCAAAGTGCTCAAAGGATTTGTGAAAAAAAAATAAAAAAAAAATAATAATTAAAAAAAAACCCTCAGGATGCAAATGATGTGCTCAAGGCCAAGTGGATATTGTGCACCACAGCCCTGGACTCCTGACTTCCCCAAGCTGCCCTGGCACACGAGACCAGCCTTCCTCTCCAGTGATAAGCGAAGCATCATCAGGGCTTTTGGCTGGAGGAACTGGCTTGGCTCTCACTAGCTCAGTGAGTCAAAAGCTGCATTTGTGTTGCTTCCTGGATGAGACATTGTACTGGACGGGTTTATTTATAGCTGGTTAGTAACAATAGAGGTTTTGTATTGAGTGGCAAACCTAGGGGCTATATGCACTTCGACATGGAGCAGAGCTTGCTCAAGGCCACGCTGTGCTGTGGTCATTACAATGCTTCCTCCTGGCTGCAGACCCACTGTGGACACTTGCTACTCCCTGCTCCACAGCCAGCCCCAAGCCCACCTCGTTCCCAGGAAAGCTGAGTGACGAGGATTCAACACCACGTGGAGACATCCTCTGCTGGATCCCGGACCCACATCACTCCTCCTTCCCTGTCTCCAGCAACAGCCTCCCTTTCCACATGCTGTTCCCGCGTTAGGCTTCTCAACCAGCAGCCACCACACCTTGTGTTGTTCGGGGGGGACAGGACCAACTGGAAAGCATCATTTCTCTCTGCTTCCCAGTTTTTAACCCCAAATCCTCATCCTTCAAAATGCAGAAACCAAAGAGGAACAAGGCCTTTGCTAGAGCCCACTCCCCACCTCTGCTGGCCATGCCAGGTCTCTCCCAGCAGTTAAAATAATGCTGAGACAGACTCATTTCTCAAAAGCATAAAATTGGGAAGCCAGGCAGGCTCCGTGCTCAGGCTCTGCTCATCTGCCAAGTTGGTCTCCAGGCAAAGACAGCAGTTGCATCACAGGCTTGCACAAGGGCATCCCCCAAAAGCACCAGCTTGTCAGTGGTTTCCCACGAGGCACATATGGAAGTTGTAGCACAAGGACATTCTGAGGGCAAAGCCCATATGGGGAAAAGCAGACAAAAAAAAAACAAAAGAGAAAACATTCCCAAATCCTCTTTTCCTGCATTTATAATTCACCAGAGAAGGGCAGCAGGCCACCCACAGCGTGATGCTGAGGAAAAGCAAGGAGAGCATCTGGGAACCTTCATCAGGAGCAGGCTGAGACCTTAGCTCGTGCTAACAGAGCTCCATTAACAGCCAGTGGAACTGAGCTGATTTACACCCAAGGTGGGGTTCCTGGGGACCCTCCCCCTGCACACACACGAGCTTTGTCCTAATCCCACCAAACGTGTTTGGAAGGCCTGTGAAAACAATAGAAAGCCAACTTTAGGCTGCAAGGAGCACAAGATACATCTGTGCTTTGACGCTGCCAAGACTCACCCGGAGTGACTTCTTATTTTATTAGTGGCTGGATAATAAACCCTTGAAAACACAACTTTACCATGGAAACACTGGCACGGCCTGCACACAGAAGTGGAGCTAGTGGGTGCTGCTTGAGTGTAGGAAACACACATCTCCCCAAGAAAGGTCCTTGGGGGCTATCAGAGCAGCCTGCTGGAGTGGGCTCAGTGCCTTCTGGATGTCCCTCCATGTGCCTCCTGCACGGCCAGCCCTCCTGCCAATTGGGGATCCCAGTCCTGCCCTTCCAACAGCTTTGCAAGAATGAATTGTGTGCCCAGATGGCCCAGCTGACTTCACACAACCTATAGTAAGCTGTTCAGAGCCATAGCTTGAGCAGAGATGCAAGTGGAGAGGGAGGTGGAACTGCTGTCCCTCTGGTCCCTTGACACTACAGAGTTTCTCCCACTGTGGATACCAAATTGTCTGGAGGAAAAGGTCCTGCCCAGCCCTGCGCTGAAGAACCAGCCTCTCTACTACAGAGGGACTGGAATATACAAACTCCTTATTCAGAGAGGAGAAAAAATATAGGTTAGGGAGGGACAGAGACAAAAACCACACAGGGAGGCTGCGGGCAGAGCCAAGAACTCTAAGTGGAGCTCAGGCAGGAGGAGCACACAGGAAGCAGCAGGAGCTGCTGACATCCCCGGGCCATTGCAGTCGGTTCTTGTTGGGCTCCCTCACGGTCCCGGCAGCTGGCACACACGTGTCTCAGACCTACACTCCTCTGGAGCTACCTGAAGGTGCCTTGAGAACGTTGCCATCACCACTGCAGCTGGCTTTTAGGGTTGGTGGAAATCAAGCCAGCTGTTTCTTGAGCATGCCAAGCCCAGGGGCACCCGCTCCTGGAAGAAGCTGGCCTGAGCCCCACGTACTGGGCCCACTGGGGATTTAATGGTGGGAATGGCACTCACAGCGCAGCCTCCCTCATGCCCAGTGCTGCCCCTGTTTAACCCACATGCTCCAGCTCCACTTACGTTCTGATCCATGGTCTCGGGGATGAACTCGCCCTCGCTGTTGATGCTGGTGTAGGATCCTTGGCGAGCGATCTGCTGCTGCTCTTCAGGAACACTCCCCGGGGGTGGAGAGCTCCGGCCAGTGTGAAGAGACCCTAGGACATGGGAAAGGCACAGGTCAAGGACAAGACTTGCCACATTCAAGTCCTTCCAGAGACGCTGTTCCAGTGATCAGACACCTCCTGGAGATGCTGCTGGGTTTGCAATTGTGTGGAAGGGAACGGAGGAGCTAGAGATGTGATAATGTTCATGGGTATCCTATAAAGCTTTTGCAACAGGGACAGTTTGTTACTGTGGGGCCACACAACATCTAGCAGACTTGGCCTTCAACCTACCCTGGATCCTTAAGAGCTGTGCACTGTATTCTGGTGCTCTGTCAACACCAGAAGGAAAAGTGCTCCAGAGTTTTAATGCAATACAATCGGTCAACCTCAAAGCAAAACACAAACTCCAAATCTACCTCCCCTCTTTGACCTCCAGGCATTTCCTCCCCAAATCACGTCACTGCCTTGTTCAGCAGTCCGGGAAACAGCCCGGGTGAACTCGGTGCAACTTCACTTCCACACTTATATGCAAACCACTTTGCACTCAAATACCCCTCTTCTCTTCCCCTTCCCTATATGAAAGTAAAGAGGAAGGAAAACCAGCCCTCAAAGCCAAGCAGCACAGGTTGGGGAATGACCTAGGGGATCAGCTGGTGCCACCTCCTGCCAAGGGAGGGTTGCCTTCTCTGTTTGTAGCCTCAGAGGCTCCATGCCTGCAGCTGGCAGAGCTTCCACACCAGGCACAGCCACCTGGAAACCCCTGGGGCTTTGCGGTGCATGGTGGGCACCTCAGCACAGGCAGCAAGGCTTTCACAGGCTCCCCCCCACCAGGGCTCATTTGGCAGAAGGGGGTTTCTATTTTGCACCTCGGAAAGAATTCTACAGCTTCCTCACTTCTTCCTCTCCTTTATTCTCCCAGACACATCCTAAATGACTCCTTGTGTCTTCTCAGGCTTTAGGGAGAGTTACCCTCACTTGGCCCAGATGTACAGGCTTGGCTCCACTTGTCTCTCTGCAGTCCCTCCCCTCCATCCCTGGGCTGTCATCGCTTCATGGCATGGAATTGCTGACGGAGGTCCGTGCTGGAGCCTGAACTGGTCAGCATTGTGCAACACGAGCCTTCAGCACAACACAACGACTTGTTTATAAGCAGACTTCTAAAAAGCACACATCCTTAAGAGTTAGAAGGCACATGGAGATGCATTTTCTTACACTTTGTACCCATTTTTGCGGCACTCCCAGCAGCTCTTTGCTTCCTCACTGCCATTTGGTAACAACATGCCCATGCTAAGCACAATATTGCAAGAGAAAAGTACTGGGAAGGGGCCTATCCCCTCGTGATCAGTCAACGCTGATCAATCAACACAACTCTTCTGCCTTTTCTGCTGCTATTCTGCACCAGTTGCTGTGCCAGATTGATCTCTGGCATAAAGCCATCGGCGCGATCAACACTACAAATCCAAGTCCCCATCTTTCACTTAATCTAATATTCATCAGGAGCTTCTAACGTTAACAGTGTCACACCAGCACTAAAGATCACTAAATCAGCCTTGCTGGATTTATACCAAATACCCAGATATCTCTGTCCCACGGTACATCTTCCTCCAGCCTCCTCACTCAGATTGTAAAAATAAAAGTCATATGGCTCTGAGTTACTTTTTTCTTCTTCCTATTTTCTCCTTCACAGATTTCCTGCAGGATAAGAACACGGCGAAAAAAAATAAAAGTCCAACTGAAGTAAAGCCAAGATCAAGGGGAGAGAATCTCTCGAGTGCTGCGGCGCTCATAATGAACTGGCTTTCCACCAGCCCTAAAAACAAAACCAGTTGGGAAGTACAGCATCCTCTCTTTGAAGATAAATAAACAAATGTTTAACCATTTCACAGTCTGGGCACCCTGGATACATCACCGCACGATCATCCCCTCTCTTGCTTAGCAGATGTCAATCCAGAATGCAGCACGAGGACATTTGGGTGGTTCTTGCTCCAAAAAGCTGCTTGAGGATTTGGCGTGGTGGAACTGCTGTATTTTAACTCTGCTGAGCATGTCTGTTCCTGCTACCCTGAGGTGTGGGCCTGCTCGTGCAGTGTTGGCAACAACCCAAGCAGTCTTTGACTCAGATTTTACAGAGAGCTGTACATGCCCGACTTGATTTTGAACCCAGAGAGTTAAATGGGATTTCTCCCAAGCATAAAGACTTCACATGATCTCACATTAAGCCTTTGCCTGTGACAACTACTTCCAGTCATCAGGTCAGCGGTGTTCGACCTTCTAGAGTCACATTTCCTGCCAAAAGCTGCAAAAGGGGATAAGACGTTAGCCACTGCCCAGCAGGCGAGGAAGTTAAAACAAAATGCTCAGGCTTTTGCACGCCTGGAAACTGCTGGATTGAACCAGCTCCCTCTCAGCCAGGCTGTTTGGGTAGAATTGCTGCTCAAAGTAATTTATGCAGCTTCACACCTCCAGGAGCACTGGTTGCTGCTGCTTCATCTGCCCGTCTGCCTGGGAGGAACACTGGGAGGTGGTGGAAGCAGAGCCCTGGAGCCCAAGTTTGATTCCCAACCACCCCTCCAGCCCTATCCTGCCCCTGTTGACCAAACCTCAGACAATCCCAGTGCTGCTGGAAGGGGGGAGGTGAGGGGGGGAATGGAAAATAAGGGTCAGGAGGAGAGAGCAACTCTGGTACTCCCTGGCAGGCTTAATTCATAGTGGGGGCAACACAAGGCGTGTTGGGTGTATTGGAAAATGCTTCTTTGCCCACCCAGAGGCAGAGGAAGAACTGGACAGAGAAGCCCAGATGTGCCTGTTTTCCACATCACGGATGCTCTTCACACTTGGCCTAATACTCCAGAAACAGCAGCAGCACCAGGCAGAGAGAGGAGACTCCTGAGGGACTGTGCTCCCAGGGTTTTACAGGACTGCATCTGAGCTCCAGCCCTCAGACCCAGGGGGGACAGGGCAGGCTCTGAGGCACTTCTCTAGCAGCTGAAAGCTGGGCGGATCTCAGCAGCTCTATTCAGGATTCCTGAACTTGGAGAAACTCTGCAGATTGGCACTGGCTGAGCATCTGACCTCAGTTACCCTTTGGAGCAAGGTGCTTTGGGAAGGGATTCCTGCTCCATGTTACACACATTAATGTAGAGCCATATATTTGAGACGAGCACAGCATGTCCTGAGCAGGGTGAACCAGGCCAGCACAGAGACTAACAGACACTGCTGGCATCTGCTGGGCTCTTTCATGTTCCTTTCTGTTATTTTTATTGAAGAAGTGTCTTTCATGCAGTATGTGCAGTTTGTGGTGCTGCACGTACAGCCAGCTCCCCAGTGCCAGTCCTTGGCTTCCCTCCACGGCCCACGGCTTCACCCTTTCCCTGCCCTGGTAGATCCTTCCTAAAACTTCATCCATCCCCGTTCAGCCTCAAGCAGGGGTCCCAATGGAGAAGAGAAGCCCCTTAAAAGTCAGAGCTGGGGAGGGTTTGTTGGCAGCCACCTACGCTCACAGCTGCAGCCATGGAGAGCCCAGCCCTGGGATGATGTCATCGCAGACCCGACTGAGGGACATGACGTCAGGATGTGCCGTTCCTCTGAGCCCTGGCAGAGACACAGGGCTCAGGATGCAGCAGCACAAGAAGAGGAGAGAAACCTGCAGGAAATTTCTCACTCTGTCAAGGGGAGGTGTGAGCAGATGACTAAATCTTCCATGATTTTTTCTTTTTCAGTGGGACCCCTACAAGTCTCCCTCCTCTCCACGTCGATCTTCTGAGGATGGATTTCTACATCTTGATTTGAAGCCAACTTTAGGATACTTCTTCTATACTAAATAAGCAGGACAGAGCCCATTTTCTAGCCCTAAAGCAGCTGGCATGATGCACACAGGCAAATTCTCCTCCTCTTCTCAAAAAAGAGGGGGCATCTCATCCATCCCAACTCCTGCAAGAAGGTTCTTAGCCCAGGCTACCCCAGTTTGTACCCGGGCAGTGCTGGGACAGCGGTAATTGCTACAGGGTTGGTGAGGGAATGTGTTAATGATTCAGCAACCTCACCAACAGCCAGCCAATGCTCGAGTCCTGAATTTAACAGGACAGATGCTACCTCCAGGCCTTTGTTTCTCAGTCATCTGACCAGCCTGGGTACCAGCAAAGTCTTTGTACCACCTCTCTCTGGAGATCTGCATTCAAATCCTCCCCATCGTGCTAGCAAGGGTTAGCTACAGCTCCACATGTGCCCAGGCACCCATGAAAACCTGGACACCATCACTGCAGTGGCAATCCTCCAAGGTGAAGGTCCTGCTGTTCTCATGGCTGGTCCATATTGGGCAGCCCAGACCCAACCAGCATTCGTGGCTGGTTTGGAGAGGGCTGGCAGGTACAAGATGCCACGGCTCAGCAGCCTGGTTTGCCACCATGGAAAAAAAAAAGAATGAAACTTAAAAAAATAAAGCTTTTGGAAAATGGGAAAATGTTTCCATTGAAATGGTGATTCTGGAATGGGGCTCTTGAATAATTTGTGGATAAAGTTCAGAAATGTGTATTTCCTTAAAGTAAATAAAAACAACCCTCAGTTATCTGAAAATTCTGAACCCAGATAGATTTTAGCCAAAGTTTCCTGGCACTCAGCTGGACATTTGCAGATGCTGGTCACCAAGAGGCTGGAACATTTTCCACTCCCCCCCCAAAATAAAAGGGAGGAGGGGGGATTTTCACTGAAAATGTTTATGGGAATAAAAAAAAAAAAAAATACTGACTCTGCATAGGGTTTTTTAGGGACATGATGGGCTGAAGACATTTTCTGTCCAGCAGAAGCAAAAATAGCTAAATCTTCCCCAGAACATCTACCCCCCTTCCAACATGCTTGTGCCAATAACATGCAGTTTTATTATTTTTCGCTGCTGTGAACATGGCAGAGTCAGCAGAAAAACATGAGACATCTCAGAAACACTGAAACACAACATGACCCTGAACCACCTTTTTTTTTTATAAGGTCACTTGAAATTTCTTTTAAAATGCGGTTTCAAGAGAAGAGCCAAACTGAGTTAAGATCCTCTCTCGACAGCAACCACTTCAATGGCAGCAAAAATAAGCCCTGTGAAATACCTTGCAAGAGGAGAACAGTTTTGCCTGCAGAGATCCCAGCCCCTTAAGCTGCCCTTTGACTGCCCACCAAGCTCAGTGAAATCCTCAGTTCAAGGAACCACAACCCTGGATCATCTCTAATGTCTGTCTAATACCTGACAGTTTTATGCTCCACTGGAAATGCTGCTCTCCCTTTCAGCTCGCTGACAGATCACCCAGTTCTGCCCTGGGAGGTCAAAACCATGGGATCTGCTGGATGGCAAATGCCTCCTAGGCAGAGCTGTAGTGCACCTCCTGAAGATCTCAATGTTAGCACGCTCTGCATCCTACACCTGGTGCTGCCCAGTTCTTCCCCTCTGTCACCTGGATTAAACCAGCACATGAAGCCCCTTCCTCCACTCTGCTATTCAGGCATTCCCTCACAATCCATGCATACCTCAGGCTCTCGCCCTTGCAGAGCTGATGACTCTGCCTGCTTTGTCTTCTCTACAAGATCTTCTTCAAGGCAGTGACACCCCACAGTCAGTGGTGCTTACCTGGTCATGGACTCTCATGGTATTAGAGCAGCTCCAAAACAGCAAGGAAAGGCCAAAATATGGCATAAAAGTTACTGAGGAAGCCTAACTTTGCAAGAACTAATCCTCTTGCTAGCACAGCTATACATGGAATCAGTTCACACATCAGTGCCAGCTCCTGGTGCCACAGCTCTTCGCTGGCTTACATTAACAGCTTAACGAGTGCCAAAAAAAAGAGCAGCAGAGATGTTTTGCTCAAGCACATTTTCTGCTGAGGTTCTGTGCCTTACCATATGTTTGTGGGTGCATCTCACTCAGGTGAGCCTGCCAGCCTCTCAAGAGCCATCAGAGCTTTCAAAAAAACCCACAATAGAAAAAGACAACCCTAGTACATCCAAACACTGGGGGCAAAGAGAGCTCCTGTATGTGTAGCACCCCTCCCTGGCTTCATTAATAGCTGGGCCTGTCTATAATGGTCCTACCCTAGAAGAACATTTCCTATATATCATTGTCTGAGGTGCAGCAAACCAGCAAACCACTGGGTGCATGGCAGCCCAGGCTGCAAGACAGAAAAAGGGCAAATCCTTGGAGAAAAATACTCTTTTGTTGCACAGGGAAAAGAGTGTGGAAGTGTTTACTGCCATGTAAGTACAGAGGCTCTTTAGGGGATGAAGTATATCTTCATGTATAAATGGGTGGCACAGAGACACATATTTGGGAGTGATGTGGTGAAGCTGGTCCAAGCCCAGGAGCTAAGGAACCCAAATCCATTCAGCTACATTATTCCGCTACCTGGGAAAGGGGGAGAGACGCCAAGAGAATGACAGGAGATGGTTAAAGGTCTCAAAAAGCCTTGGCTTTCTGTAGATCCTCTCTTCACTTTGCTGAAGCTCAGTAGTATCAAATTCACTGGAGATTTTTATCACTGCATTTCCCCCCTCAAATTACCCCTCAGATCCCCATGTGCTTCTTAGTTTTCACGCCCAGCCTGATTCTCTGCTCAGCACAACCTCGTGTGACCTGTGCAGCTTGCAGAGCGTCTCCTCCTCAAGCTGAGGATAAGCAGCAACCACACTGAGTTACTGGTGGGACACATCAGGGTGGCTGTCCCAGCTGCAGCAGCTCCAGGGTTGTGACAGACAACAGAAAGGGGGTGGTGGCCAACCTGCAGTAGCACAAAACAGCCGCAGAGCGCTGCATTTCACTGACCTGTTGAATACTTCCTCGTCCTCTCAGAGTCTTTGTACAGGGATCCCATGATATCCCCCATGGATCTGGAGATCCTCATTTCGTGCTGTTTACTGTTGTTTGGCTGGAGGAGCTGATAATCAGACAAAGGGAAAGGTCAGGCTTGGCCAAAGCCCTTGTGGACACACGATGTGAAACCCCATATGTGGTGGCCCATGAACATATTACCCAAGAAATATTAAAGTAATAATAATTTAAAAAAAGAGACATGCATGTAATCTAGAGATCAGTGCTTCAAAAATCACTCACAAATTATTCATGGCTGCTATTAAAATACTCTAAGATGAAGATTAAGATCCAGCTGACAAGGGTAAATAGAGATATTTCACATAAAAGACTGTTCCTCACTGCCTTATTTCCAGACAGACGCAGAGACTGTTCCCTGGCCTTTACCCAAGTTAGCAATCCCAAAAAATCAGTCTCTCCTCCATGCTCTAAATACTTCACTGGCAGCCTTGGATCAGGCTCTGCTAGAGAAGACAGGTAAGGGGGAGAGCAAAGAAGTGCGTATCCAGCTGGTAACATCAATGGCAGTGGCCAACTCTTACTACGATGACATGCTATGGTGTGCTGTGATTCTATGATCACTTGATGTATGACCACAGAACTGCATGTTCTTACATGAAGGAGCATGGTTACATGCTTCAGGAAGAGGTGGACCTGCTCACAAAGGTATGCAGGAATATATGTGTGGCTTCCTTGCTCTTAGCAGCTGACTTGCAAAACTTGACCACGTTCCCACAGCTGCTAGGGCAGATCGCCCCATTTCTGCCCAGGATTTAGGAAACCTCAACTGATGGCTCAGTCTTCCCCTGGAGCTCTGGTCCTGGCACTTTCTGAGAGCCTCTCAAAAAGGATCAGAGAAGTTCCAGGAGGTGCGAGCACCAGCGGTAGCATGAGGACAAGCACTATGAGTTTCAAGACTCCCAGTCTCTCCAGTACTTCTAGGAAATATAAGGAAGAAATGGGAGTTGCAACATCTGCAAATCCCTTGCTTTACAGCCTGTGCTTGGGGCAGCACGACATGTGCTTTGGCAAGATGCTCCGTGCAGGCGAGGTCAAGCTAACAGGCTTAACTGCAAAACCACTGAGCTCAGGAAAACCAAATAAATAAATATAGGGAAAAAAAAAAAAAGAGACAGTCTTGCATGAGACTGAAGGATTCTCCAATCTCCTCTTCCTGGCCTTTAGTGCTGTGGCACCACATGGAGGCAACGGTCCCCACGCTGCCACCCAGCAAGGCCAGAGCCAGGGCATCGCCCCATAGGTGGGGGAGAGGCTACAGAGGAATGGTGACAGCATCCCTTGCCAGAAAGCACAAGGGGCTCTCTTGGGGTTTAACCCCATTTGAGGACCAGACAAGTATTTAACCCTTCACAGGGTGCAGGAGGAGCTAGAGGGAGCTGAGCTCAGTCTCCCACTAGGAGGATTTCCAAGCAGGGCTGAGGGCTCTCATGGCCAGCTTGCCCTCTGCTCTTCACCGTCGGGAGACTCGTTTCCACTCCCCACCACAATAACAAGGCATCTTGCTCCGGACACAAAAGAGCGGAGAAGGTGAAGGACTCACATTCGCTTTCTTTGGAGCGCTCACAAGGATCCGCAGGCTCTTCAGGGAAGGGCTCAGCTCCAACTGTTCCATCGCTTTGTCCAAATCTTCCTGGGATTTCAGCGGGATCAGGAGCTGGAAGGGATTGAACAAACACCGGAGCACAGCGGTGTCACACTTCTGGGTAAACAGAGGAAGCCAGATCCTTGCAGTGAGCAGCTTGGGAATCGGGGGACTAGGGAGGAACCTGAGAAGGCAGATGGAAAACAGAGCCCCCATGCCCTCCAGCTTGCCAAGCTCTAACATTTTCTTCCAAGTTCTCATCTACCAAGGAACAGATGCAAAAAATCACAACAAATAACATCTGCAAGGCGAGAGCTTAAAGGTCACCTCACTAATTCAGCCAGTGGGAAGAGGAGAAGGCTGAGATGAAACCTTAGGCTTGCTGCCTGCTATTCTGGGGCTGCTCTCATCTTGGAGTTTTGTAGGCAAGACCTGCTGGACCCAGCCCCAAAACAGCCCCACACATTCTTCCTGGGTTTCTTCCCAGGAAGATGGTGATGCAGTGGTGCTTGAAGAAAGCAGTGAGCTGCACCCAAGGATTTACTCTGATGGATCTTCAGCAGCCTTCCCTGCTGCTGCAACCTGTGCACCAACAGTGTCCTTGGTGTTTGGGCATCGGGTGAAGCCAAGGAACGTCTCACAAATAAGAGTCTCCTCCCTTTTGATGTGAACGGTGGGCACTGCTCTCCCTCCAAGAACCACTTCTTTAGCACCCAGCAGGAAAAATTCAACTTCTGCTCTTTACAAGGAACAGAGAGCTACACGGTGTCTACCAGGCAGCTAAAGGTCCTGGTGTTTTCCTGGTAAGTGGCAAACTCTTGCCCTCCTACCCCCAGAGGGAATGTGACCCCCCCTGACATTGCTGTGTCCTGCAGACAGCCTGCAAAGCTTCCAAGGCCCAACACAGCTGCACTTCAGAGGGCTCTGCAGCCTTCTGCTGCTCTGGGCTAAGATTAAAACCATAACTTTTTGCCCCTCATTCAGAAGTATTCTGTCTCATCTCACCAAAACCAGCCCTCAGCCTCTTGTAGGCTGGGGCATTGGCACTGAACCCATGCCAAAGTACACAGCAGTTCCACCTACCAAAGGGACCGAGCGGCCACAGCTCTCAGTAGGCTCTCACTGGTCTTACTGGGAGCTGCAGATGCCCAGAACTCCTGAAAGGCAGCTCAGCCCTTTGGGTAACCAGGGTTCATGCCACCAGCCACAGCAAACACACCTCAGATCAATCGCCACAGAAGATGACACTCAAAAGCCTCCTGTGTCTACCTTTTTGATCTCAGGGTGTTGCGAAGGGTTTGGCTGTTGGCCTGCAGGCAAATAGACCTCAGACTGTGTGCACTGAGGCTAGGACTTCAGGGATGACCTGGTCAGGGGAAAACTGTGGTCCCTGGTCAACAGAGTTGAGGTTTCACCTTCAGAAACTGCTACAGTCACCTCCTGCACCCAAGGACCACAGCCTGAGCCCTTCAAGCTCCATCTTAGATGTCTGTGGGGCTGCTATTTCCACAGTTTGAGCGCCTGAAGGCTTGGATTGAGTTTCTCCTCTCCCCTGTGATAGGAACATTACCTTTCATCTCCATTTTGCATGGAATTGAGTCATATGTGAGCCACCTATTTTATGTGATAGACATCAGGCTTAACATCATGGTCACAGAATTATAGAATCATTTAGGCTGGAAAAGATCTTTAAGATCATCAAATCCAACCGTTAACCCAGCACTGCCAGGTCACTGCTAAACCATGTCCCTGAGGGCCACACCTACGCATCTTTCCAATACCTGCAGGGACAGGGACTCCACCACTGCCCTGGGCAGCCTGGTACAGGGCTTGACAACCCTTTTAGGGGAGAACTTTTTCCTAATATCCAATGTAAACATTCTCTGGTGCAACTTGAGGCTGCTTCTTCTATTGCTTGCTCCCTGGGAGAAGAGACTAACCCCCAAGACTACAAACTCCTTTCAGGGAGTTGTTGAGAGACAGGTCTCCCCTGCACCTCCTTTTCTCCAGGCTGGACAATCCCAGTTCCTTCAGCTGCTCCTTATAAGACTTGTTCTCTAGACAGCTTCATTGCTTTTCTTTGGACACCTTCCAGCACCTCAATGTCTTTCTTGTAGTGAGAAGCACAAAACTTCTCACCAAGAAAGCCAAGCTCCTGCAGATGTGGATAGAAGGTGCTCCTGAGCTTATAACCTACCTTAGGCACCCAGCTTCGAGACACTAAGAGTCAGGTCTGCAAAGGGGCACTGCAAGAACTAAGTTCAATGCAAACTGTTATGCTGTAGAGTTTACAGTCCCCAGTTTGATAGCCAGAAGCCTTGTAGCTTGCATGGGAGAGAAAGAGATCCAGAAATGGGATTAACAGGTGAGAAAATGTTGTCAGGTAATTGCTTAGGAAAAACAAGGCCAGTTCTCAAAAGATACTCAAGCAATGAACCCCAGGTTGGGCAAGGAGTGCTCTTCTGGGCTAAGGTGTGCAAGTGCGGTTGAGAAACTTCTATAAAACGACAGAAAGAGAGACTCTTGAGCAAAGTGTTTAGAACATACACCCAGGAAGGGGGATAATCAGGCTCTGCACCCTTTGTCTGAAAACTATTTAGTTATTTGTGTGGGAAAAAGATTCCAAGAGGAACTCTTGCAAAAGCTTTGCTCCAGGATATACTACAGGCTGCGGGGACCTGAGTTTTCAACAAAACCAGATGGAGAAAAGTTCAGGAAGGTGTCCCTTATCTCCCAAGCAAGGGACCTAACCACCTAGGGGGTTTATACAGAACACCAACAGCGGTCTTCTCCAGACTGGGTCCCACAAGCAAGTCTGGAAAGAGATTTCCAGTCTGGTACAGGGCTTGGACAGGAATGAAAGTACTCACCAGGTAGATAGCAACTATTCAGGGCTTTCAGTAGGTCTATGGAGTAAACAGTTAGACCACGGTTCATGGTTGAACTTTGGGATCTGAATGAACCACCTGTGTTCACAGCAGATACCAGACAAAGACGGTATTGAATGTGTCTCCCAAGTGCTGTGCAGCTGTTCGTGGACAGTCTGCTTCCTTAAGCAGCAGAGCTGAAGAGATAGTCTCCTGGTGCACTGCTTAACCCTCTCGAAGTTCACAAGGGCTCCACAAGTGCATCAAGCAGACGTGCCTTCTCTCCTACACTCACCCGAATAGGAATGAGAATGGTGGAAAGCTGCTGCTCCTCCTTGTTTCACCACCAAGCAGAATGTGACTCTGAGTCCCACTGCTCACCCATCCCTTTACTGAGCTCCTCAGAAGTGTTCAAAGCAATCCCTCAGCTGCTGCTTTGAACAGAATGTTCTGCAGGCCACTCCATCTCACTCCAATATCGCATTAACACTTTTGCATGTCTGCTTCAGTGGAGCCAAAAACATCAGACAGAAATTGCCCTCCTGTAAAAGGGACCGGAGCCAGTATTTAGCTTGGCTTAACCTATTACCCACATCTGGCAAGTAGGTTTTGCTCCATTTGGCCTCCAGTCTGTGGCACCTATGGGTATCAGGAGCAGGTATCTATTAGGCACGAAACTAAATATAGGCTCATGCAGAACCACGGAAGTAATTGCCAGGGTGAGCTTCCAGTAACTGGATTTATTCTGTCAACAGAGCGACCAGCTGTGATGAACTGCAAAGCTTTACCAACAGAGAAGTTTCACTAAATAGAGCTTATTAGATTTTTCTTCTTGCTTTTAAACAGTATACTCTCCTGGAGCCTATTTAGCGTGGGACTTGGTAGTCGACCCACTGCAGCCTAAGAAAGTGAGTGCAAAGGGTGAGTTTTCACCAGCAACAACAATATTGCCAAACCTCCCTCTGTAAGACACTGCAGAGAGCCAAAGAATAGTAGGAAACAGGGTTGGGGAAAAATCAGAGAGGTCAATGAATTCATCTTCCTGCCCACTGCAGGACCAACTGGCATCAACAATTCTCGACAAATGTTTGTTAAATATGCTTGTATCTCCTCCTCCCCCCTACAGGAGCTTCTAACACCTCCCTGGGCTTTAACTCTCCCTAACCTTCCGAAATGATGCTGAGGGACAGTTTCAGAGGAGACGAGCAAGGAGAGGTCAGAAGGGAACCAGTGGCACACTGAGGTTCAGTGTTCTGCCCAAGGTCACATCACAAGCTGGTCATGGAGATAGGACGAACAACGAGGTGACACTTCATGCCTGGAGCAGCTGCTCAGGAGTGCATGCAGATGAAATTCAGACAGAGCACTTGTCGCAGAAGCCAGACTTCCAATCCATAACCCAGCCAACTGTTTTAACTAATGCCACACTGTCCATGGCCAGGTCACATTTTGCTGTCCCACTCATCAGAAAGATGAGCCCAGCCTACTACTACCATGCAGACATGTCCCATGCGGTACACCCACGGCCAGGCCCACTCTTATCTAGACCAGCCCAAGCCCACTGATTCCATGGTCCCACCAGGATGTGATTCATGCGTGCCCCTGCTCCACCCAGCTGGCATGCTCATCTCACTGGTCTTGGCTTCAGGACTCCTGCTTCATCAGGACAAGGACTGCCTTTTGGCGTGTTTTTCTAAGGGCCTGTGGACCTCAGCGTAATTTTGGTCTACAAGGTGCTACTGCAAGGGAAACATCTGATGGCAACAAAGAATTACTGCACAGCTCCCTTCGAGCATGAAGAAAGGGGTGAAACATTTAATTATGATGAGTCTGGGGTCAGGCTACACCTCAGGCCTGCAGTCATGAGCCTCAAACACCTGATCCAGAACACACCAGAAGCCAAATGTGTCACCATGTGGACATGTGTCTCCCCAGAGGACACTTTTGTCCGTTGCTAGTGTTTCCACAATAACAACGCTGAATTACTACTGCTCGGATCTCTTCCCAAAAGTGTGGGTTCTTACATTTTTATGTGCAGAAAAACAAACCACTGAAAATGATCCTCAAGCCCAAGAAGTCAGGACTACCCAAAGGCCTGCTCATGGTCCTGCTATGTGCTGTGCACATGCCCAGGAAGACAGTCTCTGACATGGGATAAAATGCATTATTTAAGCTTCTGTTTGCTGTTGTTGGAAAAAAGTCCTCTTCCAGTGGAAAGAAACCTGGAATGAAATGAGTCATTCCTGGAGAATTCAATGGCAGGCTTTTCCCGGGAGGGCTGTCAGAGAATGCCCAAGATTAGAATCCTGACTGTATTCAAAGCCAAAACCCTGCGGAGACTTTGGTATTATGAGGTACTTATTATAAAAGAATAGTAACTTTTCTGTTGAAATAGAAGGGAGGAAAAAAAAGGGAAAAAAAGAGAAAAAAAACAGAAAAAAAAAAAAGAAGAGAGGAAGCTCCCTTCACAACCTCTCTGTCCATTCGTACTTTGATGAAAGGCTGCTAGTTATTTGCAATTAATACTTCAACAAAGAAACAAAGTTGTCAGGAGAGATCCAAAAGAAGAAGGTTGGAGAGGAAAGGTCTTCAAGCCTTAAAATGGAAGGATAACAGAAAGAGGACCTGCCAGAGGAACCCCCAGTGATGCACATTTCACTGCAGACCTGACCACAAGAACACTCACATAGTTCTAGGGGTTTGGGGATGAAACAAAGTCAGAGAAAAGTACGTTCTGTTAGCAGCACTGTCCTTCATACTCGGGACTTCACCATGCTCCTGCAACTGGCCCAGGATGGGAAGGCTTCACATCCAAGTGAAGCAGCCTACAGTCATTTCATGAGGCTCTCAGGAAAGCCACTTGGTCTCAGCCATTCTCCTCACTGCCCTTGGTGAGCTCTCACCAGCCAGACACGCTCTGAAAGTTGGTCCTATTGCCAGAAAACATCTACTGCCGCTGACTGTGCAGCTGCACTGAGAACATCTTCATCTCATCACTTTTTGAGTTAGGGGGATTATTTTTCTGGTGGAAAGACAATGTTCCTGTGTCACCATTTAACAGGCCTTAAGTGAAATAATTCTGAGAAGGGAAAAACCTGGCTTGGAGAATGAGTATCCAATCCAGCTGTGTCCAGACAGCAGCTCACTAGCTGGGAACTAGCAAAGAAGATTCCTTTTTATTCACACTCCTGTACCTCACTAAATTAGGGCCTTAAGAACAAACCACCGCTCAATCCTGCAGTGAGCACCAGGCACCCCAAAATTCCCCCTTAGCAAGAAAGAGAAGAGTACCTCATTGTTCACACAGACCAAGTCCATCGTCTGTCCAAAAGCATCCGTGACCTTCTCAACCACTTCTTTGAATCTGACTGGTCTTGGGAACTGGATAATCCTGTATACACAAGCAAATACAACAACAGTCTCAATGTAACAAAAGCATACTGGAATTTGAAATTAGATTGACATTTGAGGAGAAAGGACCTGTATTCTTCTATCAGGAAGCATAAAGCTAGATCCTTTCACACTCACAGAAATGCTGCTTGTCTGCTATGCCCAAGAGGGGACTTGACCTACCCTGTGAGACTATCTACCAAAATTCTAGGGCAGCTCCTCTGCTCCTCCTCCTCCTGTGAGGTACAGGTGGACAAGAAGAAAGTCCAGCAGCCCTTCACTGGAGAAGACCCAGGATCAGGCATTAGTCAGTGATTTATCATCTCCATTTTCAGCAAGTGGCTCTGAACAGGGAGGAAGGATGGAAGAGAGAATGATGCAGTCTGGCATCCTGTACCTCTCCTGTGCCATCACACACAGCAGCTCCATAGGTCCATATCAGCAGGTACAGCCCAACTCTACGGTAACATGACTTAAATTTTCTTTGGCTTTAGCAAGCAACTTGGACCATCAGCCTGTGAGTTTCCCGCCCTGTGTCCTGCTCTGCCACAGTCACCGAGCAGAGGTGATTCCATGAAAATGTCAGCAGGGAAGGGTGGGCAAGCTTTCACTCCCAGCTCTATTTTTATGGGACCCATGCCCAAAATCTGGTTATCTTAAGTTAGTGTCACAGGCTGCTAATCAAAGGACACATTTTCATAGAGCTGCAGCTCAGCTGTGGTTCAGCAGGGCTCAAGAATTAAAAAGAGAAGGATCCAAGCGTGCACCCTATGTCTGCAGCAAGAGGAATTTAATGACTTCCAGCTTGGAATCACTTTGCCCACGTACAAATCCCAGGAGGTACTTGTGGCAAATGGGGTAGCGAGGCAAGGCTCTTGCCTGTAAAATTGTAGTTGATTTTAGGGGAACGAGTCCTGCTGTGAGCTCATCTGCAGCTGGCTGAAGTCAGTAGGACAACGCTGCGTAGAAAAGGTAATCTGTCCCTGTGCACGTGGGGGACTGGGTTGAGTACGTACCTTTTCTCTCCTTCATATTCAAACTTGATCCTGACATTTCGCTGCTGAAAACAAAAGCAGAAAACAATTAGGTCCCAAATGGATCCCAGACTGATTTCCAGCTTCAAAGCTGACAGTTCTCAGGGAGACTCCCCTAACTCCAGCGGACATCTACCGGCAGGCAGCTATTGGAAGGCCAAGCTGGACTTGCAGACTTTGGGGAAACTCCACATTTCTGGTAAATGTGCTTTGTGAAACAATACAACCCTTACTGTGTAACTGTTAGTTTTAATAAAATGTAGTAATCAAAGCAGAAAACTGACTGTTCTGAACTCAGTTGGGAGCAAGGTATTATCATCATGTGAAGTGTCTGATGTCTGCCCATCTTCAGTATTTCCCATGGTTTTACCCCAGTACTTTTCTGTTGGAAACCTAAACAACAAAGCTCAGGGGATGTTTAACAGAACACATGAATATCTCTGGAGGCAGCTCACAAGTGAAAACAAGCGAAAACAAGCATCCTATAAAGGAAATGTAAAGACAATCTGGGATTTTAGAAGCCAGCAGTGGTTGTAGGAGTGGCTGTTATTTTGTTAGGACCTACAAAATGCAAATTCTATCAGGCACCACTACACCGTAAAGAGTAAATGCCTACCCTGCACTGACCTGTTGCTCACCTCAAGAGACAGCATTAAATTTGCCCAAAAAGAGCCAGCAGAGTCACAGGCACAGACTGGGCACACAAGTGTGCAGGGACTTCTCCTGCCATCTATTTGTGCATACTTAGCAGCAATCAAGAGCACAAGGAGCCTTTTCATTCTTTCAGCTTCTCAGACCGATCCTGAGCATCCCTGGGCTCATTCCAGGACTTCCCGATGGTCTCCAAGGCAGATCAAAACCCTCTTTACTTCCCAGACCAGGTTCAATCACCCCAGTTAACCAGGGCTCTGCCCCTGCTAGTGCAAATAAGCCTCCTCAAATAGTTTTCTTCCCGCAGAGAAACAAGTGCTTGCCATCCCCACCCGAGGTGTAACACCAGGGAGGGCTCTGTCCGGCGCTGCCGGCATCTCACAGGGATAATCCCCGAAGGAGTGGGTGACAGCCCTTCCTGAGCAAGGGCCTTATCTCTAACGCTGGACTGCCAGCATGTGAAGGCACACTTTCCATCCTCTCAGAGGGAAAGCAGAGCCACAGTGAACCAGCTTTGTCTCTAATGAGGAAAATGAGCTGGACGGGCGTCTTTAGGTTTATTTTTAACCTGACAGCTCCTTGAGTTCTGCAAATGGCCACCAAAGTTCAGGAAGTTAAGGCTGGAGGCGATTCGTTGAAAAGCTTAAAAAAACCCCAGCAGATTCAGGGTAAACGTGTTGGATCATCCGAAACACATCCTTTTTATCTCTGCTCGTGGCATTTTCTGTGCTTCTAGAAAGGCTGGGAAGAACCAGTGCTGGGATAGTCACCAGCTGGGGTACTCCAGAAGTGTTACAGGCCTGTGCTAAACAGCCACTTACCTCACCTTGGTGTCTACAGCCTGTTCTCCAGATCCACAATGTCTGGACAAAATCCAGGTTCACTTCTAGAACCAGGCTCAACTTATAAAAATACCAAACTAACTCTAAACCAGTCCAAAATTCAGAAGGAGAGATGACCATACCAACCAAATGCAGAAGGTCCAAATCATTCTAGAGAAACAGGCAAATAAGGGTGGGATTGTCACCTTGTGTTACCTCTGTTGGAGAAGGAAAACAAAAAGATATGGGCTTTTTTATGCCAATTTTTAGTTGCATCTGCCCCTCTGAACAGGGCCTGACTGGTTCATCCCCCCTGGATGCTGGCAGTAAACCAGTCAGTGTGGGTTCAGTGTCTGTAGCTCCACAAAGCCCTTCTCTAAAGTAATGGGAAAGAAAAAAAGATCAGGGCAAGGAACTTTCGAGGTTTCTCGTTACAAAGGAGCAGGACGTGCAAGGGGAAAAGCTCACGCAGCTCCGGCCTCTCTGCAGGAAACCTTTCAAAACACAGGTTTCACTTTCGGCGCAGAACCCGAACGCTGCGCTGAGCTGGGACGTAGCACACGCCATCCGGTTATGCTGAGCAACACAAATTTCACAGACAAATAAGTCTTGCAAAACAGTTCGTGGCTGGAAAATGTCAAAACACTTGTATAAAGCTCCAGAGAGAGAAGAAAAGGGGGGGAGCCACGACCCTGCTGCATCCTTTTCTTCTACATCAACAACAAGGCTGATGGGCTGTGGCCCAAAGCCAAGAGGACTAAGCCAGCTGCCCCGTTCTGCTCCAGCTCTGTTTCTGAGCAGAGCAGCAAACACGCTGGCTGCAACGGGGGAATGAAAACCCACCGCATTTGTTAATTAGATTTTTGTTAATATTTTTTTATCCTGGTGTAAAACACACTAAATTCTTGCCTCCCTCAAAGAAGCCCAAGACCTTAAGCTCACAAGCCTTTAGAAGGGGAATAAATATGTATTTAGCTTTAGTCTGAGAAGTTGGTTACAGCTTTTTGCTTTTTTCCAGTCTTCCCTTGGCTTGCTCACGTTTTTGACCCATGGCTAAGGCTGAATTCATCACAGCTATCAGCAACAAATACTTTTTCCCATTTCTTAAAAAAGAAAAATGAAGTGGGCAGTGCCCAAAGCACTAGGAAATCCCAGGGGGATGCAAAGCACTTCCTAAATACCGGAGCAGGCTGTGATTTTTTACACCCATGGAAATCTGGTTTGGAGCGACTGGCTTGAGATTACGCAGGGAGCCTGGGGCGCTGCCAAGTGCTGCAGCAAAATCTCACGCGAGTCTGCACCCAGCATCGCAAACACACGATCGAGGGGGAGGCAGGACCAGCATCTTCTTCTTAAAGGGCTTCAGCATGATGTGCAAATGCTTGCGGGCAGGTCACGGAAGAGATGGGGGCGGTGGAGGCTGCTGGGTGCTATTCACTTCTGCAATTCGGTGAAGAATGAAGACAACAGAGACTCCTTGCACAATCCAAGTCATGTTATTTGCCCTCTCTGCCATCAGATATCAAATGAGGTCAATGGCAGCCTTGTTCCCCCCACCAATCAAGAGGTCATTAGCTGGTGTAGAACAAGATGAAACATCCAAGAAGGGTTCTGTGTTAAATACAGTGGAGGAAAGGGGTAAGGCCATGCTGCAAGGTACCAGCTTTAAACACTGAGCGCTGGCAGAGCATTTCAGCAATGGTTTCATGAAGAACTGTGAGGCTGAGGCAGGTAATGGAGCAAGCAGGGGAAACTGAGACCAGAAAGCTCGAGATGCTTTGCCCAGCATGAGGAAGAGAAGTCTCCAGGGAGAATTTCAATACAGAAAAGGTTATGAGACAGATTTATTTTTTTTTCCAGGTCCTGTAATGACAGGACAAGGGGCAACAGTTTTGAACAGCAAGAAGTGAGATTTAGGTTGGATATAAGTAAGAAATTTTTTATGATGAGGTTGGTGAGACACTGGAACAGGTTGCCCAGAGAAGCTGTCAATGCCCCATCCCTGGAACTGTTTAAGACCAGGCTGGATGAGATTTTGAGCAACCTGGTTGAGTGAAAGATGTTCGTGCGCGTGGCAGGGGGGTTGGAACTAGATGATCTTTAAGTCCTTCCAACCCAAACCATTCTGTGATTCATTCTATGAAGCAGAGTGGCAGAGCCAAGCATAAAATTTAGATGCTTGGTCTCCTGGGTTCTACGCACTGAGCAACCTTCCCTCTCCACGTGCATTTCCGTACAACGCGGGGCACGGAGGAGCCCACGTCTCGGCTGGCGCCTGTAGGCCCTGCTGCGACACAAACAAAATAAGCGACAACCCTGACAGGAAATACCACAGTAATTCCCTTCGTTTCTGGAATTATTTCTTCTCCGAGATATTTGTACCGGCATTTCCTCCAGCCCTGCTAACAAATGGTATTTTACTCTTTCTTGCCATCCGCCTCAGAAAGGAAAGAGCAAAACCACCGCGGTGGCCACAAACCCATCGCCATCTTTCCAGGCTTTCCTTGAGATATTTTTAGCTCCTTCCTCAAAACTTCTAATTTCACAAAAAGAACACAACTGCCAAGCTTCAGAGGAAGCGCTGACGGGAATGGGGAGGAGGAGGAGGAGGAGGGGGAATGGAGGGGAAGGGGGCAACTGCTTCTGCCCGCTTGGCTGGGAACCATGGCGGGCTCGGCCAAGCTCGGCCCCCGGAGCTGGAGCAAGCAGCCCTGAGCGCTGGTTTAGATTAAGGAAAACGTTGGAATAAAATGGAAAAAAGTGTTTCCAAACGAGGTGAATCATGATCTTATACAGAGATCCCTGAAGAGCTAACTGCTGTTTGTAATAAAAAGCACACACGGAGAGCCGGAAAACACGCTGTGAGGCCTAAAATGGAAGTGGCTTCGGAGGAACAGAAGGTGCTGAGCACCCTCAGTGTTGGACACCCAGAGGGTCAAGCAGAGCAGGGTACGGAGTGAAGCTGAGTAATGCCCATGGAGAAGGGTGTCCAATGGCACAGGGACACCCGCCCTGTATTGCCCCAATGCCATCGACTGCAGGACGTGGCTCAGCGGAGGAGGCAGCCCCTCACCTCCATGTCTGCCCCTGCACTGGTGTGGCACCGAGAGCCAAAGCACCTACAGCTGCCATGCTGCAAAATCCCAGATGAGCACCAAGTTTAAAGATACTCCTCACCATGTCCTCCCCTCCCACTGTCAGAAACAGCGTTGTGGTCAGACCCAACCTCTGTGGTTTGCTTTTAAAACTACTCATGTCAAACCTAACTAGAGGACAGCTTTGTCCACCCTGAGACACCACAGGGACAGGGACTTCAGATCAATTTTTCCATCCAAATCTGTGCTTGGCTCACAAACCCCTTGGGACAAAGCGTCCAACTCCAGCATTAACCCTTCTGAGGTCAAGAAAAGCAGGAAAAAAAAATCATCATAAGGGGTCTGTTCTTCCCTTCAATGCTGCACCAAAAGGGGCTCATTCCAGCTTTGCTCTCACACACCCACAAGACTTTGGGGCACGTGCTTTGCCTCAGTTTCCCCTCTGGGTAAAATCAAGGCAATGAAAAAAGACCCACTTCTGCATGCTGGAGGGTAAGCAGAGGGATTTTATTCAGTTCTCTCATTTTCTACTTGTCAGATTAGGAAACAAGCAGAAAATCCCCCTGAGCAGCACGGCATTCAAGCGTTAGTGCTCCAGTTACTCCTTTGTACAAAGCCACAAAGCGGTGGGATTTCTCCTCATCTTCTGGCTTGGGCCGAGAGAAATCAGCACCACAGGGCCAGGCTGAGGGGACTTCTGCACCTCCCCGACGTGCACGTTGCTTGCATTAGCTCTTGTGCTCTCCCTTACTTTTAGCAACAGGACGTTCGTTACGAGCCAGACAGCTGGACCGTGTCCCTAAACCGCAATAGGAGATGACTAATCCGCGTCATTAGGAATTATCCACACAGAACCCCCACGCGCTTTGGGTTATTCAGCAATTAGACAGAAAGCAGTTTGTCTGGGATTGCCCCCTTCTGCTCTCAGGGTGGGGGGTGTGTGGAAGCTACAAGACTCTGGTCCCTTTGGATCCTTGCAGCTCTTTTCCTCTGAAGAAGTAAGCCCGGAACGTGAGCAGCTCAGAGGTCAGTGGAAAGTTGATGTCGAGAGGGTTTGCTGCTCCCTGTTACAGATATTTTTGGTTTATACAGCAGCAGAAATCTCAGGCTTTGAAATGTTTATCCAAAACCACCTACCTGGCAGGGAATAGCCTCTTTCTCTGCCGAATTTCTCCTTGGTATTACCCTCTTAGCATCCAAGTCAGCTCTATGCACAGACAAGGGAAACCTTCTTCCCCAAATCCTTGGGACTCCACCGTCTTTACCATCTGCAGCCAAGGCTTTCCCAGCTGGTGCTGCTCCCCTCTGGGTCCCTTGCTCCTGCCCCTGTGCTGGGGCAATCCCCGCAGATCTCCTCACAGAGACTCCCACCTTCAAGGTGTTATTTATGAATCCCCATCATCCTTCCCAACAGTAAACCAGAGGTTTTTAGGCTACTTCAAGACCTACAGAGAGCCCTAGAACATGAGCCTCATTTCATTCCAGTTATGAGCAAGCCTTGTCCTGCATCCAACTTGCCAAAGCAAAGAGAGCTCAGAGGTAATACACTGATAGAACAACTTTCAGGTCAGTCTGACATTTGTTGGACATGGGGAAACGTTCCTCACAAACATGAGTCTTTATTGCCAGGGGAGAACTTGCAATCAGAATTAAAGGGGCAGAGGAAGTGGGAGCTGCCATTGGCCCACGCCAACGTCCTTGTCATTAGACTGAACTGCAGCACTGACAACCAACTTCATCCCACCAGCTGCCAAGTGCTATTTATATAAACAAATGGACATGCACGCAAGTAGACAGACACAAAATAAATGTTAATATAATTGCTCCTTTCTCCTCCATGCTTTTGTTTGGTATTTCTAATTCTCTGTGGTTTTCCTTCTTATCCCACTCATCTTTTTCCTTAATGATCACAATGCAGATCATTACTCTGCTGTTTCTTCAATCCCTTCTTCACAGCCACTGCTATAAACAAAACTCCTTTGTCTGTTCAGTCCAGGAGATGGCCTGAAAGGACTCCTTCCAGCCATGCCAGAGGTTGCAGGAGGAATAATGAAGTGATAAAAGCAATAATGGAGGAATAGCAGCACAGAGGATGCACTAGGAATAATGCCAGGGTGCCAAGGTGATCCCCCTGTCCCCAGAGAACAGCTCCCTTTTAAAGATTGTGACTCAGAATGCAGCAGGAAAAGGGTGTCCCATCTCTATCCTTCGACCCTCTTTGCTCCCAGGCAGGAAGGCAACATCATGTTGACACACTTGACTAGGACTCAAGCTCAGCCATCACATCTGCTGCCAGCTGCCTGGGCAGTCTAAGAGAGGAAACTCATCCGCACCACGCATCAAGTATTGATGTTCTCATTTCCAGCTTGCCCTACCATGAGGCAGTAGACATCCAAAAACTCAGCCTTAGTCCTAAACTCATTTGTAAGGAAAGCGAACTGAAAAACCCAAAGGTTTTTACGCAGCTTGCCAAAGGATGTTCATTTCCTAAGCTGGTCTGAAGCAAAACCACTGATATTTTTTGGGAAGAAAAGCTGTGCAGCACATACCACCACAGACTACTTTCTTGTGTGGCCCAGGCCTACCAGGAATACTCTCTCTCAGGGTCCAGATTTCAACTTCTGTCAAGAGAGCACTGAGGAACCCCTCCAGCAGACAGGGATGAGATAGCACTTTGGTTGTGTTCCTCTGTGGACCAAAAAACTGCTGCAAGCCACAAAGGGACAGGCTCGTTAGTCAACACATTCCTTCTCAAGTGTTTTTCAGTGGAAATTTGGAACACCGACTAAAGGATTCCCATGCCTCAGAAAAGCATTTTTACCCAGAAAAGTATAACTTTTTTATTTTTTTAATCTAACAATTGAACGGCCAGATCCAAGTATTTCAATGTGAGCACATTACTGCAGGGCCTTATAAAAGACACCTACAGTGAGATTCCCAAGAAGAAAATTTAGCATCTAAATGCCTCACGCCTCTCCCTCTCCAAGAAGGGAAACTATGCAGTGCATCCTTGTCTGACCAGACAACCTGATCACAGAGAAAAATATAAAAAAGAAAAAAAAAGGGAACAAGGGAACACCAAGTACCAAAGGAACAACAAATCACAGGCATGACAACAGCATTTCCAAAGCAATCTCTCACACACACCCCCCCAAAATCCATTTCTGTGCTAAAAAACAAGGGAAAAAAAAGCTAACTGACCCAAACAAGTAGACTAAAAGTTTCTGAGCTGCAAACACAAACCAAGTCCCCACTAAATCCACCTACTTTGGCCACTCCCCACCTTGCAGACTAGACTCCCGTCATCCCACGAGCCAGACTTGCTCCAGCTAGTCCAATTTAGTGAAGCAACAATTCAACATTCTCCAACGCCCTTCATCTCGTGGGGCCTGTTGGTCTGAATCCTCAACCCCAGATGCATGAGGAGATTTGCATCTCCACCATCAGAAAGATCTGAGTAACAGTGAGCACAGAACCACGGCTGGTCTATTTATGGATAAAAGGAAAAATCATACAGGAGACAACCTTCTCCCAAGAATCACTGTTGCAATTCGGAAGGAAAGTTTGATTCCTAATATAATAAAATTAAAGGCAACTGGCAGCCAACAAATCCAAAGCTGATACCAGAGCACAACATTGGTGATTTATAACTAAAGATACAGAGCTATGGGTATGAATTTGATTGTGAGACTCCAAGAAACTTGTGGATAAGGATTCAGCCGATGCAAACTATCTTCCTTATTTTCAACTCACTATCTGGTTAACTGTGTCTCTGCAGCTTTTGCAGCAATAGTTTTCAAAAATGACAGCAGGGATTTTCCCCCGTTTGGAGAAAACATGTTATTTAAAAGAAGTCTAAAGAGCTTTGCTATCCCAAAATCAACTCGAGATTGCTTGGTATGGTCTCCACCCATCAGCTCGAATAAAACACTACCCTCGGAGCCATCCAAAGCTGCACTGGCTCATCTGCTTTGCCTCCAGCTGCAGAGAGCCAGCTCTGAATTTCTCCTGTCAGCTTTGTGAACGTCTTGGACTTACTTCAGCATGAGCTGAACACAAATCCAGTGATTCAACTTGGGACAGCTGCTACCGCCAGGACACGCTCTGCAACAGCCGCGCTACGTGCGCACGTGTTTTCGTCTGCATGTGTCGAGGAAGTCTAGAGGGATTCAGGAAAGGATTTTTCTCCTCTGCATCCAGACTTCTTTGTGAGTAGCACAAGTGCCATTGAAGTATGCATGACGACAGTAAATGACAACTTGTTTTCTCCCTGGCTAGGCGTTCAGCAATTGCAGAGTTGATGGCAGGCTTATTCCAAGCTGTAGCACTGGATGTGGAATTCCAGATGCATTTGCTCGTGTGCTTCCCCAGCAGCTTCCCAGTCCTCTTTATTATTTTTCCCTTTTTTTTTCCTTGCTATTTTGACAACTGAATTCTTGCTTCCCAATTTCTGAGTTCACATAATATTTGTTCCACACGCAAAGAGAATATTAAATCCACCTTTGCTATTATCTCAATGTCAGCGAGCAATTTCTGACCTTGCTCAAGGGATGATGTTTTTGCTCCTCAAATCAACACTGAATGTGCAACAGGGCCAAAATGGGGGGGTTTAGGAGCACAAACACCAGTATTTAATATTTAAACACTATATAAAAATGACAAGAGACAGAAAAGTTGCCTTGGGGTGGGATTTCAGGTTTATAACCAGTTTCAGGCTCTACTGCTATATTTGTGAATGATTTGAGGTATTGTGTGATCAGGAGATGCCTGCAGCTTCTTTCCAGCTCTTCAAATGGAGGTCCTAAAGCTTATGCCTCGGTATGATGATGTCATTTCTGATGTGCTGGGCTCCTACAGCACTTGTTACCTGGGGTTCTAACATTTCACCTTTGTTCTCCCAGCACAGCAAGCACCATGCCCACCTCTGGGTTACTGGAGGTTGGGATGCACTCAAGCAGTGCCTTACCTGTTTGCTGGAGTGGACACTGTTTTTATTCCTGTTGTTGTCCAGCAGCCCCCCACATTTGCCCAACGCTGCCAAATCCTTCATAATAGAGTTCAGAGCTTCTTCTTCATCTGCAAAAGAAGAGACACAACTGAAGTGTGGAAGGCAACCTTGCCCTGGAAGTGCAGAGTGAAAATACAGCACTGCGAATACAACTTTTCAACCCAAATGACACCAAACACATGATGCCTGGCTTTCTGGTTAAGAGAGGCATTCAGTGACTCCACCCCAGTCCCTCCCAGCCCATCGTGTCTTGGAAATGCAGGTTTCTTCATCACAGCTGAGGGAGAACCTGAGGAAAGACAGTGGCTGAGTATGGGTGACCACTGCTCCTCCAGCTCATAGCCCATGTCTGCTGCCCATGTGGCCCTTTTGAGAGGGACCCATAGACCAGATGCACTGGAGCTGAATCCAGTTTTTGATGTCTAAGTTGGTGCTTATCAGGACAGAAACCCTTCAGGACCCATAAAGCTCATGCTGCAGGTGATGGAGTACAGCAGAGTTCTTCATCGCCTCCTTTCCTCCCTCTTCATTAAAGATGCTCAAGAGCCACAACTCATTTTCATAACTAGAGCCAGTGAGAAGCCACAGGGGAGGGCAAGAAACTCGTTAGAAGAGGTAACAAACTCAACTATGCTGTGTAGAAGAGACACACACGGAGAGCCTGTATGGTAGTTGTGATTTCTGCAGTAACTAGAGAAACCTGATGGACCCATTTGATCTGAAACCAGTCTCCTCCTTTTCAACAGTCCTACATCTGTGGTTGTGGTCTGTTAAAGCAGCTATAAACTACTTCACTGCTAAATACCAACCACAAGCACTAAAACCTTAGCAAGACCTATGGCACGGTGTGCTCATTGAGAGGATGTGAGAACCTATTCCATGCTCCACATTCCTCATACAGTCAAGACAGGCAGGTATTATTAGGCACGTGAAAAAATTACTGAAAAAATATAAATAGAGCTACCACACTTTGTGTAAAACTGAGTGTCTGCAGGGATAGAGCCACCCCTACACCAAGCCAGCCTGCAGATTCAACTCAAAGTCTGCAAAGATATGAAGGATGACAAAAACTGTAATAAATCAGACAGGCCAGGACTCAAATACTGAGGTTTTTTACCCAGGGAGCTTTTTGTCCTGGATCCTCAGGCTCAAATACAACAAAATATCCTCTTTACATGCTCTTCCTGCTGTGATGTATGAGGACTGAAGCTGAAGAGAAAAAAACCAAAAAGACATGAGAAAAAAAAAGACTTACTGTGTGTGCTGTGCACCCAGAGCCATCTCAGTTAAGAAATATGGTTGAAAATGGGGGGAAATGTTTAAAATCCAGTTGCACTTTGATTTTAGAGCTCAGAAATGAGCTCTCATGTCTACATCAGGCATTAGGAAAATGCCTACATTTTCCTGTAGGTAATATATTTAAAATATAATATGTGTATCTACATAAATATATTACAAAGGCCTATTCTATATTAATATTTTAAATATATAATTAACATTCATATCAATTCATCTCAAAGTACATTAAGGTGAAATTCTTTACCTCCACATTTCCCTACCCACTAAAAACACAGGGATGTTTTTCTGGAGGGGTGGCAAGGAGCATAATGTGAAATGCTACAACAAAATAAACAAGCAAAAATTAACTTTCAGTTCTACTTCATGAAAAAAACAAGCTAACAAACAAACCACCCCACAACAAGAACGTTCCCAGAGTTTGGGTTTGGGTTTTGGTTTGGGTTTTTATTGTTGTTGTTGTTAAAAGGGATCTCTGGGGACAAGCATAGTTTTCCAGACAGATTTTGTTGCATAATAAAAACCCACCCCAACACAAGAA
>VWZY01009911.1:157990-189876 GCA_013399075.1 Chloroceryle aenea | reverse complement strand
CAACTCAAAGTCTGCAAAGATATGAAGGATGACAAAAACTGTAATAAATCAGACAGGCCAGGACTCTATTACTGAGGTTTTTTACCCAGGGAGCTTTTTGTCCTGGATCCTCAGGCTCAAATACAACAAAATATCCTCTTTACATGCTCTTCCTGCTGTGATGTATGAGGACTGAAGCTGAAGAGAAAAAAACCAAAAAGACATGAGAAAAAAAAAGACTTACTGTGTGTGCTGTGCACCCAGAGCCATCTCAGTTAAGAAATATGGTTGAAAATGGGGGGAAATGTTTAAAATCCAGTTGCACTTTGATTTTAGAGCTCAGAAATGAGCTCTCATGTCTACATCAGGCATTAGGAAAATGCCTACATTTTCCTGTAGGTAATATATTTAAAATATAATATGTGTATCTACATAAATATATTACAAAGGCCTATTCTATATTAATATTTTAAATATATAATTAACATTCATATCAATTCATCTCAAAGTACATTAAGGTGAAATTCTTCTTTACCTCCACATTTCCCTACCCACTAAAAACACAGGGATGTTTTTCTGGAGGGGTGGCAAGGAGCATAATGTGAAATGCTACAACAAAATAAACAAGCAAAAATTAACTTTCAGTTCTACTTCATGAAAAAAACAAGCTAACAAACAAACCACCCCACAACAAGAACGTTCCCATAGTTTGGGTTTGGGTTTTGGTTTGGGTTTTTATTGTTGTTGTTGTTAAAAGGGATCTCTGGGGACAAGCATAGTTTTCCAGACAGATTTTGTTGCATAATAAAAACCCAACCCAACACAAGAAAAAAGAAGGAAAAAACCCCTTTTGTTTCTGGTGGGGGAGGGAAAAGGGGGAGGAACAAGTTAAAACCAAAACAACACAAAGCTAAAAACCCCCACACCACCCTCCAGGAATTTTCCACCAAAGCTCTAATCTCTACAATGCCCTTCACTCCTTTCTTTTTTCCAACCCAAGTGACAACAAAAGTTTCCTGAACTCCCTGACACAGAACACAACCCATAATGTCACAGGGAAACGGCTTCAACATCAGTGGCAAAGCCGGGCTCTTGCTGGCAAAAGCACCCATTTCTCCACTGCTCTGCCAGCTCCAAACCTCCCTGGACATGCCTGGCAGCATCTGCCAGGAGATGCATCTCTGGTTAACCCACTGGAACCCACTGGTGCCACGATTAAAACTGAACTTAGAAGATTCAGCACCACCCGTCCCAAAGAAGGAGAGCAGGGTTTGCTGGAGTCAACAGTAATGATAATAAAAAGAAATAAGAAATGGACAAACAGGGACGGTCACTTCAAAGTTTTCTGGAGTGACTGCGAGTTGCTACTGTCATTACTCAAGAGAAAGACCTGGCAGTCCCCAAAGAGCTGGCCCAAGACCCCCACAGACCACATCTCAGAGTACCCACCACATGCCATGGGTACTCACGAGGACCAACCATGGCATAGCATGAACCTCGCCTTTGCTAGGATGTTCTGTGAGTACATGGCATCACCGAAGACATCACAAAAAGAGCTGAAGTGGATCCCATCACTGTTACCACTAGAGATGAGGACCCGGGGTCACTGCTTCGGTGCCATTCCCAGGGGGTAGGTGACCTTGTCGCTCACACAGACAGCGGGCACGAGAGATCACAATCTGATTTCACTCGAAGCGAGCTGGAGGTGAGCAACCCTGCAGAACACACAGAGACTGCGACTGGAAATCCCTCACAGGGTGTCCACAAAACCTGGATGCCCTTCCTGCCTATCGTACCACATGGGGCTTCTGCTGGCCACCAAGTCAGGGTACTCAAACTAACCTGTGACAAGTTGTTTACTGATGGACAAAGCAAGGAAGGCAAATTTCCCCATGGACTTCTGTCTTCTCCTTTAATACCAAGGGGTTTCCAACGCCCCAGAAAGGTTGGACTTACAGTACACTGCCCTCAAAGCAAGAATTGAGTGGTCCTCCTCCACCTACCCATCAATCTTTTCAAAACTTTTTGCAACAGAATCCTCTGAGTTCATCAAATATAGACTTAAAAATTCCTGGTGCTGCAACCCCACCTGCATGACTACGAAAGTCTCACTTCCTTAGAAAGTCAGGCTCCACATCTCTGCCAGAAGCATGTTTTTGCTTCTCTCCCAATAAGTTTAGCCCATTTTCAGAAATACCCAACCATCAAGCTCGTCATCCTAAAATCAGAGATGTAACACTGGGCTCTAGCTGTCTCAAATCAGATACTAGAAGACAAAAAGGAAGGAAAGAGAAGATATTTCTTGCATTTAGGCCATCAACTCAGCATCTTTGTTCCTCCATCTACTAAAAAGCTGATGCCAAAGAACATTTGAGATTTATTTTTTTATTAAATATGAGTGTTACTTGTCAGAAAACCCACAGTACAAATCCGTGCCATCACTGCTACAAAATAGGGTAAGAAAACTTCTTCATATACGAATAGGAATGGTTGCTTTCTGCTGCCGGAGCGTGAAAGAACACGACTTAAGCACAAGCAGAAATGTATTATTTCCTTGAAATCATGTATTTATACGTGCTTAAGTAGCTTTACTACTTTTAACAGTGTGATTTTAGTCCAATAGAGCAGCAGTTTCAGAAGGACTATGACCAGAAGCCTCAACTGTTCAAAACAAAGCAAAAAAAAACTCCAACAAACTCTCACCACGCTCTGAAGCAACTTCAGCGCAGGAGCACAATTTGCATCATCTGTTGCAAAACTGACACTTCCCAGTTCTCTCCATGACAGCTTTGCACAGGGACTGATGCTTTCCAGACTAAGCCTCTTGGCCATCCTAATTACTGCTCTTGGGGTCTCCAAGCTGACTCCCAAGAAGGGTGGAGAACTTTCTTCCATGGAAACAAGCAGCCAGCTCAGCCAGTTCAGTCGAAATTCAAACAAGCACTGAAGCTCACTGGATAATTAAATCCAAATGCCACTCGCAAGCCTCTCCAGCGAAAGTGGCGTCACAGGCTGCTCACTCTGGTTTGGTTTGAGTGAGCAGAAGGTGCAGGATGAATGGCTCTCCTGAGGAGAAAATGCCAGGAATCAATGGGAATCCCATACCCAAGGGACGTGCAAGATCAGGTTCTCCTGATTTAGGACTGCATGACCCAAGTATGTTTCAAGCTTGTGGAAAGGCAGCATTGAGAGTAGACAGCAAACATCTTCCCAGGCTTTGCCACAGCTCTGGAACAAAACAGCTGCAAGTTGCACAACACCAGTGAAGTATCCACAGAGCTCAGATGGACTCTGAGCTCCGAGGCTCATGGAAATCACTGCCTCTGGACAACGTGAGCAGGTTCTTGCTCCTGAACAACCTTCTGGCCCAGCTTCACCCTTGCACCATTTCATACAAATTCACTTAAGGTACTAGAGGTTGACAAGACAAATGTTATCCAGCAAAGCCTGCTCTCTCCCCAGCACAGCACATGAACAGGAATATTTCTGTGATGGGAGACCACAGCAAAGAAAAGCTGATTACACAGACAGCAAAAATGGAATGTAAGAAAATCAATTGTGTTTAGCACTGTCCATTTGTCCCCAGCGTGTCTTCTTCCATCTGCAGCTCGTTCTTTATCTTCAGCTGTTTTCCTTAGTAGGAAACCCATTTCTTTCTTCCCTGCTTCCTACCAACTTCAAGATCTTGTGCTTTTTAAATCAGCTTCTGTGACAAAGCTCATTCGATCACGCTGCCAGCTCATCCAACCAAGGACCACTTCCAACCAAATATTATAGAAGTCTCAAAGATATCTCTTTCCCAAAGGTTTGAGGACAGGAGGAAATATCCCTGGTCACATAGAGAAGAGGAACACACAGATGTAAGACAAGAGCATGCCCAGGAAGCTATGACCAGTGGAGCTCTCATGGCCATGGGAATGTTGAGTTTATGCTTTTCTTAAAGCACACTGATCCATTTTAGCAGGATCTTATATCTAGGCCTAGCTCCTTCTCTTGTTAAGTTCTGAGTTCTGTAAGATGTTAAGACTCAGAGGTCTTGAGCATTCTAGGTATTCATCTAGGGCATGAGGTACTTAGCAAAATCAGCTATGAAGTGAAATCAAAAAGCCACAAGATGACACATTTCCCTGCCCTTCAGATAGACATTTCCAACGTTGCTACATGGCTCTGGTTCCAGCATATGTGTGGGAGAGAGGAACCTGGAGTTTCAGTCTTAGTACAGCAGGCTCACTGCTGTTCTTCGGCAGGAAAGAAAAGGAAAAAAAAAAGGAAAGAAAAAAGAAGAAAAAAAAAAGCAAGGGAGAACAAGTGAGCCTGAAGGTCAACATGGACCACCCAAAACAATTTGACAGGAGAGAAAGCAAATGAAGGGACAAAGGAATAATTTAGCTATGTTCAGATGGTCTAGACAGTGCTGTTATTGTTGGCTTCACTAATAGGTCATTGCTAAGAGGCAGCTTACGGTAGTTCCATGAAGCTGCTTCCATCAACATTGCAAATAAAAAAAATATAATAAAAAAAGTGCAGCAGCTGGATGAAGCACACAGCAAAGGCTGCAGAAGTAAACCAGAACCTTGTAAAACATGGTTAAGTTCTGATTTTGGCCTCTCACACACATCAGGCAGAGCTAGAGCTGGGAAAAGCTGGGGAAAAATCCTGGGCGTTGCAGAAGGGAAGAATATTGTCCTCTGAGTCATTACTGAGCAAGGCTGGAGCGTGCAGCTCAGGGGCCACACGTTGTCACATACACTTCCACTTGGATCCAACGTAAAACCACAGACGTGACCGCCTGTGGTCACTAAAGATCCCACTGTGCTTTTTGCAGCCATGGTGTTGATAGCCCAGTTCAGCCATCGTGCCTGTGTAAATTCCAGCAGCACCCTCCACAGCTAGCAGCCACCTCTCTGGAAGGTGATACAAGAGCTGGGGATGTCCCCAGGCTGAGAGATGAGTTCTGTGAAGGCTGAGAGGGGATAGAGGGAGGATGGGAAGTCTCCCAGGAACAATGTCACCTTCAGTAAAAGGCAAGACTTTGAACTTATGGTGAGGAAAATATTGAAATGTAATAAAACATAGTGAAAAGAAACATGGAACCACATGACTGTGACAGTGACCATCTTAACTTTGACCTGCAAAGGACAACTGCCTGTCATCTTCTGTTTTTTGAAAAGACACAATGTTTGGAATCAATGGTATATGACATTTATCACTTAGAAAAAGAATTTCAACTGAAAGCCAAGAGTCACTACTGCAGCATCACACAGCACCTGCAAAGGACAGTCCCTGGCCTGATGGAATCTCAGCTATGCTGTCAGATGGAAAGAGAGATGAGCTGGTTTTAACGTCTCATTTTATGGACAGGAATCTGAGACAGACAAAAAGTCTTGCTTAAGACCACACGAGCCTGCAGCCAGAGCTAAATACATTAATGGAGCTTAAATTCATAAAGGGCTTAACCTGATCTAGCCTTCTTGGCTGCATACAAAGGCCATGGAAATTCATTTAGCAGCCTCTACAACATGAACTTGACCTCGAATCACACAAAACAGCCTCCTTCAGAAAGCTGTCCAGAAAGTCTCGGTTTGAAGAGCTTATTCCAATAACCTCTCTGCAACAAATACCTCTCTCAGTTCCAGCTGGAAAATAGCTCGCTTCATATTCTACTCAATAGATCTTGGTACCCCTGTATTTAGAGACCCCTCTATTATCAGAACACACACACCCCCCACCCCCATATTCTGCAGGTATTCAGACTTTGATCTCAGCCCCTTTTAACCCCACTTCATTTAACTAAATGGAAACTTCTTACACAAGAGTAATCCTTAATTTGCTCCTACAGCTCTTTCCAGCTGTCCTTTTTTTTGTTCATGAAGAGCAGAGCAAACATCAAAGCAACATATAACGTTCAGTGGCCACACCACCTTCTAATTTCTCTCTGCAAGGGATAGCAGCAAATGTGGTCTGCACGTCACAGTGACAGTTCACATCTAAGGTTGCACCAACTGCAACCTGGACTGCCCCTGCCTCCATCAGAAGGTCAATGTCATACCAGTCCTGGGTTTGCTTTCCTGATCCAGGGAACAAGACAACATCAACCCATGTGAAAGCTGGTGTCAAAGAACTTGAAGACAAATGCCACCTTCCCTCCAAAAGTCAGAGGGAAAACAAAAACTTGGAGATAAAAAGAAACCCAGGACTTTTGGGTTTCTTCAGTACCTGCTAAACGCCATCAACAGGTACGTACTGCCATCGGGATTCAGGCCACGTACAAAGTACCAGGGGCAACAGCACCAAGACAGCACAGACTTGATGATCTTAAGGGTCTTTCCCAATCTAAATGATTCAGTGATAGCAGAAGGGATCAATTAGTTAAGTACACACTGTCACAGTGACTGTCCCAGTCAATAGGAGTGAGTTAAAAGCTCAAGAGCCTGACTTGGACCATAACAAAAGCCCCTAAGCATGTAAAGAGACCCAGGCACTCTCATGAGGAGGTACAAATACTGGTGTGCAACTCATCTCCCTCAGAAGGGCTGCCTCTGAAGGCAGGAGCTGTGGTAAAACAGCTTGCTGCATGCATCATCCAGCGAGAGACGCAGATAAACCTCCACGTACATTAAGCCCACAGGCACAAACCATTCTGTCACTGCCTGGAGCACTGTCCAGCTTCTGATAAAGAGAAAATGATCCAATTACCCTCCTCCAGCCCAGGTTACCGTGCACTGTAGCAGACACAGCAGTGAAGCACTTTTCCCTTTGCAAGTCAGCAAAGGCTCGCCAGCAGCTGGATCCTGCTGTCGCTCACCCTCCTGCAACCCCACCCAAGGGATGGCAAGGTCACTCCTGCGGATGACTCAAAGGCAGGGCACAGCTCTGCAGGTCGAAGAGAGAAATTACACATGAGGAAGTGAGGAAAGACCCTTCTGATATGCAGGATTTCTTGGCAGGAGCTTGCTCGCTGACGTCTTACGGCTGGGACACACAAATTCACATTGATAATTCATCGGTGAGGTGCTGGGGGTTCTTGAAGGTACAGTTCTTCTTTGCTAAAGGGTGCACCATCTAATAGCTATAGAAGGTTGTTAATACTTTATCTGACAAAACACTTGCTCTCCATAAATGACATCATTTGGGATTTTGAATTTTGTTTTTATAACACAGCCCATAACTGCTTTGTGAAAAGAAGCAAAACCAAGAGAGGTGCTCTTAAAACACTGTGTGATCAGCACCTCGCAAACCCCAAACCTTTCAATGGCACTGAATGGCCAATTTCAGCACTAATACAAATTATCATTTCAGTGGCTAAGCCACAAATCATACAAGAAATTTCTCTTGACAAATGCAAAGAGCTGTGGCACGATACCGACGTACCCAGAGATTTACCAGGGACTTCTGCAGTGGAAAAGGACTCCGGATCCAAAAGGTGTTTGGTTTAGCTCAGCAGGGAGGCGCAGCAGGGTTGTGTCTGCGGTTCACTACAACCCTCCACTCCCAAAATAACCACCCCCTCTGACAGCACCACGTGCAGTAAAATTCCACAGGATCAGAGCTGCTGGCAGAGCTCTCCCATGCTCTGCACCACGCTGCCCTCCTCCACAGCCACATCCCCGTGCACGCTCCTCACCACATGTCATGTCCCCCCAACATCTCTGCACAAGTGGAGGGTGACAAAGCCCAGCTAAGAAACTCTTCCCCACAGACAGAGCTTGGGCAACATCCTGCAGCCAGATTTGGTTAGGGTGAAGCAGCTCAGGGACAAGGGCAAGTAAACTCCCTGCTGTTACAGGACAAGAATCATAGAATGCCCCAGGTTGGAATAAAAAAAGATACCAGTTTTTAGTGATCTAAAGGGTTTTGGTGCTTCTCCAGCACTTGCTGGCTGATCCCTCACCCTGTCACCAGGCACTGGCCACCACGGCACCCCATCTTGGGGAAGGAATTTGGCCATACCCACACAGGCAGAGCTACAGCACTGCCCATGACGTGTTTTGTTGGCTAACAAAGGTGTAACTGGGTAAGCCACTTAGAGGCAAAGTGCCTCTAAACTTGGCCGTGAAGCAGGCAGGTGTGTTTGCAAACCCATCTGAGGTGTGAAGGGAACGATGAGAGCACACCTCGGTCCCCTGCTACCAAAACTCATCAGGAGATGTAAAGCAGGATGAAGATTAAATAAGCAAGCCTCTGTTAGCCAAAGAGCAGACATTCAGCCTACGGAGCACCAAAGAGAAACTTAACCCAGCCTTGACCGTTCCAGCTGCCAAAGGCTTCCCAGCCCTGAACTGGCTCCTGCACTGGGTGGCTCCCAGTTGCAGCCCTGGGGAAGACAGGGGGCAGACACAGGAATACAGCAGCAAGAGTCACAGCTTTCCTGTAAAAGCAGAGAGAGCTGCAAGATAAGTGATGCTAAATATCTGCCTCAGAACCACTGAGCTGGAAAAGACTCTTAAGATCCCGTGAAACCATAAACCTAACACTGCTCTTGGACAAACCTGTTGGTTCTCATTCACTTTTGCAGATTAAAGTCAATTTAGGAAAGCTGCAAGCAGGGGCTAGACCCCTAAAAAGTACAATTAACCACATTTAAGCAAGTTTTGTATGCCCGTAGCTCTGCTGAGCATTAACAACAACAACTAATAAATAGAGGTGCAGTGTGGTTTTATGGCACTCTTCTCCCACAGCATCTGCCTCCAAAACTCCTCACCACTTCAAAGGCACCAGGTTTCTCCCTGGCTCATCCAACAACGAACTTCCACAGCTCTTCTGCTAACCCAGCCCTTTGCTCCACAGCCACTAGCTACCTTCTCCTTTAACGGATTAACATAATTCAATTAAACTCAGGGAAAATTTTCCAGCCTGTTTTCCTGCTAAGCTTCAAATTTGCTCCTTCTGAGGAAGGGTTTATGCACCTAAAAGGCAGCTTGGGGTTTGTTTTTTTTTTTCCACCTCTATCAGTTTGGTCTAATAAAAGATATTACCTTTCCCCACATCCCGTACCTCTCTCTTGAGCACACTTGAAAGGAGAAAAATGTTTACCCAGCAAGAAGCATAGCTGGCAAGTTATTTCCCCCGACTGCCACCGATACCTTTGAATGTTATTTGTGGGCTCATAAAGACCTCTTTCTCCCTCCCAGCCCAGCTACTTCCAGTGCTCAAAGCCACAGCCCAGAGCACCATGAACTCCTAATCTGTTGCTGCAGCAACGGCTGCAACGTCCCAAATACAGCGATTCAGGGCCAGTCCCACCTTCCCCAGGTGCCCAAAGCGCCTGGCGTGACCCTAAATGGGAGCCCTGGGTGCAGTGGGCACATTACCAGGAGGGGGAGAAGGAGACATGGACACCTCTTAACCACCTCTCCAAAAAGAGATCAAGTCACAAAACCTGAGCTAGAAACCCTGATGTGCCTTATTATGAAATAAATTGCTGCAAATAAACCTGATTTTATTTTATTTTAATAGCTCTCAGCATACAAAGAGCAAGTGAGGAGCAAAAAGAACATGAAGAGCAAAACCAGCTTTTGAGGAATGAGGAAAACAACGCATGGGAGAGCTGAGAGCACAGGGATAGGAAGAGTCAGTCTGCTCTCCCCACACCAGCTGGGGTGGTGTTCTCCATTTCAACAGCCCCTAAAACCCCACAGAATTGGGTTATTCAGCCAGATCACTGCTGTGCTAACTGGTGCTCTCCTCCTCCGAGCTGCTGTGCCTTCTGCCAGCCCAGTCACCTCCAAACACACCCACTCTGGCAGGGTAATACTGTAGAGAAGCATCACCCTCCCATCTCCTCCACCTCAGGTTACCTTTCTGCTGAAGCAAAGGTCACATTTGCTCCAGAAAAGGTTTAGATCTTCGGTACTTTGAGTTCCACGTGCGGACGCCAACCAGAAAAGATCAGCATTCCAGGAGGTTTTATCACTGGACACACACACACATGCCCACAGCATTTCATAACCAGAATTCAAGAGACTTAAATGATTTTTAAAGAAAGGGGGGGAAAAAAAAGCAACAAACATGCTGGTGATTTTTATACCAACTTCTCACTTCATGTCGCGTTCAAATGCAGTGATTTTTAACTTCTGTTGACCATGGTCCTTCCATCACATTGTACTGAAGATGTAGACATCTTTAGCATCTTTAGAACTGTCACAGGCACTTGACAGAGTCAAGTGCTTCAGTAGTAATACAACCATTACACAACTGGAGTAAAGTGTCCCTGGACAACAGTAAATGGGAGCCCAAGCCATTTATTGAAGACCAAAGCATGAAGCAAAAGCAGAACAATTCTGTACTGAGATCTCATGCCGTATCCAGTTGCCCTTGCCACAAAAATTAAGCCCTCCAATCTATCCTGCAGAGGTCCTTCACAAACAGCACTAGGAGAATAAACAAGTGTTAAGTGAAATGGTCATGGCCATGTCTACACATCGCAAGACGACTCAGTGCCCAGGACCTCTGCTTAACTGGCCTCAAGCTGGCCTATGTAGAGACACTGTCTTTGACCTGCAACAGCAGAGCAGCCTCCCTGGTGCAGAGGGCCAGTCCAAGCACCCACCACTGCACCATATGACAACCACACTACTGTGTCAGAGGTGCAGCCCATGGAGATGCCAGAAGTCCCCACTTCCCATCTTGTGGTCTCTGTACAAGGTCATGCAGCTTCCCTAGAACATTTCCAGGAGTGAGCACTCCTGTGCTGAACTCTGAGACACTGAGCAGACTATAAATAGGATCCAGCCAAGAAAGGTAGGCCTGTAATGGACCTTCAGAGATCACTTTATCAGACAAAATGTGGGGTACCAGAAGGGAATCAATGACATGACTGCAAATGCTTAGAATCATAGAACAGCTTAGGCTGAAACTGACCTTAGAGAGCACCTAATCCAGCCTCCCTGCCATGGGCAGGGACACCTCTCACCCAGACTGAGCTGCTCAAGGCCTCATCCAACCTGGCCTTGAAAGCCTCCAGGGAGAGGCAACCACAACTCCTCAGGGCAATCTATTCCAGAGGCTCACCACCCTCGAACTGAAGAACTTTTTCTTAAGATCCATTTTCAACCTATTTTCCCTGCTCTTCTCTTGAAGCTGCTCCTCATCCCACTGCGTAACAGAAACCAACACACATATAAAAGGAGATTCCAAAAACCAGTTGTAGTGCCTTGCAGAACGGGGCTCTCTTCAACCACAGCATTTTCCCAGTTACTGCTTCCCCAGTGTATCTGTATTTTGACAGGCTGAAGGCACCTTGAACAGTTTGTATCCACCTCACTCTCCCTTAAAAGAAGTCAAACTATCTGCTGAGAACTGGACTGGAGCCAGCAACTCATTCCCTGCTGGTACTCAGAGCAAACCTGAATTTTCCTTCTTAAATAAATAAATAAATAAGCAAACAATGCAATGACAAAGGAGTGGCTTTTGTCTTCAAAGTGAAAATGTCTCTCAAAAATTTTGAGGTTTGTCACCAGGGATTTTAAACTGAAATTTGTCATTCTTTACATTGAAAATGCAAGTCTGGACTTTTTCCTCCTTTCCTTTTTTCATTTTTACTTGGCTTCCAATTAGTCCACTCCCCACAAATCTCTTCTAGATAACAGAGGAAGAGCAAGAAAATGAGAGGGGTAAAGCCAAGATGAGGTAAACACTGCTTTTCTCCTTTCTCCATGGGAAAGAACAGACAGTGAAGGTGTGGCAGTGGCTTCCCATTTTTCATTTTTTAACTTCAAACCACCATCAAATTCTGAATAATTTTTCTATCAGGCTGGCAAGGACAATCCTTACATTTACTAGTGTTCCACTCCGCTTCCTTTTCTGTTGTGGTGTGGTTTGGTTTGTTTGTTTTGGGTTATTGTTGGTGGTGTTTTGGTTTTTTAAGTACCAATTCAACCAGCCCTAAAAAGTTTTGGGTGAACTTGTGTAAATATTGCAAATATAAAAGTGCAATGCTCAGATTCAACCAGGACTCCTCAAAGATCTCTTCTCCTTTCTTGGGTCACTGGTCAGAAAGCTTCAGGAGATGAATTTAGGCTTTTCTGTAACCTGCCTCTTCTGGTGAAGGAAACAGGACAACCTAAACTCAATTAGCTGCATGTGTTAACTGAACACTGACACCCATGTGAAGCAGAACCTGACCTTGCTTTTCAACTCGCTGAGCTTTCTTTTTTCATGGAAATTAATGAAAAAGAGCAGAAACCCCAACAGTTGCTGGAACTGCTACTGGCTGGCAAAATGGCTTGTAGACCACTTTGGAATTGGTTTTGTGGTCACTGTTCATTCTTCAGAGAGCTTTCCTCATAGTCTGCCATGCTCATAAATGCATGAAATGCTGGCTGAATCCCAACCCCAGCAGTGCTGCTGTCAGTAAGCCATCCATCTCCTGCAACATCCTTCAGCAGGGTCAGTAGACACCAGGCAATCCCTCTAGCTATGTCCCACCAGTGTGACAGGTTACAAGCACAGGAGCAGAGCACAGGCATTTCCCTGCAAATGAGGTATGATTTTGGAAGAATAACGTGGTAATTCTGATGGCCAATGGCACGATTCCATGAGAAGCTGAAGTAGGGCTGGGGCTCTCACACCAATCACCTCCTCATGTGAGACACCGCTGAACTGATTATTGACATGCTAACGCTGAGCCTGGTGCTTCCAAGTGGTCCCAATTTCTGACATCATGGATTTTCTTCAGCGGTAGAGATAAGATCAAGATCATTATGTACCTCCAGAACTATAAATTATTTCCACTTTTAAAGGAAAAAAAAGTCTCCCTCGGCACCATAGAGCATCTGATACACAACTGTTCCAGCTGAAGAGGGAGAATGTGCAAGTAATCCAGGTCACTGATTAGAAATGCAATATACTCAGGCTCTGTTTGAAACATAAGCTTCCTTGGGACAAGAGATACAGAGAATGAAGATGCTCTGCCCAGAAATACAAAGCAGAGTTGGGAAGAGGCTCCTCTTAGAACATGATCCACCAGATCATGTTGACTGTAAGAAAAGAATTTGTCCAATTTTGGCAATCACTGAAAGGCAAAAAAAATTAGAAAGCAATGTAATATTCAGCCAGACCATCTTGGCAATGTCTCCCCCTCTGTTATCACGCTTGGCAGACCCAACCAAAATTAGCAGGCTGCAGAAAATTAATTGCCTCAGGGGAATCCAGTTCTTACCCATCTTTCCATCTACATCAGGCCTCCATTCCACTGGTCCCAGATATTTGCACCTTATCCTCCACTCTCAAGCATCCACCCTGTAATAACAAACATACACAGAGGTTACAGATGAATTTTGACATGTCAATAGGGACAGAGTTTGACCAGGACCACTCTTCACAAAGCATTTCCCCACCATTGCTTGGGCTGGAGGGAAGAGGAGAACCATTTCTTTAGGAACTGAGACCAGGAGCCTGCCCTCCTCTACACACCCCAGAGGTAACACACTACAAACCTGGGAACTTTCTGGTTTTAGAACCTTGGAGTAAACAACTTGCACATGTGCCATAGGTCTCCTTTTTTTTACAAGCAGACCACCTTTAATATCTTATGCTTTGAATGTAGTTTTACATTATTTAATGGAGCCTTAAAGCAATACCATCTTAAATGCATCACATTTGGCAGCATCCCTATGGGATAACACTCACTTGGGGAACAGACTGACAACAGGACATGGAAAGTCAGTCCCAGAAGCAGCCTGTATCAAAGCAGAAAGCTAAATTTAGAACTTCCAAATTCCAGCCAAGGTTCCTCAAGGCACAACCAGCTTTCCTCTGACTGCATGGGAAAAAACTTCAGACTAGGAAGCTCTTGACAGCAGTGTATGCCCCATATATCCCTCATGGTGGCCATGTCCACAACAGCCCTTCCAGTCTCTGACTGGTGCCACATGCCACTCCCAGCTACCCCCTAATCTGCCCCAAACCAATGCAGAAGTGGGTTCAAGTTACCTGGTGTGCTGCATTTTGCTGAAGCCCTCTGCGCAGAAAGGATTTTGTTGGGTTTTTTTCTCACTAACAAACTTAAGAGTGTAAACCCAAGCCTGCTGTAGTCACTCCTGCCCACTGGTCAAAAACCTCATTTTAGGCTGAACAAAGGCAAAACCCACCTCCAGATGGGCACCGTTTAAAGAGCAGCGTGATGGAAGTGATCAGCAAAGACCAGCCCACTTCATCTGACTGACAACACCCAGACATCTTGGTTGTAAACCCATGTGGTAGCACAAGTAAACGGAGAGAACATCTCCAGTACTTCATTAGACATGCACAGAGAGTAAAGACATTCCTGCCCTGCAGTCACTGCAGACAACATCTCCCCAAAGTCACCGAGAGCTGTGAGCAGACAGCAGTTCTGGAGTGTTATGCACTGGGCAGAAGCAGGAGAAAAAGGCACTTTGAAAAATCACCCAGCTCGGTCAAATCAATTTAAACGCAATAACAAATCTGAACCGAACCAGGAACGATTGCAAGCCTGGATTAAACTGATTTTCTGCAGCTCTGGCGCCTTGCTGCTGGCAAGCAGGAGGATATTTATCCAGCCTATTCTGAGGGAGACGAGCAGGAAGGGAAAGCGATAAGAAAGCAGCAGAGGCGGAGGCGCACATGTGCCCTGAAGTGCGTTGTTCCTTTTGCCGCTGCGGCTTCCTCTCCGGACAGCACCATTTAGCTTTAGAGCCCACGGCCATACCCGGCCTCTCCTCTGTCCATTTTCAGGACAAAGAGAGGAGGAAAGGAACTAACTAACAGGCTTGGAAGGGTTAAAAATCCTACCTTGAGGAGGAACTGATCAGTGCATGCAACGCTGAATTGAAAGAGAGCAGAAAACCACCAAGAAAGCAGTGTAAAAATTCCATCCACCGAGAGCAGGAAACGGCCCAGATCTTCACCACTTGTCCTTTCAAAACTGATGTGATGCTTCCAGCAATTAAGCTGCGTGCAGAGTTTGCACCGAGGGTCATATGCAGATACCCTGGATTAACCCAAAATTCCTGGGATAGCCCAGGTTAACCCTCCTATAGATTTTTCTAATGGCTTTCTGGAGCCCTTCCAGACCTTTAGGATCCCTGTCCAGTCACAAAAGCGTGCACCTACAGGAACCGTGCAAACTAACCCTGGAAAAAAAAGGTGCCCTTTCCATCAGCAGAGCCCTACCCTGTGCTGTTCTCCATCACTTCTGCCATAGCAAGTGCTGGAGGTTCCACTGCCCAGCTCTCGTGAGCGAAGCAGCCCCTGCACGCAGTGCAGGAAATCTCCACAGATACATGAGAGAGGAAAAAAACAAAAGTTTTCTATTTTCACCGATCTCTTCAATCCCAAAGACAGCCAACCTCCAAATTGGACTGCAAACCCTGGTGATTTCCGTGGCTTCCCAAAAATACGTACCAGCAGCTTCCTGTTACAGGACAAATTCCTGTTTCTAGTACAAATTCTGTCCTTTTATTACCTCCCTTAAAAACAGGGAAGGGAAGGGGAAAAAATAAAGGGGGGGGAGGAAAAATCCTTTTTCTACTCTGATGCACTTCAAAGCAGCATCCTCCTTCTCCTCCCACTCAGCTCCCCGATCAGACCCTTCACATGTTGGCAGTTACAAACACAAACCAGTGAGCACCCGAAACAGGACTCCCACTCAGCTCTCCACCGCTCCCACAGCCAGCAGAACCAGCCTCTGCCATAAATCTGCTCCAAATCTCCACTGTCAATCTACAAACTACTGCCCTGGTAACTTTGCTGTACACAAACACCTCCTACCAAGCACTGAGAGTAAGAGCTCAGCGAAGAATTGGCTCCCAGGGATGGTGGGGTGATGCTTTATTTGTATTCCAGGTTTCATTGTGCACGCGAGAGACTTCGGCTGCTCCTCTCTGCTCAGGAAAGTGCTGGAGGATACTTGATCTGTGAGAAAGCCCAGTATAGATGCTCTCATCTAGAATAAAATCAGCTTTGATTTCACTGAGGTGATCTCAATTCTGCAGCCCGAGTGGCTCAACTACATTATGGCTACAGGAGTGCAGAGTATGAGTACCAGCTGAGAGCAATATGCAAGGTTATGAATCCACTTCAAAAATTCATTCCAGTTCTCCCCTTTTCTCACCATATTCCTGGCTTGGAAGGGACTAAGCAAGGCTGAGTCCAAGGGAGACAACAGCAATGTACTGTCCAGCTAGACATGACTCCAGCCTCTCTGCTAGACCTATGCTGCAGAAAGAAAAGCAGGGCAGGAGAGGATGGGGAAAAGCAATTTTTCCCCGGGTGCCAGGGAAGACAAAAAAGTGACTGGAAGAGACTAAGTGGGAGGAAGGACGTAGGATGGGGGATAGGAAAGTGGGAAGAGTGCAGCCCAGCATTTCAAGCTGGAGTAATCAGCAGTTTACCATTGATTTGAAACAGGATTGAGAGTATCACCTACCCCAAAAAAGGCCGTTCTTATCCCACACAGGCTCAGCACCCAACACAAAACCTCCAGATCAGGACATTTGGTGCTGCAGCACAAGCAAGTGGCATCTCCCTCTGCAGTTTATCATCCCCAGGCTTCCAGGGAAAGCAGCACCTCCTTATTCCTGCCTGAGCACCACTTAACACTTTGGTTTGAAGGTGTAGGGACACACCACTGTAAAGAAAAAAAAAATAATACAAATAATAAGCCATAGTTGCCCCTGAAATGTGGCTCAGCTGGAAAGCTACTCAAACGAGCACTGCTAAAATTGGGACTTTCCTTGTTTTTTCAAGCAGCAGGGAACAACATGTTGGGCTCAGAGAGTTTAACAAGCAAGAGTCAAGCGGAAAAAATCTCTCCTTTTTAAGCGTTGACCACGTTAACTTTCAGCAAGTTTCCGGGAGTCCTGCCAGGGCGCTGGAGTTTTGTATACTACGGAACTGTTAAAAATATTATTGTAAATGTTATTTTCAAAAAGCTTCAGAGGCCAGGGCTGGGGTGGTATTAAAAACAAGAGCAAAGCAAATGAGATTGTTTTACTGGTGAGAATACAGCCGTAGGTGTGCCGATAGCTCAAACAGCCTGCAGGCTTGGCAAAGATGGATTCAAATGAAAAGAGGGAGAGGTTGAAATATTACAGTTTCCTCAGATCATCTCAACTTCATTCTTACAGTTTTCTCTAGATACTGTAGTACATTCGACCTTGTGCACATACAGCTGCCCTGGAAATGGGATTCATATTTCGGGGCTACACAAAAGAATAGCTAAATTTTGGTGATACTTCAGATACATAAGACCCAATTCTCATGGCATTTTCCACTCAAGTTATTCAAAGGATGTGAGGTAGTCAGAAAGTAGCCATTTAAGACTATCTGGCTATGCAGAAGTGGTGCTTAGGGACATGGTTTAGGGGTAAACTTGGCTGTGTTAGATTTATGGTTGGACTTGATAATCTTAAAGGTCTTTTCCAACCTAAATGATTCTAGGTTTATGAGCACGCCACTGGGATGGACCTTTTTACAAACAGGCACGTAACCAGGTCAGGTCTACAGGTCTATCTCCCAAGTGGGCTCAAGGGACAAACTTCACGACCCAAGACGAGGAGGACAAAAAGCCTTTCCTGAGCATGCATTGCTGAGGCTGCTACACAAGAAGTGACACACGTGCAGCACCACAGCTCACGTGAGGAGCAAGCCAACGCTCTGGGAACCCCAGAGTATGAAACCCAACAAGCAATTCTATCTGAATGCTCATCGGTTGAGGTTTCTTCTCCCTGGTTTTGGGAGTAGCACCCTAAACTGCTGAAGAATCTCTTTCACAACACATGTTGCTGGGAGATCTGTGCTTAAGAGCCATCGTGAACGATGGAGGATACCTCAAGCTGGTGAGTGACCCAGCCAATGCAGCTGTATCCAACAGCTGCTGCTCGAGAAAAATCTCCTGAAAAATCCATCCTGTTGATTCCAGCACAACGTGTACATAGAGCGAGAGCTTTAAAACCTTCACGACTCCTGCTGTTAACTTCCATGACAGCCCTTTAAAACACCACTGAGATCTTAAAACCTCTCCCCTCTCAACACTTCCTCTTCTCACAAATTACTTTGCAAATGAAATGTTGCAGACAGCATGCTCCAGTAAGTTATTTTGTTCCATTAGTTTCTTTTCTTGCTTTGCAGTAATAATCCTTTTACCAAGTGAAATAATCAGTAATTTATATTGGCATATAATATGGCTTTGATTTTGCATACGGATCTCAAGCTTCTGGAAACCCATAAAACAAGAAAGCAAATCAAAAGGATTAGAAAGGACTCGTCTATCAGTAAAAAAACCAGACAGCACAGCCCTACCAGGTCAGAGTTCATACATTTTTTTATATATATATAACAGACAAGACAAATAAAGCAAATTTCCAGAGAACACACGTGGCCCCCATCTGGTTGACAAGGTTGCAGAACGGAGTCTCGACTGAACTCGCAGTTGTTAGAGGAGCTGCCTCTGCCAGCACTGGTGGAGCCAAACCAGTTTGCAGACACCCTGATTATCCCCCAAAGCCCACTTCACTCCCCCCATACATATATGCCATGGGAAGAAGTTCTTCACTATGAGGGTGGTGGAACACTGGAACAGGTTGCCCAGGGAGGTGGTGAAGGCCCCATCCTTGGAGCCATTCCAGGTCAGGCTTGATGAGGCTCTGAGCAACCTGATCAAGCTGAGGATGCTCCTGCTCACTGCAGGGAGCTTGGACTAGATGGCCTTTAGAGGTCTACGCAGTACATTCATCTGCCCAGAGTATTTATTATTTATTCTGCCAGGAATATTTAAACACCTAGCCCTGCCTGCTGAGGATGAAGGTCTGCAGATGGAGGGGAGCACTGGTTGGCATCACCTCCCCTTTTACAGGGCAAAATTCTGTCCTCAGTTTCTGTGCACTTTCTAAAGCAAAGTGAAAACCTGATGCAAGTTACACCAACAAAACCCCTCTGCTTTCAAGGAAACAACCCCTCTAAGAGAACACAGAAAAGGCAAAGGTGCATCTCCAGGATAAAAGCCAACAAAAAAGCATTGTAATTTCTTCCTCCTGCAGGTTTTCATGGCCTTGTTTTTGTGCTCCTCCTCAAACAAATGAGGACTTTGTGGGAGGGAAATTAAAACAAATAATAAAAAAAAAAACTATCTGGAAAAGTGTTTAGGCCTCCTTCTATGTCCTTGGAAGGAAGAAGAAGAACCCAAAAAGGAGCCTTCAGATGAATCTGCCCTCAGAAAAGCATTTATCTCAGAGCAAAGCCTTTCCTGGGAAAAGCAACTGGGAGAAAAATGTCTGCACAGCACCCATCTGCTACCCAGCACCAGAAATGAAGAATGTCCATGAATGAAGCTTTATGTCAAAGAGCTGAAAATCCAACATTGTGTAATGGTGGACTAAGAGCTGGCATCTGCTCTGGGCACTGGGACAGCGAGCTCTCCACAAGGGTAACAGCACGCAGGAACCAGCCCTCAATCTGTAGCTTGGACCTCTAAGAGTAGCAAAAGCAACACAAACTTTATGACTGGTCCAACACGCTCTAATGGGCAGGTTAACATGAAGTGGCCAGGCTTTGGACTGGGAAGGAGGGAGATCCATCCCATCCCTTACGTGGGCAGCAAGACCCTACTGCAGAATCAGGGCTTTGAAGCCACTGTGCCACTTTCCACGCTCATGCCACCTTCTAGCTGACCCAGTTTCTCTCACTTGTAACATCCCACTGTCAGCATAGAGAATAACACCTGTATCTCCTGCGAGTGGTCCTACCAGCCTCTGTACACCATCATCTACTCTCAACCAGCTGCAATCAATAGTCCCCCTCGCAGCCAGCCCACCGCACAGCTTCCTTTTTAACAAGCCTCAGCCTCACCCCTGCAGCCTGTCTAGATTTGATCAATCACAACATGACTTTCCAATCGACTGTGAAGTCGAGAGCTGAGGACTAATTGACCACTTTCTGCTCTCTCAGCAGCTACCTGGTTATTTTGCTCCTTCCTTGTGGTCAAGAAGCGTGAGCTCCACAGCACATGGCGAGATGAGGACTTGAGGATCATCCACCAAGAGCCACTGCAGAATTTGCAAGGTCCTTTTCTTGCTCGTGCCACTTTTGCCATGCAATTCTGTATTGAGATTAGACCAGGGGGATGAAGCAGAGCTCAGCAAGTGTTTGGTGGCAAGCAAAGACTTAAAAGTCGTGATGTGGTTTTGGGCAGAAGGACGACATTTCTGCATAGCCCCAGGCTGCTGCTGCCTCCACAAGCTGCTGGCTTGTGCGTGCCACTGGTGGGGTGGTGATGGGGTTATGAAACCAACACGGAGGTCAGCTTTCACAGAGGTTTTGTTCCCCTTGTCCTCTTGACTTGTAGTATCACATGAAGTACGCTCGCTTTCGTGCGTGACTTAACACTGCCATCAAAATGCAGGAACCAGCCTGAGCTGTATGCTCACACAACCTCACGGGTCTGTAGAGCATGTGGATTGCCCAAAACGCTCAGGGTCTCCCAGGTCTGCCCCATGTCTCCTGCCAGCCCTTCACCATCCAATTTTCACATTGCTGAGGTTCTGTAGAGTCCATGTGGGCTGTTGCTTGCTCCAGTGCACATGAGGCAGCTCCTTCTGGAGAAGAAGCAACCTTGAGTTGCCCAAACTGTGCCAGCCACAGCCACCAGCTAAAAGTGACCTGCTCCCCTGGTGCAAGGCAGCAGGCGGTGGCTGCTGCACTGACTTTCCTTCACACCCCAAGCCTTGTGGAGGGAAGAAGAGATGAGCAAGTGGAGGAAAAAGCAGATCTTGCTTCTAAACCCAGCGTAGGGCATTGCAGACCATAGAGCTGAGAGCATGACAGCTCACCAAGGCCAAGAGCAGTCTGCAAGGGAGGCAGAGTGATGATGACTAATTTCCTCTCCTACAGCATCCAGACTGGTGCAGTGCAATGGAAAGTCATGGGCAGCAGAAGGCCGTGGGCCTTTTCAGCCATCTCAGAGGAAGTCTGACCTGAAGACTTTCAGAAGAGAGAAGCCCATCACCCTCAAGAGACTGTGGACCAACCCTGAACTGTCAAGGTAGACACACAACACCTCTGAACAGAAAGACCAGTTGCTCAGCTGCTCCAAAATCAGGTCACTTACTCAGCACAGTGGGAAAACAGTCAACTACTTTTAAAAGAAAGCTCTGGAGAAATACAATTCCACTCAATATTGATTCCCACGGCCCCATTACAGACAGACAGAATTAATTTTGAGGATGGAAAGAAACATATGACTGCATATCAAAACAAAATACAGAAGCCTTTCCAGTTCTTCAGCTGCATTTCAATGGAAACCAGAAGGCTGTCATGACGGAAAGATTTCAGTTTTCTAATTATTCCTCCCTGCTGAGCATTTAATGCCACTAATTGATGAGGAGAATTGGTGTCCAGACAGTGTTTGCAATTGCTTTTTACGTCTGTAGACCAAGTTTTTTCTCAATTAAAGAATAATAAGGCAGATTTGCTCCCTGCATGCATTGTGGCCTACTCCAACTCCCTCGTCCCTAGAAGATGGCTAGCTGAGGGAAGGGAGGTGAAGCCCATCTCAGAGCTCGTTTACAAGTGTTGGACATTTTCCTGGAAAACATCATCTGTGATACTGTCACTTCCACAGAACATGCCAAGAGAAAGACCACTGGTGCCAAGGACACGGCCTGTACCATGAAACACCCTGCCCCTGTCCTCCATGGATCTAGGGGATAGCTTCTGATTCAACAGAGCAATCACTCAGACAACACATATCCCCCAGAAAACTACACAGAAAGCACCATAATGTCAGGAAAAGGAACATCAGGCCCCAGAGCACAGCCCCAGGGACCCTAAACAGTGCTACCACCAGCAAGAACATCTCACTGGTGGCAGAGCAGGCTCGGTTGCTCACCTGCACCACAGAATGGTCCTGATCTCTAATCCTAAATATTGACCTTACACTGGTGTTAACCAGGAGCCACCTTCAGAGTCAGCAGAGTGACCCTAAATGCAAAAGCCAGCCTGAGAAGGCAGTTCAGCACATGTCTGGATACAAAATTTCTGCTCCCCATCCCCTACCTGTGCCAAGCACAGGGCTCTAGTTCTTTCCTGAATTAGTTAAGGACAGAATCTGGCCCTTTATACTCGACACTCGGTGATTTCAGTCTGGCAAACATTAAATGCTCTGAGCTGCAAATGAAACTGGGGAGTGCAAACTAAAAAAAACAATAAATAAAATAAAAGTAAAAAAAAAAATACATGTGCATGAGGCCGTGCTATGCTTACTGAGGAGTAATGAACGAAGCAGTGCTGATGGTCCCCAAGCTCTGGCCTGAAACTCCAGCACCGAGCTGTTTGTCATGGCAATAGCATTTCCACCTGCACCTTTCTGACACCCCCGCTGGGAGTCTTCACACACCACTGTCGTAGATCATGGCCAGCAGAGCCCAGGCCAGCTGTGCAGATGTCTAGCTGGCTGACCTCTCCTTACCAAAAGGCTTCTAATTTTTTTTCCCCCTCTATTATTATTAGTCTTCAAACCACCTACTCCATCACAGATATAAAGTAAAATTAGCTTATTCCTGGAACGCTAAAAAAAGACAAGCTGATGCCTGTAGAGTCCCAGCAAGTCAACGGGAAGGCTCCAAGCGTGCAAAGAATGTCAAGTCCAGAACTTCTGGCCCTTTTACTACAAAATCCTATTGCTGCAAGCAACTGGTGCACGTGCAAGTCGAGTCACGCGCGTGCAGAGTCCCTCACCTGCACAGGTTGGCTGCTATTCGTCCACGGCACCCTGAGTAAACTACTCCTGTCTGCCCAACAGCCTATTAATAAATACACACCAGGGATTAAAGTCGCACGCCAGCTGGGAGGTGGACGAGATGAGCTAATAGGACCTTTTCCATCTCTTAACTTTTATGCTTAGTCACAGGAGAAATATCTCCCACGTTGTAACAAAACATGCTGGCTTTGCTTGCCTGCTTATGTTGGGAGAGCGTTGCCCTCTGAAGACGTTTCATTTTCCAGCTGTTACTTCACTCACACCAACAGTTAAGCAAAGGAGGACTTGAATTTGCCTGACTTTTGGCTTCAGAGGGCCCTGAGACAGCAGAGTCCCCCAATTCCCGTCCCAGCAGCCACAAGCAGCACAGGAACCTTGTTTCTGAATTATCGAAGTACTTTTGCTTCTCTGAGCACTCAAGCCTGATCCTGTCCAATGTGGGGAGGCACTCAATTTACTTTTGCTGAAGGCAGGTTGGCAAGAGAAGAGACCGCAAGCAGCCCCTCCACCAACCACACAGGTCAAGCCCCCTGAGACAGGCTGTCAGAAAACAGCTCAGAAAACAAGCCCAACAAGCCAACCACCCAGAATGGGAAATGCAAGGAACCAAAGGGTTTGGGGAGAAGAGAATCCACTGCAGTTTAGAACAGGAATAGAAATAGAAATAATAGGAGTAGAAATAATAGGAATAGAATAGGATTTGGAATAGGTTTGTGTTAGAAGGGACCTTTCAAGGTCATCTGGTCCAACCTCCCTGCAGGGAGCAGGGACATCTGCAACTAGAGCAGGTTGCTCAGAGCCCCAGCCACCTTGACGTGGAATGGTTCCAGGGATGGGGCTTCTACCACCTCTCTGGGCAGCCTCGTCCAGTGTTTCAGCACCCTCACTGTAAAAAAATTCCCTGACAATTCTCACAGGATTTGGTGATTTTCATAAGTGCCCAGTTCCTGGAATCACGATTACATCAAAATCATACTTCCTTTTTCTTTTTCATTAAAAAATAGTACTTGTAGATGTCAAAAGTTGGAAGAAAGAAGTAGAAGTCAGGAAGTTTGAAAAGCTCAGACAAAAAGAAATAGAAAAGAAAAATAGAAAAAATACTATTTTAAACGTAATTATTCTTTTTTTTTGAAGGAAAGAAGGTGATCCAGGATTTTTATCCTCCAATGCTATACACTGGAAACCTTAGACTGGGTGGGGAATGACTTCATTTGGAGGGGTTTCCAGCATCCCCATCTGTAAGTTACAGATGAGAAAACACAGCTTTCATAGCAACACCTGCCTCAAAACTACGTAGCTCCTTTGAGGTGCCTGATGCTGGCCTCCTTACTCCAAAGATCATTATGCACTGGAGGGCGATACGAAGGCACAGTAGTTTAAAAATAAGAATACAGCTGAACAGCTTTTCAAATTTTCCTTCCACTTATTTTCTCCAGCATTGGGTAGGGTAAAGCCTGGGAAGTCAGCTATGCCAGCTCATCTGCTGGCATCCTCTACTCACCAGAACTACTGGATTTACAGCCATCGGTGGCTCTTGCCCAGCAGAAACACCTTATGGTAATAATAAGTCTGTAAGTAAGGACTGGACCTTCTGCAAAAGCCTCTTGTTGGCACCCCATGTTGCTGCTGAGTGATGGGGCAGTGCTTCAGCTCCCCCCTGTGCTAGCCAGCGTGGCATTCCAGGCGTGCAGGCTGCAGCTACCCAACACTTAACAGTAATAAACTTTGGCCCTGCATTCATATATCCAGAAGCCCCTAAAAAAGAGGAAGACTGCAGGTCACATTTATTTCCTTTTTCTTGCACAGAAGAAAACTATGAAGATCTGCAAGACTTGGATCTGAGGTGTGATAGCTCTGCAATGCCTTGAGTGTATTTTATCCATGGGAAAAGGGGGTGAACGCTACACTTGTGGTGAAACCAGAGGTCGTGACCCACTCTGCCCAACACTAACCAATTAGCTAAGATGCAGGGAAGCTCAGGTGAGGAGAACAGGATGGACCCAAGAAGTCGTGGCGCACACAGCACCTTCTGGTGCGAGGTGCCTGCACAGGCAGCAGCCCCAGAGCCAAGCCCAGATGGTAGCATCCATCACGCCATCCATCCAAGCAGAAGGGTTTGCTTTCCACCAGCCATGCAGCTGGAGACAGCAAGTCAGCTGCTCCTGCCTCGCAGGACACGCGCGGGGCAGAAAAAGGAAGCCCCCACGCTGTGCTCGCTGGCAAACGTTCCCGAGTTTCTATATTATCTCATCTTCGGGATCACAAGGAAGTGAGCACAAACCTGTTCAGTCACATTGTTCCCACTCACTCCTGGCCAACAGCCGGGCCATTGAGCTTCTGTGTTCCTGCTGTTCCCAGGACAGATCTGCTGCCTCCCTGCAGCCCTCGGGCAGCTCGAACCCATTCCCACAGCCCAGCGGGACACGCTTCTGCCTGCCCCAGCTGTGGAATCTAACCACACCAAGCACTGGCAGAGAACATGCAGAGCATGAGAGGTCGGTCCACGTCTATTCAATTCCTGAACCCAGATGAAATTGCTGCATACAAACCTAAACCTCACTCCTGCCACCGCCTGCAAAGCACGGGCACATTAAATCCACCTCTCCAGAGATCTCACAGTTCAATCACCTTTCTGCCTACCAAGGGTTTCCCCTTTTTCTCCCCACTGCCTCCTCTTGGGTGGTTAGATTTGGGAAAGATACTTCAGAGGCTGCTGCAACCTGGTTGCGGAGGTGACAAATCACTTGGGGACCTCCCTCTATCTGAAGTTACCATACAGCTATCACCACTCTGATTCTCCTCCAGTTAATGCTGATCTTGCTGCACTGGGTTTTGAGGAACGTGGGTGCTGTCCCCTTTAGGCTGCACAGACAACATCAGACAGGGAATCACAGGTCTACAAACACTAAATAAATCATTTTTTTTAAAGATATTTTAATATCAGGTCGACCAAACAATAAAACACCTCTTGCAAACCATCTGCCTTGCTGCACTTCTATGGAATCAGAGTCCCCTATTTGAGTGAATATTATCAACAACAACAACACAGGTTTGATGCAATTACAGTTTTGTTTGCACAATTTTCTCTGCACCCCCCTCTCCTTCCACAGAAGGATTTGCTCTAAAGGAAAAATACCACCCATAATGTTTCTGTGCTTGGTTATTTAAGAAAAGACAGCACACATTACTCTGTAATGTTATTTGTACCTTTCCCCTTCTTATGACAAAACACAACTAAATGAGACGCTACAAAAACTAAGCAGACATGGAAGTTACAGGTCTTTCCTTCTCCCTGCCTTTTTCAAACGAAGTAAGAATTTTACGAAGCGAGCTCAGAAAACCAGATCACACGTACAAAGAAACGAGTTTGGAAATCCCCCTCCCTCCACCCCCACTGCTATTTGCTTAGGAAACCAGATGCTCAAACCCAGCCAAAAAATGATCTCAGCCATTCTTAAGAGAGCCTACAGTGCATTTTCATGAGTCATGGAAAGCAACAACTTGTTGCTTTGGTGATGCCAGGTCCAGCAAGTGGTCATCCATCCATAACCAGACTTTTAGCAGTAAAGTCAAAGAGCAGACCATTTCTTGACAGACAGCACCAGAACTGGCCCCAAAATAGAGCCTCGCAGCAAGTTTACCTCACAGGAGGTATTATAAGACACACAAGGCATGTCCTACAAAAGCATTTAGTGAAGCATTCAGCAGCCAGGATCCCCCGTGGCAGGATTGTTTCCCAGCCCATGCTCTCAAAGCAGGCAGAGATGTCCCACATGGGTAGGAAATAAAGGAACAAGTGACAGAGAGAGGCTGGGATTAGTGAGAAGGCAAGTCCCTATCGGCTTCCCATGTAATGATACTGAAAGGGTACTGAAAGTCTGGCTCCATCTCATCCAAGTCCCCAACACCCCTGGGACTCTGTGGTGGTCTGGGATGAAAGGGCACCATGCCACACCACCTCCCCTGAACAGCCTAATCGGCTTCCTGAAAGGGAAGTTCTCCTGCACAGGATTTCCTGGACATAGACCAAGACTTGAACTTGTCCCCAGCTTTCCTCCAGAGATGAAGACAGTTGCAATCTTCAGCACCTTTTGCACTGGGTTCAAAAGCTGTTTGGCTTTGCCTCCTAGAACACCGACTGTGAAGAGAAAATAGATCCTCACCCCTTAGAGCCTCATTTGAAAGCTGCCTGGACATGCTCCAGATGTTAGTCACATCAGTAATACTGCAGATGAAGTTGCTAAAATATTGTGAGGATTAAATATTTTCTCTCTTTTTTGAGCCACCAGCCAGGTAAGATGGTGACACACGTCCCCCACATCTTTAACAGAGCAGCACCTTGGGGACAGCATTGTTGAGAGCCCCAGCAAGCATCCCCATCCCAAACAGAACCAGGCCAGAGCAGGCATGGTTCCTCAAACCCTTCACACTCAAGAGATCATTTCAGACAAGCAAGATGAAGCCAAGCCAGTCTTCAGACAAACCCTCACCAGGGTATGTAGAAACCAACCATGAAAGCTGCCCTTTCATCGGAGCCACCCATGACTCAAGTCAGCATCCAGGAGCTCATCCTGTTCCCTGGGCAGCACAGCCAAAAGTGACCATATCTGAGAAACGAAGCAGGCATCAGCCCAGGCTACCAGTGCAGCAGATCTTCCCAACCCAAGCCAGGGTGAGTCATCCTAGCAAAAAATTGAGGCTGTGGAATGGGAGCACCAGGCTGTATGTTCTCACATCTAGGCAGCCCTGATGGTCCGCTCCCAGCCTCAACACCCAGAAGGCTGCAGCAGGAGACATCAGCAGGGCTTCCCCTGGCTGTCACCATCAGAGGTGCAGCTCCTGGGAGCTAACAGGAGCCAAGTGCAGAGTTTTGCAGGGAAAACTCAAGAAAGAAGCATGACAGGACTCGCCCCATCACAATTCTACCATAGCACTGCTATCTGTCCCCTGTGGACACAGCTCAGAAGGAACACACGGCGAGAGCACTGCAATGGCACCTTTCCCTACCATCTTCCCCTCTGACAAATCACAAGCAGCTCGAATGCACCGTGCCCTTGAGTTTATCCAAGGCAGCAACAACTTTCAGAGTTGGACTTTGAACCTTTCAATAAAACTCAGTGATGCAATAAGCTCACAGCTCAACAGAGTCTCTGTTTATCTCTTAGTTGCCACCAGCACCATCCAAAGAGAAATAACTGGAATATCTGGCATATTTCTCTAATGACTCTTAGCAGTACAGTAGCACCAGCACCAGCACCAGCACTGAGGGACTAAGAACAGCAAATGCATCCCACCAGTTTATTAACCAGGTGCTCGGGTTTCCCAAAAGCCACTCTCCAAGCGGGAAGCCAGCAGAAAGACTGCAGCAGAGGGATCAGTGCTGTATTTTTGTGCCTAAAGCCAAAGGGAAGGCACCGAGGCTGCAGTGTGAGCACATTGCATCAGCAAGGAGAACTTTCCAGGAGCTTGGCCCAGCCTGGTGTCTTTACTGAAGGATGCTTCATCAGTTCAGCAAGACAAGCTCTGCTCCACAGCTCCACACTACATCAATTCATTGACCAACCTCAACAGAAGCAAGCCCAAATCATAAAGGTTGGAAGGGATCTCAAAGAACTTCTGGTCCAACCCTTCCTGGCAAAAACACAGTCTAAACAAGATGGCCCAGCACCCTGTCCAGCTGAATTTATAGTGCCCAGTGTGAGGGCCACCACCACTTTCCTTGGGAGATTCTTCCAGTGGTTGATTGTTCTGATGTGAAAGGTTTTCCTCTGATCTCTGATGTCCAAGTACCAGTTTATTCATCACTTACACACTCCTGGACTGCTCTGCCCCAATGCCCCAACCTGCACACCTCCTTCCAGAAACCACAGCATTTCTACTGCAGACACCAAGCTGAGTTATCAACCCATGAACATCATCCGCTACAGATAAGACTGTCAGCTGCCCTTTGTGATGACACTGCACTGACACAGCATGCAAAAAAGGGACAGTCCCACCCCTGGTACTGCCAGCTAGTGGAAGAGAGGAAGAGGTGAGAGGCTGAACGGAAGAGGGTGTCTACAACAGAGTTTCTGTGACTGCTCACCCACCTTTCCTTCAGCTCACCTTCACCACCAGCTCTAACACACCTCACCCTACACCTTCTCCCCAAGTCATTTCCCCTGACCAAGCATTGAGGTTGCCTCATGTGGAAGATGCCCCAACCCTTCAACCTGGATCAGAGGTGAGATTTCCCCCTTATTGGGACACGTGCTTACCACCCTGGGTCCACCAACCTTCTGCATGGTCCTCATGCCTCAGGATGCCAACTTGCAGAGAAAAAGCTGCAAACAGAGCACTGTGAGGATATTAAATCTCTGCTAGTTTTCTTTTTTAGGCTCTTATCATGGAGGTCAGTGAACTATTTCTAGTTTACAACTAGACTACAGTGGTATGACTCAGTCACAAAAACCCAAAGAGATCACAGCACAAAATCACTAAGCAATCAAAATAATCCACTGTCCTCATTTGAATGAACTTCCACATACAGGAACCAATTACAACAGAAACCCCAAGGCTTTCCTCAGAACCTCTCTCTGCACCAAGACAGCAGCAGCAGAACTTGTGGCACAGTCAGTACAGGGTTCACTTTTGCACATGATGTTCGGGCTAACAACTGTTAAATGAAAAGTTTTCTATTGTCCCTTGGGGACTTGTGGGCACCTGGAAGCTGCTGTGCAAGAAACACCTTCCACAAGGACAAGACAAACATGATCACACAGGACAGTCCTAGCAGTGCAGGGCCACCCAGAGCTCATTGAGGTGGATTCCTCAGCAGTGTGGGATTTAAGACCTTCCTACCTCCTTTGCAAAGACTTCTCAAACCACAAAGTATTTTCCCAAAGCAAGTGTACAAAGTCCCTTTTTTTTTTTCTTTCTCCCGTGAATCATCTAGCTATCAAATCAGAGGACTTTTGTTGAGCACACAAGCTCCTGGCCATAGCAGGTCTACAGACCACCTCCAATCCACCCCCCTTGGGCTATTTTTTCAAGCAATTTGCTGTTTAATCACTACCTGACCACTCAACCCATCCTCACAGCCCCTCTGAGGACCTGCTCCTCACAAATACCATTTAGACAGCAATCCACACAGTAGTTGGGCTGGAAGGATCCTGGAAGGATCCAGCCCGTGCTGCTTGCTGGGCACGGCACGCAGGTCGCACTGCCAACCGGACTTCGTCCTGTGCGGCTTTTACGGTACTGAGCTAAATCCGGGCCCAGCTCCACCCTGGGTTTCACTGCTGTTGTGCCCCTGATAACCTTGCAAAGTGAAGACTATAAAATTAGGGTAGCTGTCAAGGAAGTGACAATTAATTCTGGATAAAAAGGTGGTTTAAACATGGGGTTTAACTCAGAAGAGCAGCACAGGCTCTCAGCCTGCTATGGGTCCTTATTAAATTCAGAGTCCCTTGGTCTCCACAAACATTTCTGTTTCCATTGGGAAATGCACCTGCAAGCTGAATCCCCCTCTTCAGGGGGATATAGGTATACATTTCACGTTTACTTGATTTCGAAAAGCCTCAGAAAGTCCAGGCTACCCTCTGGGCAGCCTTCGCAGCTGTCCCAAGTGCTCTAGGAACAGAAGCTGGCACATGAGACCAGGCACGGTGATGACATGAAGAGCATGTTCCCCACCCCACATCACAGAGATGGGGAAGAAAGGGCTAAAGCTGCAAGCAGCCACAGGGCTCGACTACGAACCCACACACCCAGCTCACTGAACCCTCCCACCACAACCACTGCAGCACCAGGTGAGCCAAACTCCTCCACACGTCCCCACCACGGGCCACACTGATGCTGCATCTTCCACCATCCCAGGCTCAGCTTGGCCCCCAGCCCTGTGGCTTCAGGAAAGGCTCCCGGAGCAACAGCCCCAGTGCTGAGCAAAGCAGGGAGCCCTGTACCCTCAGCCTGAAGCCCCAAAACTCTCTATTAGGTCTGCTACAGTGTTCTTCTGCTCTCCCATCCCATGGAACTAGTCTTCCACAGGGAACAGCTTCCCAGCAGCTTTGAAGAACATCTATTTTAGAGGAGATCTTTGCTTTTTCTTTCTTGCATCATTATAGATGACCGATTCAGTTGGACACTGGTGGCATTTTAGTGACTAATGGGAAGATTACTTGGCCAGACCAGATCAGAACTACATGGGCAGACAGAAAACAAACAAAAACAGCCACACATCCATGCTTGCATGTGCTCACTTGTGCCTGCACAGACAGAAAAGCCCTCATCTTGTCTGTCTAATGCTCACCACAGTGTTCACCACATCAGAGCAAGGCTCACGCCGCAGAGTATGGGGCAAGCCTGCAGAGACAGCATGTTTCAGGCACAAGAGAGATGACATTTGTCATTTGTCACCCATTTCCCCTTGTGTAACTTAAATAGGAAAGCAAATGAAGCCTGGGGATTGAGGGTGAGCCTGCTAGATTCAGGATCAGTGGGTCATTTCCAGCTTTTCTGAAAAGTATCTGAGGAAATAAAAAAATAAAACACCGAAACCCAAACTTGAATTCCATATTCCTCTTCTTATGGCTCCATAATGTATTTTCCATCTCCCTGGTGCACAGCTGACATTCTGCGCATTTCTGTGCTCGCTGCACTTGGGCTGCTCTACGTGCAGAGAAGGGAGTGGAAGGGACTGAGCCCAGCAGCCTCCTGCTGCTGTCAGGCATCAGTGAGCCCTTCGTGGGAGCTGGGCTGCGAAGGGCTCGGCCACCTCTGGAGAAAGGCTGGCATGTGGGATGCACGTCCTTAGCCTGTGCTGGATCTCAGGATCTAAGAGTCCACGGATTTGTAGAGAGAGAAAATGTCTTTCCTTAGACCAGATGAATGGTACCCGCTGAACTGTAGCTGAATATTTTTTTTTTCTTTCAGATGTTCTCCTCAGTTAGTGGAGCCAAGGTAAGCTCATAGCAGTTGCTTTCTCCTAATTCTCAGCACTGAGGTTTGATGCTTCTGTGTAGAAAGGCTTGTATGCTCCAAAGCCAGTCTTGCATTCACCGAGCACTCCAATAAGAGATATCCCTTCTAACAGCAAACCTTGACTCACTTCCCTCTAGCCTCAACCAGCAGGTCTCTGACAGCAGGGTCAGATCATCTGGAGAAGGATCAGAGAACCATGGAATGGTTTTGGTTGGAAGCAACCTTACAGTTC
>VWZY01009911.1:142342-155756 GCA_013399075.1 Chloroceryle aenea | reverse complement strand
ACAGCCGGCGGAGCGCTACGGAAGAGGCGGGAGAGAGAGAGACTTACCGGTCCGGCTACCCGCGGCAGGCCATGCCCGACTACTCGGGGTACCGCGGTTGCAAAGCACGGCCGGGCTCCGCTCGGCTCCGTTCCNGAATGGTTCCAAGGATGGAGCATCAGCCACCTCTCTGGGCACCCTCAGTGTAAAAAAATTTCTTCTTTATGCCCAACCTAAATCCCTTATCCTTGATGTCTTACCAGGGACACAGTCCCTCGATCAGAGTGCAGTGATAGCAGAAGGGGTAAACAGGTTTAAACGGAAAGAGGGTAGATTTTGATCAGAAGAAATTCTTCACTCTGAGGGTGGTGAGAAACTGGAACAGGTCCCCCCAGTGAAGTTGTGAATGCCCCATCCCTGGAACTGTTCCAGGCCAGGTTGGATGGGGCTTGGAGCAACCGGGTCTAGTGAAAGGTGGCCGTGCTCATGGCAGGGGGGTTGGAACTAGATGATCTTTAAGGTTCCTTCCAACTCAAGCCATTCTATCATTCTATGACTCTCAGCCCAGCTGGTGCTTGGGCTGATGCCCCATCCTGAAGTCCCACTCGGTGCTGGTGAGGTTCCCCTGGCCCCATAGCTTGGATCAGGCCTGATTAGACACCATGGGATCCCTTGGCTTTGCTTCCAAGGAAGGTGGAATTTGACCTTCTGTGTGCTTCAGCTGAGTATTTCCGGGATCTTCTGAAACAAGGGGGCTGGAACTGAACTGTTCCACTCAGGGTTAACTTGAAAAACAGTGGTAAAACCTCCTGACTCTAGGAGATGGGGCTGCATGAGTTGAAGCCTTGGAGAAGCTGGTGAAAACTTGCCTCAGCGTAACTTTCTGCAACGTGCAGCTTTCTCCACGTTGCTGGGCCATGAAGATGGGGTGAAGGGATTGCCCTCTGACAATTTGGTTTGGTTTTGCCCCTTTTGGGAGGATTGAAGCAAACCCAAGCGATAGTTAAGACCAAAGAGTGGAGGAGGACTCCTGGCTGTTCCCAAGCTCTGACCTGTTGTCACATCTTGCTCTCCAGAACGCCTCAGGGATTCTTGGGCAGCTTCCCATGCTATTTACACCCACATGCCTGTCCCGAGCCTCCTTTGTGTGTCCAAGTCCCTTTGGGCTTGACTCTCTGTGTGGGGAGAACCAACACTGGCACGCAGGCAAAATTCCTACAAGAGCCTTGTGCCCGAAAGGTGGATCAAAGTGGGACCTGAGTTTTGTACCAGATACCACTCAGACTGGTGGGAAAGAGTGGAGAATTGTGCAGACAATGGAAAAAGTAAGTAAGAATATTTCTCTGATTAGTTCCCTGTTTCCCCATTCAGTAAATGTGTTGTGGAGAGGAACAGGAACAAAGTCAGTTCAAGATTTTGCAGGGGGAGAGAAAAATAATGGACAATATCCTAAACCCAGACACCTTCCCCTTAAGTTTTTAAGGATTTGCTGCTGCAAGAAAGCTTGAGCCATTGCCTGTAAAGGCAACAGAAACCCCAACCAGGGACCCCTCCTGAGAGATTCGGATCTCACATCCTCACACACAATCGCGTGACCTATTAATAAAATCCATAGAAACCAATTCTGTATATACCAAATAACAGCAGATGGCTCCAGCCCAAACCGCTCCGGGTTCCCTCACTCCATAAATGATTTTACTAGGGCCAGTCGTGATCTTGATGTAATTGAATAGGTTTCACTCTTTTCTCTCTCCCTCCCCCTCTGCAGAATATTTGTGCAGCTTATGAAGAGACATCCAGAGGGACCGAGCTGTTGCTGGAAGGAACCTCTGACTCCAGCTTGCCTCATCCATTTGGGAAGCAGCGTAAGTCTATCCTAAGCCACCTGGCTTTGGGAAGGAGGTTGCCTTTCTCTGCACCTTCTCTCTAACTTTTAACAGCTTTTAATAAAACTCTGGTAACTTGGCACGTTTGAAATGTTTTGGCTGCTGCCCATCGGGGATGTATGTAATGAATTCTTGTGCTGCAGATTCCTTTCTGAAATAAATCACATGTGTTTACCTTGGGAACCAGGCACAGGACCCCGGGACTCCATGTTCAAGTATTAGAAGGCACTAAAGCAACAAGCAGCTCCTTTAAATCCTCCTGGGTTTAATGGGAATCAGCTAAGCCGGCACCAATTACTGCTGAAAACCCCTTCCAAGTGGCTTCTCTTTCCTGAGCGTGTTTGATGCCCCAAGAATCCTGCTACGGGGATTTCAGTTCTAGGGTGTTCCTGAACAATAAAAGAATTGTCCTGTGTGTAAAGACTGTTTCCACTGATGTCAAGATCTCTCTGCTGATGGGTGTGCTCAGGATCTGCCCCCGGATTCTCGTTCCTCAAGCTGCTCTTGAAAACGTTTACAAAGCCTGGCAGAAGAACGGATGGAGGTGTGTGGCTCTGAGTGTAGCTTCACGTATTCTGTAAATGCCAGGTGACATTTCTGGAGAGGAGTGAAAACCCAGGACAAAAGTGCACAGTGGAATGCACTGGTAAAACCAGTGTGCTGCAGACAGTGCTTGCGGTGGCTCCGTATGGGGGAATAAAATAGATGCAGGTTATTCGCTGTCCCTGAGGACAACAGGCATGGCCTGTATCCATACAGCCAAACTCTCCCTTCTTTTCCAAAATGGTCTTCAAAGTGCCATTAGGAAACATCCTTTGGTTGGTGCTGCCCCATGCTGTGCTGGCTTAGGTGCCAGTTGGTGAGATGAAAACCATGCCACACATAAAACCTGTGTGCTGATTCTTCTCACTTGACTGGTATATGTGTTGGGATGGATATGAAGGACTATATCATCCTGATAATATCTTCAGTGAAAAGTTTGATGGCACAAGTGGGTAATAGCTGTAAGAAAAGCTGATGGTTCATCCACAGACCAAGAACTTTGCAAATCACAGCCCCAGGCTGTTCTATTTATGCTTCTCCTTTAATGACGTAAGCATTAGTATTTGCTGTGGGGAGAAAAAGGGGAAGATATTTGGCTTTTACCTAACTGCTGCTATTTTGGGCTTTGTTAGGGTTCCTGCAGGAAGTGAACACAGGTCCCAGAGCACTGACCCAATTCTTCTCTGACTAAGTCTGCTCTGTCCAACCTGAAATTCTCCCATGCCTTCTGTTTGATATAATATCCTTTCTTGCATCCTGTCCTGAACGGCAGCAAAAAGCTGCTGTGTGCTGTGAGAGGTCTGTCAGGCTTTCTCTCCCACCACGATGGCAGCGCATTGGCAGAGGATGAAATCATTCCTATACTTAGTTTGCCAACTGTACAGCAACGATGCCGCCTCGGTGTGAAGAAAAGAAGCCAACTGTGCACTCAGAAAACATGTGCTCCTTCACGGTTGAAGGCTGGAGCTGGTAGTGGACTCGGGTGGGATTTCAGCAGGTAGACACAAGCCTGTGATGCCCAGACCTCTGCATGGCACTGCCTGGGCTTGGCAGACCTGTGTCAGCTGCAGCTCCTCCTCACCCAAAATTAATCACGGGTCTGCTATTTGCTGTGGAAAGCAGGTGGAAAAAATAGGCCTTAGAGCTGTTCCATGTCTCTCTTAATGATATTTCCTGCAGAGAAGCCACATTTATTTTACTTAAACATTCCCCAGTTTCCCCTGTGCTCTGACTGCTGCAAAGCTGAGCAGTCAGGGGACTACTGATAGATAAACCTGGTCAGGACCCACAGACCACACGTGTCAGCGTTCCCAAGGGGTTTGTGCTGTTCCCAGAACACACCTGAATGTAGGCAGAGGTTTGTTGAGAACAGACATTTCGTGAGAGCATTTCATTTGTACCTCTGCTACTGTTTTACAGGAACCACGTCGTGGTGCGGTTGAGAAGGGTGAGAGTCAGGTTCAGATCCCTATTGCTGCAGCACTGCACAATTTCCAGCTGCCTTCCTCTGCCTCTCGTGGTACATGAAATGCTCCCTGGCTGATATGGCCATCTACTCTGTGGGGCAGACACTGTGTTCTGCTCCCTCACAACCAAGCAAGAGCAAGAAGGGATCTCTTCTGCTTGATGGGTTTTGAAACCTTTCCTCCTCCACAGCAGAAAACTGTTTCTCACAAAGAGCAGATAACGGCTCCTGACCACACAACCGATTCACCTCCTGGGCTGGAGCTTGGGTTTATAACCCCTCAGGCTGGGGAGGAAATCCTGGGCTCCTTCCCAGGCTCGGTGTAGGACATTTCCAGCATTCACTCCAGCGTCAAAGGTAGGTGGCAGCAGCAGCAACCGCATTTTAAAAGGAAAGGGTGAGCCCTGCACTTGAAGATAAAATGCAGGGTCCCCGTCCTAGAGAAGCTTCAGAGCATGAAGAACCCACATGCAGAGGAGCACTCTCCATGCGCTGCCACCCATCAATCAAAAGGAGCACATTTTAACTCATCTTTTTTCCAAGGGGGCATGACAGCAGTGAGACTGGGCTGTGTGGATGTTTGGGTTTTTTCCTGGTATTCATCACATGCTCTTTCATAGCTGAATGTAACTTTCCACGCTGTCTGTGTTCCATGACTCGCCTTCTCTGCTCAAACAGGAGGAAAAACACCTCCAAAAAGGACAAAGTGAAAGTGAAGAGGATCTGATTTCTGGGGGGGTTGTTAAGCAAGCATTGATGGAAAGCGTTCTGCTGGGATGCTTTCTGTGTGCACAGAGCTTGGAACTCGTGTCATTCAGTGTTTGCAAGGTTATCTACATATAGATCTCTATATCATGCTGGTGAAAGGTGTGGAGCTGAAATCCCTGGAGAGTTATATTACCTGTCTGCAAACAGGCCCAGGTCAGACTTTCTCAGGTAAAGTCAGAACTATCCCAGAACAGGTATGGGCTCATCTGGCACCTGAATGTTGTGGAAAATAGCATATGAATTGTTGCATTCACACCTGAAACTGCAAGAAAGCCAAAACACACGGGAGACACCCTGTGTTTCCATCCCACCTTCCCAGAAAGCTCAGAGATAATCTGGGTACTTTTCTTGAAAGAACCAATATTTTCTTACCTGCAGCTGGTTCCTCTTGAGTCTAAAGGATAGAAGAAGGACTGAAAGAGCATGGTCTGGTCCTGGGTTTAGGTATGTGCATCCAGCCTGCCCCATTCTCTGTCACCACTGACTTTAATAGGATTTTACTCCATGAGAATATGACCCTATTTTTCTAATCCCACTTCTGAATTGAAAGGTAACTGATCTACAGGGGTGGAGCCAACCCCACCCTTGATAATTACTGGATTACAGCTGCCATGTCAATTGGTATTTTGCACTCCTTACTGTACTCTTGATGAAGAAGCACCTCCCAGAAGCCTTCAGGCATATTTGTACTCCTAGAGCTTAAAGTGAATCATGCACAAGCGGCCATCAAGTCTGAGCTTCTTTGTATTTCTTCCCATCCACCCACGTGGAGCTGGATTTTAGGTGACAGAAGCTAGGGGAAGTAGAGACTGATTTACCACAACTGGGATCTCTCCCACTGGCCATAAGCTTATCTGTATGCATCAAGTGGAAACCTAAAGTTTTTCCTTTACATCTGTCATGAGGGGGAAGAAATCACTGAAACAATCAAAACCTGACTGTTTACACATGTTTTGTTTTATAAATGGACTTGTATAGAAAGTTGCAGCTCTGCTGCACAGACAGCTCGCATAAATTTCTTATCACAAAAGCCATATGTCCCCATTTCCTCATCTGTGGTAAAATGCAAGCAGCGGCACGTTGATAATTAGGAAGCTGGAGGTAAACGACTCAGCATCCAGCAGTAGGAAAGTGTCTATGGGTGAAGGTTACAAAACACAAACCAGAGCAGTTTGGGTTTGAGTGGTGTCACTTGTCCATACGACTTTCCATTGCGCGATTGTCGTTTGCGTGTTAACGAGCCAGTTCCTCCACAAAGGGGATGCTGGAGAAGCTGGAAAGGTTTGAGAGGTGCCTGATCTTCCCTATTTGGTTTGCTCTGAGCTGGCGGCCTGGTTGCTCACCTTTGTTGGGCATTTATCCTTCTCTTGGAAAAGACTCAAAATCAGACCTCAAAATGCAGTGAGCAGAAGGGGCCCACAGGACCACTCAGACAGTTTTTGGTTTCTTCCTTAGCAGAAACTCAGACAACTGTCACCCGGTGCCCTTGTTTGGCACTGATAAGCCAGCGTCACTCACTAGCTTTTTACTTTGCCCACACATTTCCATAAAGCCACTCCGAGATGGATGAAAATGAACAAGATTGCATACAATTAGCACAGCTGCCATTATGGCATGTCTGAGCCCTTCCAATCTTTTCTTCCTTTTTTCCAAAAGGGAGACATTTCCTAAATTTCAGGCCAGCCAGCAACGGTGAAATGCCCTTTTGCCCAGCTTGGTGTGCTTTGTGTAAGGGGTATTTATTTAATCCATCTGAACCTACATGAGAAAGGAGAGAAATATCCCGGCAGTGAGATAAGATGATTATCTTCCTGGCAAACAATAGGAACACAGTCAAAATTAAAAATAATTTGATTGCGAATAGGAAGCCTAGTAAAGCAGCAGGACTAGAGGAAACATGACTAATTTTTTTTTTAGCTTGTCTGAACTCACACAGCAGAGATTTGCAAGAGCCATAACTTTGAAATATAGATCTGTAGAAAGCCCACGGGGGGGAGGATGGCGACGATCCAACTGCAATAGTACAATAGGGGCAAGTTAATGCAGCTGGTAGAGCTGACCCGAATGGCCTAATTGCAGCAGACAAAAGCTATTTTAGGTATAATTTGGTGGAGACTACAGTAAATACGAGCTGGGGAGGAGTGGAGAAAGTGAAGGCTTTTTTCTCGCCTCGTTTTTGTTTTCCATTCGTTTGCCTTTCTTCTTGGCCACACGTGGCCAAACTGTGATGCCTGTGTCACCTGCAGATTCAGTACCAAGCTCTCTATATTAAGCCTGGGGGCCAATGCTTCACATCCTTGCTCAGTATTGGTTCTTCCCATCTCCAGAGAAGAGCTTTATTTCTGCAGGGGAAGGAGGAGGTGGCTGCAGGACCGTGACAGTTTTGGGGTTTGTGTTCAGGAGAAAATTCTAGTAAACTCTGACCTCTTCCTCAGTCCCAGGCAGTGCTTGCATCTTCTCTAGATGTGCTGTTGAGATGTGTGGAGGCTGAGACTCAGAGAGGTTTCAGTTCTTGTCTTTACTTCCCAGCCTGCATGTCAGAAATGGCATTCATCTATTGATAAAGGATAATCTATTAAATCTATTGATTTATATCTATCTATCTCATCTATCTATTAAACCTATCGATTTAACCCAGTGGACAGGAACAGTTAGAGCTGTGTTTTCAAATGTCCAAGATGATTTGGTTGTATCCTTCTCCAAATGGGATTGTCTAGACTATTCTGTGCTTTTATTGGCATCGTTAGAGATGGGTCTAATAGGAAGGCAGTCAACACTCAAAATGCCCTGCACTACACGGAAGTGGTGTTGCATCTGTTTTACAGCAGAAGAAATTCTGCTACAGACAGAGTTGAAATGATGCATTCCAAGAACACAGGGAGAAGCATGGATCAGAACACAACAAAGACATTATGTTCCCAGGTCTAGTTGTGACCACAAAACCACGACTTCTTCCTTTTTTTTTCCTTTCCTTTTTTTTTCTTTAAAAGCCTTTTGAACTGAGGTTTTTAGTCAACAGAGGATTGAAGCAAATCCTTGGTTCACTCGGTTGAAGCCATGCTGAATTACATCAGCTAAGGCTGTGAGTACACTTAAGTGATATTAAGCTACTTCAGTTGCAGTTACATGTGGCTGATCCTTTACCTGGGTAGGTATTTTTCTGGTCTTTTGAGGGCATAACATAAATCTGGTGTTGCAAACTCATATGACAGCCCTAAGCTGTAGCTGACTCTGGATGCTAAACAGTATTTAAGCCACTTGGCAAAGCATAGACAGGTTTGGTAATTGCAGGTGGACAAGAGCTTGCAGAGTGTCACTAGATTCCTGATGGAGGAAATACTGCTGACAGGCAGAGGAGGAAATGACAGATTTCATGAATAGCAGTCACAAGCTGAACTACAAAGAGAATCGTTCTCTATGTTTTCCTACAAGAATGACCATAGTAGAACCAAGGCCAGATGGTCCCTGCACAGTACCTGATGCCAAGACCCCTCCAAACTAGAAGATGTGACAAATGACACCAGGGAAAAGGCTCTGACCAGTAAGAAGAGTGGCTGTATTTATGCAGGCAGTGAACGGAACTCTTTAAGAGGGGATATATCCTTCTCCTTCCACCAGAAAGAAAGAGTCAAGTCTTTTGCAGCCAAAACATCAAAGCTTTCTTTCGGGAATGGGAGGTCTTGGCATGAAAGGCACGTTGCCACTGTTACTAATGGCTCAAAAAGCTGAAAGATAGATCTAGGGGGAGTATCAGATAGGCATGAAAAGAAAGAGGTGTTCCAAGCGGGTGGGCAGGATTTAACATGCTGCTCAGATCCAAGAAAATGAGACTGTACTTGTCAAAGAGACACTAGAGCATATGCCAGGCTGCAGCAGGGCTGGTAACGGAATCATCACAGTCTGTCTCTGAGCAGTTGCACTACATGTTTATCGTGAAGGGTTTATGCTTTTCTGAAATCTGCTAATGATGACATGATTCAAGATTCTGTAGAGGGCTCTGAGGGAGACTCAGTAAAGCACCAAATTATGATGTCAAACTTTTCATGCATGACATGCTAAATGCAAAAGTGTCATTCTCACAGAGACTTAAATGAAGCAACAGTTGGGATTTGCTTCCAAAATGAAAGAGGAAATTATTCAGGCCAGTTTGTTACTTTAGACACGTGAAACACCATCAGAATGAAGTTAGGCACAGATGCTTATGAACATGGACATCGATGGATCAAAGACTCTAATCAGTGATGGAATAACACAGCAAAGCTGGAGGCAAATTGTTCAGCAGATGAAAGCTTCATTGTCCTGGGAGACGGCCAGCAAATGTGAGCCTTGAACATAAGCAGAACTTCCCAAAAGAATATATGGCGGATGTGTGACAGTCACCTTCTACCTTACTGTGCTGCTCAGGGCACGGGTGGGCCTGCTGCTGGTTAGACACTGTTCCTGCTGTCACTCTTGAGGAAGACTTCTGCCTTCTCTTGCCTCAGTGCTGCATTGCAGCCTGCTGCTGGACATTTCTGACTGTAACAACTCCAGAAATAAAGCAAATAAATGGCTTTAATGAGGGGAAAAGGACACCTAAAGCAGCAAGGTGAAGAGTACTGCTAAATGATTATTGACCTGGGAGCTGGGATCTGTCCAAGACCTGGTATCCCAGGAGGTTGTCACTGGGAAACAAAAAGATGTCACGTGCTGTTCCCATTGCAAGAAGCAATTGCTAGATGCTGCCTAGCCTGGTCCCTAGGTTTCCCCTAGGGAGATCTATCCATGTTTAACATGGGATAGACCTCCCTCCATGTCCCATGAATTACCTAACAACATCAGGGCCCCAGGAAGGATGATGTTTCTTGGCAGGTACTTAAAAGGACAACAGTGATGTGGAAAGCCCGTTTTCTCCATACTGGCATAGAGATTGCTGGTATTGCCACAGCTGTTGGCACAGCTTCTCTGCATCCCAAAGGGAGAGTGGAAAGCTGGAACACCATCTTGGAGTAAAGACAGGTGTCAGTGGAAAAAAAAACAACCAAAGCTTTTGTTCTCATTGACTGTGTTCATCTGAATGGAAATTTCAGGCAAGACGGGAGAGGCTGCTGTTCACAATGCCAGGTCTCCTGGCTTCTAATTTTAGAACAAAGTGCTCCTCACTTCTGCTTTTCCTAAACACTCCCATTACACCTATTTTCAGAGGGTGATTTCATAAGGTCTCCCACAAGCAGGGACTGAGCAGACCTACAGGCAGAATCTAAGGAGAAACAACCATGTAAGTAAAAAATGATCACACTTTATTATCAGGGTAGACTAGAGAGAGGGTGCAATTAGCACTATTTTAGAGAGCACAGGCTTGAGTGTGCAACAAGATTTGTGCTTTCCTGCAAGAGTGCAAAGAAAATAAAACTGACCTCCAGCTGTGAGGTGGGAAGGGTACGGTGTTGGGTGTAAGGAGGTCTGGGTTCTGGACATGAGAAAACTGTCTCTCCTTTATGGAAATCTGTTTCTCCTGCTCGCTCAGGCTGCNTCCTTTCAGAGAGTTGTTGGGAGCCAGTAGGTCTCCCCTGAGCCTCCTTTTCTCCAGGCTGAACAACCCCAGGTCCCTCAGATGCTCCTTATAAGACCCTTCACCAGCTCCATTGTCCATCTCAGGACACACTGAACAGCCGTGTTTGTGCAGAATCTGTCATGGTGCTCTTGCCACTACAACATTGGATACCTTACCTCCTTGGTGTCCATACAATCAGAAAGCTGTCAGAGTCTTGCTTGTAAACCCACTTTTGTTTTGTCGTTGTCATATCAAAAGTTTCAAATCTTCTCTGTTTGTGCTGCAGAGGTTTCTGTTTAGTGGAAACCAGCCTTCCTTGCCAATGGGAAATAAACACTTTTCAGGCAGTAGGTCACCTCTCTTTGCACACCCATTAAGTTAAGACCTCTTGAAGTTGCAGTGCAAGTGGGTGGTTGTTTAGCAGCTATGAGTAAGCTACAAGAGGATGTAATTACTGCCAGAGTTGGCCTGGTTTAATGTCAACCAAGACATTGTGGGGGAAACCCGACTGCAAACAAAAGCGAGGCCAACTGAACTATTTGTCCTTGTTCAAATGAAGGCAAAGGAAAAAAGGGAAGATTTAGAAACTGGATAAATCCATTTCTAATACGATAAAGAGAGGTGTTTGCTTCTGTGGCATATGCATTGCAAGCTAACAAGTGTTTTGCTTGGGCACGAGCCAAAGTTTTGGCTCTGCTTTTCTTTCACCAAACATGAGCCCTCTGGGATGAGTCACTGGTTCTATAGTGGGCTGCAGTCTGCTGAGCCAGGAAAAGAAGCCCTTGTTGCACAGAAAAGGAATCAGGAGATGATGTGTCATGTGGGTCACATGGGGAATCGGCATCACTTCCCACAGCCAGACAATGCAGATTGCATGCTGAGGACCTGCAGGCCTGGAGGAGATGGAAATAAAGCCAGGAATCCCCAGGGCCTACTGGGGTTTGGGTATCACATTTAATCTCTGGTGAGCATCTAACAGTCTGTGTGGCTCTACCAAAAAGTCCAGCAATTCAGGACAACCTGCTCTAGTTGCAGATGTCCCTGCTCAGTGCATGGGGCAGTTGGATCAGATGACCTTGAAAGGTCCCTTCCCACGCAAACCATTCCATGATTCTCTGATGATTCTGTGATTCTGTTTCTATGTGGCTGGAGACTTCTGAGCCAAACAGGGTGTTTGTTTTGTTTTACTTCCTTTTATTATAAAAGCCACCAAAATTAAAACCATGCTATCCTGCAGGGCAGTGAGTGAGGAAGGGATGTGTGGTCACTGGTGTCCAGCATCAGCTTAAGCCAACCATAGCACAAGGAAAGCCTTTCCAACTGCAGCCGCCGCTGTCGGTGCTGTGAGTCAAAGACATTAATTATTGCTAATTGCCGGTTCATCTTTAGACAGCTAGCAGGTGAGTGAGCTGTGCCCAAAGCTGGCTCACCGGCCAGGGTGCAGTCTCAGGCAGCCTTGGCACTCGGGGGACAAACTCTGATCCACAGGGGCTGCCAGAGCTGGGCCGGTGGTGCTCCTTGCAGAGGCTGGTTTCACCATGGCTGCTGGCTGAGGTGGTTCCCAGCCGCCGTTGTGTGGAAGATAAAGAGATTATCGAGGTTAAACCAGCCAACCAACCAGCCACAAATTAAGTGTAAGCGGCTGGGACAGAGCTCTGGTGAGAGGCTGCCATGGAAAGGCAAAGGGACCCCAGACTCAGGGAAACAGGGCGCCGGCGCCGTCGCCTCCTCTGCGCCCACACAGCTCCGACCGACGCCGCTCAAAGCGCGTCCNTGTCGGGTAGGCCGGGGAGAGCTGCATCGTATCCCCCGGGGGCTGCCGTGGCCCTATCTGTGTTTCTAGGTGCTGCACTGGGCTCAGAGCAGCGCAGATTTCGTTATTCCCCTTTACTGCTTCGACCCACGGCACTACCTGGGCACCCACTGCTACGGCTTCCCGAAGACAGGGCCCCATCGGCTCAGGTTTTTGCTGGAAAGCGTCAAGGATCTGAGGGAAACGCTCAGGAAAAAAGGAAGGTAGTTGAGAAAGCACCGTGCAAATAACACGTCTATTTTTGTTCTCCTACTTGTTTTCAACACACCTTGTGCTGTGAATCAAATCACGTCTGATACTCTGGGCTTGGGTGATGGCTCATTTTGGAGATCCACAGCCCTTCTGTTAGGTCCTGTGTATGTCCCCTGTTAAGATGACCTGCAGTGGCAGCTGCAAGAGAGCACAGAGCCACCCAGACTGCCTGCCATGCTGGGTTTTGCATTCTTAGACTTGGACACCATAGATGGATGTCAGCCTTGAGTACTTTGCCCAGAGTCCTGACAGTTGGAACCATGACCATTACTCTTCCAAGATGCAGGCATGTGTCCTTCCTTGTCCCTAGCGAGTTTTTCTTAAGAGCTGGCTTGAGACAGACCATCGTGGATCCTGGCTTGTGAGACCGGAGAGCTAAGTGTCTTTATGCCCTGCCTTGCTAAACCCAATCTCTTTGGTAGGGGGCCTTCAGGGATTCATTTTGCCTTTAGAAACCATAACTGGTGGAGACCAGGGCCTGAAGGTCTACATGCTGAAGAATCCATTTCCAGTTAACATCTGGTTTTGCTTAGCAGAAGTGTCAGACAGCCTGTCTTCTCCCAGAGCAGCATAGCAGTGGTAGGAGAAGCAAGAGGGATGGCTCTGGGTTTGCAACACAATCTGGACCATGCAGATGGGGAATGTTATGGGAGACTGAAAGAATTGATCATGGGTGTCCTGATTTGATGGGATATCTGCACCCACACCTACAATGAACAGATTGAGCGCTGCTTGGATGCTGCTGTGCTGTTGTCAGCAGCAGAAAAGAGACTGGTGATCTGCCGTGAAAGAGGTGTGGTTGTGAAAAGCCATGCTAAGACCTAGGCTCCATTTTCACATCCATGAAGTGTCTTTTAATACAGTGGTAGAAAGAAATATACATGTCCAATCTCTGGTGCTCCCTGCGAGCTGCTTTTCTTTGGGGTAAGGGCAACAGCTCTCAGTGGCACCTCTTGCTCCTTCCTCCTTTAGACCCAGCCATCTTTGAAGAAGCTTTTCATTTGTGCTTTGTATTACTCCAGTAAAGACTCTTCAATAAATTCTTCTTCATCACCGGCCTCTGATGACACAGTAGTGTGTGTGTGAGCGTGTGAGAGAGACAGGGAATGGGACAGAGTCATATATGAGGATCCTCACAGAACCCTACACTCACCTCTGACCAACTTTCCCACCAC
>VWZY01009911.1:120410-135933 GCA_013399075.1 Chloroceryle aenea | reverse complement strand
CTGCATTTTGCTTCTACAACCTTGTGAGCTTTTTCCTGGTCTAGTTTGAGGAACTGCCTTAAATTTGCCCTGGGTGAGTTTAGACAAAGCCACGTGTGCTGATTTCCAACGGCACCAGACCCTACACAGCTTTGTGTCTAAAGGAGGTAGCATCTCTCCTGCTGAGGTGGGTTGTGAAGCGTGCTGTGCCCAATGCCCTCACTGGGACAGCCCCCAGGGGATTCTTTCAGCAGTGCTACAGAAGTTCCTGTTGCTGTTGGAGAGCACTGTTGTGGTTTAACCCCAGCTGGCAGCTCAGCCCCACACAGCCTCTGCCTCACACCCGGGAGAGAATTGGAAAGATAAGAATGAGAAACGTGGGCTGAGATAAAGACAGTTTAACAGGGAGAGCAAAAGCCACGAACACAAGCCAATCAAAACAAGGANGAGGAGCAGCAAAGGACTTGATCCTGTGCGAGCCCTGCCCAGCAGTGAGGAAACCATCCCAGTGTTATCAGCACTGGTTCCAGCACAAGCCCAAACCACAGTTCCACACTAGGTACTGTGAAGAAAATTAACTCTATCCCAGTCAACACCAGTGTGATCATGCATAGCTTCTCTGAATCAAGCATTAATGCAATCAGTGTTGGAGAACATGTTCCTTCTTTAAGCTAGAACAGCCCTTCAGCAGCTTCTCCATGTCCTCTGCACTGCCTGTGGAGTGCCCAGAAAGTGGATGATCTGCACCCTGCTGTAAATGTGGGGGGCTCAGAAATAGCAGTGATCAGGATTCCTGCAGCTGAGCGTTGGGTGCTGTCAGACACTGTGGTTCTCAAACCCAAACAAGCAGCCACACGGACATGGGAACTGGGCAAAAGTCCCACTGGTGCTTTTGAAGTGGGTTATTGATCCAGAGTCAGGAGGGTATGGGCAGGGAGCAGCACAGCCAGATTCGTAGTGTCTAGGAGAGAAATGTGCTGCAGGCTGAAGCAGGGAGCGTAGCTGGTGACATGCATCCCAGAGCTATAATAAAATCTGCTGGTCTGATTAATTCCTGTGCACTGGAGGCAGTAATTTGGCAGCTTTGTAAGCAGCCAGGAGAGTGAGCCCTGCCCTGCCAGATTGCTCTGGCTCCAGTATGAAAGAAAACATATTTTGCAGGTTGCATGTAAAATGTTAAACCCTTTTGTTCTTTTGGCCACACAGAATCTGGTTGCATCTTACAAGGAGACTCGGAACGGACTGGTGGGAATGGATTACTCAACCAAATTTGCACCATGGTAAAGATTTTTGTTCTAAGACTGGAAGCTCCTTCTCTGCTCCCATCCCACGATGTTACGTGTCTGCTGAGAGCTCTCCAGGCATGGGTAGGGGCCTAGAGCCTTTTGCCCTTTTAGTTGTGGTACATCAGCCTAAGAGCTGCAGTTTATTGTACTTCCAGGCAGCGGTTCCCTGGGAACATTCCTGCAGCTAGGAATAGCTGAAGTGCAGCAGTGCTGTGGCAAGAGCCCAGCGTGCTGGGAGCAGCAGTGCGGACAGGGCACTGGACAGACACAGCCCTTGGCTTTGTGCTGTCATGTGTCTCTGGGGTGGCTGAGAGCAGTCAGGGCAGCAGCAGTGTGTTGATAGGGCTGTAGGAGAACCTGATCCAGTCCTGGCTTGCTGAATACCATGGGGAAAGTCACCTCACAGCCATTCCTTTCTTCTGTGGGGGAAGAGACACTTCTGATTATTTCTATTGCAAAAGAGTCTCCTGATTGGGTAAATATGATGACTTCTAATTAGGGGGTTTCATCTCTGGTGCTGGAAAGGGCAGAGTTAATTCCAGGCTGAAACTGCAGCAGCAGAACCCGGTTCAGCCTAATTCTGAGAGCATCTGGAGCATTTTCCCGACAGAATTGCAGTGGGAAATAATTTTCTGAGGCTGTTACAGATCATAATTTCTTATTTTCCACTGGCTTTGTGCTTCAGTGGTTGGCTCCACCTGGTGGCACTTCGGGATCCCAGGACCACTGACACTGCAGTTCTTTTATTTCTGTCCTCCACTCGAGTTTTTCCAAGCTGGCTCTTTGCCCAGAGCAGACAGGCCTGCCCCAGAGTGTTCCTCTGTCAGATAATCAGAATCAGACCAGTTCAAATTGCATTCGCATCTCATACTGGCCATTTCTAAATGTTAGAGCACATCAACAATTAAGGAAAATCTCTTCAGGCCCTTTCTTCCTGTTTTCCAAAATTCATTAGAACATCAAATGTTTCCACGAGCCCTGGTGGGAAGTTGCAGTCAAATACATTTCTAGGAAAATCAAGGTGAAAGTTGGTTCTTATCACCCTTTGCGATGGGGTTGGAGTTGACAAGCTTTTTCCTGTCTTGCACAGTGCAAAAGGAAGGAGCTGAGTGGGCTGAAATGCCAGAGCTGGGTTTCATTCCCTGATTTCCCTGCCCTGCCTGAGATTTCCTTGCCTTCCATAGTTGCTCAAGAGGTGCTGCGGGTGTAGGAGCCCTGGGCAGGTGATAAATAGATTTGTGGTAAAAGGAGGGTTGTGAACAGCTAAGGCCGATGTGGTAGAGGCTGATGTTTGAGATCCTTTTCTGGGTTTGTCTGCAAACGGAGCACTTTTCAGACAATAACTCTAGACACAAAACTGCCCCTCCCCTCCCTCAAGCTGTCAGCCCCGCGCTGTGCTCAGGGCACTGTTCTTCTGCTTTCAGGCTGGCGCTGGGCTGCATTTCACCTCGATACATCTACGAGCAGCTCCAGAAGTATGAAAAAGAGAGAGTGGCAAATCAGAGCACGTACTGGTATGTCCCTGCACGATCAGCGTGGCTTCTTTAATCTGAAAAGGAAATTGGCGTGTCATGAACAGGGGAGAGTGATTTGTTAACTTTCTTCTTAATTAATGTTTGGTTTTCCTGTGCCTGCTGCCTGGTTCCTCTGGGTTGTGTTGCAGTTCTGTTTCAGTATTGATTTATTAGTCTGCCTTTGACATCCAGGGGCTTTAGGCACTTTATAAGTACAGATTATTAATGCTGGTTGTCATTATTATCACTGGGAAATTGTGGCTCAAGATTTCTAAAACTGATCTCTGTAAATCAGCGCCATCCCTCTTTGTGTTGTTATTATGGGCTGGATGAGGAGGAAGAAGAAAGATTTACAAATAAAAGCCAAAGGGTTTCTCACTCTGAGGGGTCGAGCAGGGTTTCCCCCAACAGGCTCAGTGACAGTGCGACTTGTATGGATCACATGGTGTCAGAAGGACCTCTGGCCACTCTGGCAAATGACCCTGTGCTTGCTGGGCTGGCTGGCCATGACCACACCAGTACAGCAAAGGGGAAGATGGGACTGGAAAGTGGGTTTAATGCAGCTTGTGCTCTTCCTTGCCTCACGGCTGGCAGCCCACCTGCCTGCAGGTTGTCCTGAAGGAGTCTGGGCGACAGCTGAAGTCAGTGTATCCATGCATGAGCTGGCCTTGACCTTTCTCCTGCACTCTGATCTGCCCAGACACTGTAAATTCCAGTCTGGAAGGTAGCTCTTGTGGAAAAGTGGGTTCATGATAAAGCCTGGCCTAACACTAGACCTGGATGGGAAAAATCCCAAACCAGAAACTGCAAACTGTAGAACTCTGGTTTTGTACTGTCTGTGTTACATTTGCTACATGTCACACAGCACAGTGGTTGGTGAAGAACAGCCAGAACATTGCCAGTAATTCTGACCAGAATATCCCATTTCATTAAAATTCAAATAACAGATAAAACACCAACTTTTTTTCCAGTTGAAGTGTACAGTTTGTTTTCTTGTGGATTTTTTTTTTCAAAGACAATTCCGAGCTGAAAGAAATCAAGGAATGAGCAGACTCAGATTTTTTCTTCTAATAGCCAGCCAAGCTCTCAGGAACTGCACTTAATGGTACAGTGAAGTACAGGTCATGATGGCTGCACACGAGGGACTAACTGAACCTCAGCATCATGACGCTAGTCTTTAGCATTTGGCCAGTGTCCTGTTTTGTAATCAAGACTTCCAGAAGGATCTTGTAAATCTGAACATCAGCAGAGCAGAAGATTTCCAATATGCTAGGGAGCTGAAGCAGGTCTCAGAGACTGAGGTGCCATCATTTTTTAAGAAGCTCTTTTTTTGTAGAAGTTTTTATATAAAAAACAATTTTTTTTTCCCCTGTGGGTCTAGTGCCTGGTCTCACGATCTAGGCCACTGTAAACCCAGTTCTGAAAGATGCTTTTAAGTCCCTTACAGTGGTTATAGCTTCAGTCAGCGCAGAGCTCGTAGGAACGTGCTGATGACCTGAATCACGTCCTCCCCCTGCTCTTTGGAGAACTGCATCCCAGCAGGGACAGAGGAGAAACCAGTTGCCTGAAATTCTGCTTCTGAGTTTGAGTGAGGGAAAACTTCCCGAGTGATTCATGCAAAGTTTGCTCTCACTGTAGTCACTCAAGTACATGATAGATAAGGAGGCTTGGGGCAAGAACTGGTATCATGGGCAGGTACGTGACATTGCTCATCGTGAATAAACCTCATGGTGTTAATGATGGGTGGTGCTAAGGAAGCACAACCCTAATTCAGTAGTTTTGTCTGGCCCACAGTGAAATACAGACGTGGCTTTGTGTTTTAGGGTCCTCTTTGAACTACTGTGGCGGGATTACTTTCGATTCGTGGCCCTGAAGTATGGCAGAAGGATTTTCTCATTAAGAGGTGTGTACGGAGCAGCGTTTTTGGAGAGGAAAGGTGCAGTCCTAAAGCAGGGAAGTGGAGAGCCTGTTGGCTTTGTGTTGTACAAACTTTTCAGGCACTTATGCCACCACTCTGGGATGTTGCTGGAGACTTGCTGTTATCACAGGAGTGTCTGAACACCACAGTGCTGGGCACCGTGTTGACACTGAGACTTTTGCCCCAAATCTGATTAGGTACAGGGAGTATTATTAACACGTGTCAGTGGGAAACAGCAGCACAGTAAGAGTAAAGATGATGATCCTGGAGACACTCAACCTTTTGGACACCTTTTGGCTGTCCCTGCTGCCTCCATGCCACTATACAGGGGACTGTAATTGCCACTGGACCCCTGCAGACATAAAGTCATCCCCCTCATCTGTTCTTACCCCACTGCAGGAACAAAATGTTACCGGGGGCTTCTGCCTGTTGATTCTGGGTTTAGTATCTGCTGCAGAAATAGATGTCACATCAACACTGTCCTGGACTAAAATTTAACTAAAAAATACTAGCTTGGGCCAGAGCACATCTCCAGACACTTCTAAGGTCTGAGTCATTTTTAATTAAAAAGAGTAAACGCCCACAAAACAAATTATCTAAGTCTGTTGGAGCTTGAGCATCCTCTGTGTGCAACACCTGAAAGGAGGAACAACTTTGCAGGAGGAACACGGCTTGTTTCTAATATCACTGAGGGGGACAGCTTCATCCTAACATCTTGTGTCAACCAGGGTGCCTCTGGCTGTCATGGTTTTATTAGTCACTACCTGCATCAGTGTTTGTCTTCCTTAGCAGTTCGGTTTTTTCCTTACTAGGGCTTCAAAGCAAAGAGGTCGCCTGGAAAAAGGACCTTCAGCTCTTTGACTGTTGGAAAGGTCAGTAGCAACTGCAGCTTTGCCTAAGTGTGCCTCTGGTCTCCACACATCTGCATGCTCACGCGTGCCCTAACGCTAACTCAGGTTTACACAGGGGAGCTGTCAGCATGATCAGGTCCTGCCATTTGAACTGTCAGCACCAGACAGGAATCCAGCCCCCAGTTTGGTGTGAGTATGGGATGCCTGGCTTCCCTTCTGAGACCGAGCACCAAAGAGGAGCAAGTCCCCAAGTGGCCAGGCCCTGTCTGGCTGGTGAGATGCCTTGCAGTCAGATTTTCCTGCCCGGGTGGAAATGTTACGACCTATTGGTCCCAAACAGAGGCTGACCAGCTCTTTTTATCAATGTGACACTGTTCTTCCAATTGGTTTTGGTTAGAAGGTTAAAACAGCGTTAGAATAAATCCCATCTTTCATTATGCCACAGCCTTTTAATGTCCTTGCTTTTCTTTAGCTCTTCTCACACGAATAACATCTCAAATGAAAACTTGGAGGGACTAAGAGATTAAAGGATCAGAATCAGTGAAATACAGACCTCTGTACCTTCCTTCACATTAATGCCATGTGTGTCCATTTGCACACAGGAACAATAAACCTTTTCCTTAACAGCAGGCCATGCTCCCTGCTTTTCAGGTACTGACCCTCAGGGACTTGTCTGGTACAATCCCCTCTATTAGTCACCTGTCAAGACTCTTTCTGGTTTTGGTCCATCTCACATCTGTATATTTATTTTGCTCTGTAAAATTCCCTGCAATCCACATGATTATTTTTTCCAGTCTGAGATTTTTCTGTACCTTGCTTTTCTTCTTGCCAAAAATTCTCCTCACTTCAATTTTCAGTCTACTTTCCCATTTAATTTCCAGAGGATCTCAGTGGCTGAACTCAGCTAACCCTCACTGGAATCCCTCTCTGCCACTTGCCTACCTGCTGGGATAGCTGTGAATGTGTCACCACAGCTTGGTTTATGAGGGACCAGAAATGACCCAGCGCTGTCTTTTGTCTCTACAGAGGGCAAAACAGGGGTTCCTTTTGTCGATGCCAACATGCGGGAGCTGGCTGCGACGGGCTTCATGTCTAACCGAGGGCGGCAGAATGTCGCCAGCTTTCTCACCAAGGACCTGGGGCTGGACTGGAGGATGGGGGCAGAATGGTTCGAATACCTGCTGGTAAGCCCTGAACAATGTGTATCTGGAGTTGTTTGTGCTCCCTGCCATGAGTGACAGGCGGGAGGACAGCTCTGCCTGCTAAGGAAGGATATGGAAGATAATCGGTAATTCTCAGGCTGATGCGAGTGCACTATGTGCTGTTTGCGTGGCATCTGCTTCCCAAAGCTCACACAAGGAAAGGGAATATTGCCACAGTGAAGCTGCCATCGACCCAGATGCAGCTAGAAAGCTTAGTGATAACTTTGAACCTCTGGCTTTTAGCCCGAGATCTGTCACACTTGAGAAAAGCTTCCAACGTAAATTATGGTAACAATGCTCTGATTTGCTGACCCCAGAGGCTGGGGAGGAGGACAGCCCAGGAATAGAATATAAAGAAAAATGTGTTCTGGCCACCACAGCCAGTGCTGGCACGGTGCCTTTGCATTGATTGCTGTGGACAGGGCAGCAGCCAGGCAAGAATGGGCAAGTATGGACAATAGCTGGATCAGCTTCCAGAGAGCTCCACCCTGGCTGGAGGCATCCTTCTTCATTCTGGTGAGTCAAAGGCTTCCCTGCCAACTGGAGCACCAGTTCACTTCTCTGACAATCAGCATCCATGCAAGCTCAGTTAAATAGCCGGGTTGCTTCTCCATCCTCAGTCCCCTCAGCTGCTTCCAGGAAGGTCTGAAGAGACTGGAAGTGCCCAGCCCAGCTCTGTGCCTCTGCTTGGATGCCATTACCTCTAGTGATGGAGAGACTGTCAGTAGCACCATACTGAGTGGTGAAAACAGGCTGAGGAGGTGAATCTGCACTTGTTCCTCACTCTACTGAATGGTACAGACTAAGAAAGACCAGACATTAGTATCACCTTAAAGATCTTGTCTGTGGGATAGAAGAGGTTGCTGGTAATCTGGAAACTTTACTCAGTAGGATGGCTGGAAGTAAATGTGGTGGCCTTACCCTTCACATCCTGGCTGGATAATGGAAAATGGGAATGGAAAATCTGTCTTTCAGTGTGTTTTTTTGGCAGTTTCAGTGGGTTATATAAAAGAGGTGATACAAAAATGATCAGGGGGCTGGAGCACCTCCCCTGTGAGGACAGGCTGAGAGAGTCGGGGTTGTTCAGCCTGGAGGAGAGAAGGCTCTGGGGAGACCTTATTGCAGTCGGTACTTAAAGGGGTCTATAAGAAAGATGGAGACAATGTAGCAGGGCATGTTGTTACAGGACAAGGGGGGATGCTTTGAAACTAAAAGAGGGGAGATTTAGTTTGGATATAGGAAGAAATTAGGGTGAGGGTGGCAAAACACCGGCTCAGGTTGTCCAGAGAGGTGGTAGAAGCCTCATCCCTGGAACCATTCCAGGTCAGGTTGGATGGGGCTCTGAGCACCCTGCTCTAGCTGCAGATGTCCCTGCTCACTGCAGGGGGGTTGGACCAGAAGAGCTTTAAAGGTCCCTTCCCACCCAAACCAGTCTATGGTTCTGTGATCCTATACCCTGTGTGCCATAAGCTTCATAGCAGTGACTGACCAAGCAGAGGCTGCATTTCAGTGTGGATGATCAATCTGCTGTAGCCTGAGTGCACTGTATGTGACACACAGTGACATTCCAGAAGGGTACAGTGCTCGCAAATGCACAGACATCTGTGCACATCTGTCCTCAGAGTGAGCCACTAAGACTCTTCTGAATGTCTTGTAGTGTCTGGCTGTTGATGGCATCTCTTGGCTGTGGCTTTTGGAGCAGGTACAAAGGTAACTCAGGAACTGAGGCTTTGCTCTAAGGGATGGGCAGCCTGGCTTTCCTCACATAGGAGTTTGATTCACTTTCCAGTCATACTCAGAGAGCCACAGAAGATTCCAGGTCGTACTCCCCATGTGAGGAAGACCTGGAAGGTCTCACACTAGAAAGATGCTCCCTGGGTTACTTACCTTTCTTCATACAGACAGGAATGTTACCAGCCTTGCTGGAGGCAGGATTTAGCACCCAGCACTCACCCTTTCATCTCAGGAAGCACCAAATGCTGGCTGCCACTGCACGCTGGTGTGGCACAGGCTGATTCTTGTGCCCTTCTGTCCCTTCCTAGAATCATGGAATTTTTTAGATTGGAAAATACCTTTAAGATCCTCAAGTCCAACCGTTAAGCCAGCTGCCAAATTCACCACTAAACCATGTGTCTCAACACCATATCTACAGGTCTTCTAAACCCCTCCATGGACAGGGACTCCACCACTGCCCTGGGCAGCCTGGCCAGGCCTTGACAACCCTTTTGAGAAGGAAATTTTTCCTGATATCCAACCTAAACCTTCCCTTGTACAACTTGAGGCTGTTTTCTCTTATCCTGTTGCTTGTTACTTGGTAGAAGAGCCTGACCCCACATGGCTCCAGCCTCCTGTCAGGGAGTTGTCAAGAGCCAGAAGGTCTCCCCTGAGCCTCCTTTTCTCCAGGCTGAACAACCCCAGGTCCCTCAGCTGCTCCTCACCAGGCTTGGACTCTAGACCCTTCCCCAGCTTGGTTGCTCTTCTCTGGACATGCTCCAGCCCTTCAATGTCCTTGAAGAGAGCATCCCAAAACTGAACCCAGTATTTAAGATGCAGCCTCATCAGGGCAAGTTCAGGGGCACAATCCCTGCCCTAGTCTGGTTGGCCACACTGTTTTTGCTGCAAGCCAGGATGCTCTTGGCCTTCTTGACCACCTGGGCACACGGTGGCTCATCTTCAGTTGTCTGTCGACCACAGCTTGTGGCCACACACTGATCCATTACTGAACAGCTCTGTTACATCCTCAGAGTAACATAGAGCAGACAGGAGATTGCTGGGGAGATCTGGCAATAGAATGGTAGAGGCCAGTACAGAACTGAAACTGGTCTCGCCTTTAAAAGGGGAGAGCAGTGTGTATTTCACCTCTGATACTTCCAGCAAAGGTCCACTGAGAGTTTGTGCATGCTTGTGAAGAAAAGGGTGTTTGTCATCTTCACCAGAGAAAGGCAAGCTCTCTGTGACCCCCTGAAGGCAGGAGAAAGGCCAGAGACCTCTGTCCTGAGCAGGGAATATCTCGGCGATGTCATTCAGAGGGTCAGGCCTCAAGGAAAAGGAGAGAAACAAACAGAAGAGAATGCCAGGAAGGGGCAAGGCTGAGGGGGAAATGAACTTGCCTCCCCCAGTCCCCCTTGGATTTGCCCTCACCTCCCACACCCGCTTTCCTGCATATCCATTGCCCAGCCAGGCCTCCAATGGCACCTTTCTTCCCCTCCTTATCTCACCAGCTGGAGGAAGTGCTGCTGGGAAGGGGAAGCCTGGTGCTCAGTGAGCATAGCTGGCTACTGATCACCCTGACCCCAGCTCTGGGCTGGCCTCACAGGGAAAGGGGGAAGGAACTTGGCCAAGCTCCTTTGGAGAAAGGCCAGAGATGCGTTGAGCTCCACACTGAAGAGGTGGCTGAGGCTTTGGAAGCATCACTGTGTGGAGGTGTTTAAAAGCTGTGTAGATGAGACACTCAGGGACATGGTTTAGGGGTGCCCTGGCAGTGCTGGGTTAACAGTTGGACTGGATGATCTCAACGGTCACTTCCAGCCAGAACAATTCAGTGCTGTGTGATTTTGTGACTTGGTGCCTTGCTCCATTTTTCACAAGCATCCTTGAGAGCTTTTGTTGTTTAGATGGAGAGTAAGTTGGAGATGTGCAGCCTACTGAGTACACCACGAGAGCTCTGTGTGGTATCTCCATGCAGTCTGAGTTAGACACTTTTCCAGTCCTCCTAATGCGATCTGCAGAGATGATTTTGTGAGTCTGTGGCCTCTGGGTAACTGGTCAGGAAGAATTTTCTCTGGAGTTTGAAATGTGCTGGGCTACTGTTTCTTGGTGTATGAGAACTCAAAAGCCAGGGCTCGTTATGACGTCTGCCAGATGATGGCAGAAGGAAAAGAATTTTGGTTTTTTGAAAGGGAACTGAGAAAATTGCTTTGGTTGGACCTTACCTGTCTCTCTGACCTGAGGACTGTGCAGTGAAGTAGCCTGGGAAGCTGATCCCAGCTCTACAAACCAGCCACGCAGCATCGGCCTCCTCCGAGATGTGGCTGTGCCTCCAGGGGAGAGCTCTGCCTACCCCAGTGTGGCCAGACCGATTCCCATGCAAGGAATTCTCCCTGTGAGATATGAGCTGGGTGGAGAAGGTTCACCAAGGGCCATCCCAGCTCTTCATACTGTTTTCTTCCTCTGTTCTCAAGGTGGATTATGACGTTTGTAGCAATTACGGCAACTGGTTGTACAGCGCTGGTGTTGGCAACGACCCGCGGGACAACAGGAAGTTCAACATGATTAAACAAGGCCTGGATTACGATGGTGATGTGAGTCTTCTCTGTCTGTCTTACTCCGAGGAGGGCAGCAAAGCCTGTGTGATAGTTTGAGGGAACAGAGGAGATCAATCTGCTCTGCGGGTACTGCTGCAGAGAGTCCTGTGATCTTGCCAACAGTCAGGCAGGTTCCTGGTGGTTGTACAGGAAGAGCTGACGTTTACAATCTGCTGCTGTCCCCGAAGGGGCTGGTGCTCTGTAAGCCCTTCCTGCCCTGCTCTTGGTCCCTGTCTGGTGTTTCATCACCATTTCTTCCGGGTAACAGCCACATCCCATCAGTATCTCCTGCAGCCGTTTCCTTCAGCACAGAGCAACTTCTTGGAGTACTCAGAAGTGACAAGTGATGAAGCTGCTCATGTGGCACCTTAGAAGGTTCTGGAGAGTAGATTAAACCTGTGACTCCTCTTACTATGCTCTGTAAGTGGTGGGAGCAGATAAATCACCCTTTCCATGTGCTTAGCCAGCATTCAGATGCTGGATTAGCTGTTTCCACCCTGTTCCTTCACTTCCTGGCAGTCTGTGCTGTTGCCTTTCTGCCCCGTGGCTGACAGGACTTTGCAAGGAATCAGAAATTAGTCCTAGCAGGGGACACAGTAGTAGAGTTAATAGGAGATGGAAGGGCAGGGAGGGTTCACCTTGCCAAGCACAAGGGTGTGAAGCTGAGCTAGTCAGCCTAGTTTCCTTCAGTCACTAGAAAGAAGAAAAGACTTCTTGGGAGTGAGCTCATCTCACTATGTCCTGAACTCCACCAAAAAAGCACCCAGGTCTCCCTCCTCTACCTGCAGGGTGAGCCTGGGAGAAGAGCTCCAGCATCCAGGTCTCTGTGTTTAGGCACCAGTTCTGGGGAGAGGGTTTCACAGGAGGGGCTAAGACCGGTCAGAAGTAACCGATGCTGTCGTACACCAGCTTCTTTACCTGGAAATCAGGCTTCTGTCTTTCACGTTAAGACCCTTGTTGGGAAGCACTTCCAGAGTGTTGCTGAGTGGATCCCATCCTGTTGGTTCTGTTTGCAGGGGGATTATGTCCGGCTGTGGATCCCTGAACTACGAGGCATAAAGGGAGCAGATATCCACACCCCTTGGGCACTGAACAGCGCTGCTCTCTCCCAGGCAGGAGTAACTCTAGGTGAGACTTACCCACAGCCAGTTGTGACAGCCCCAGAGTGGAGCCGACACATCAGCCAGAGGCCCGTGAGTACTGGGAAGGTTTGGATGGGGTGGGAGGGCTCCGGGCAGCTGCTCTGTGCCTGTGAATTCCGCTCTTCTTTCTCAGGTACAGAGGCTGAGTGCACAGCCAGGGTTATTTGCCTGGGTCTAAATCAGTCTGAGGCACAAGCCCACGTAGCAACCCCCTGTCACCCGCTCACCTTGATAGTGTATTTCCCAGCAGTATTTTGCCATGGCCAACAAGCTCCTTCCAGAACCTTGTCCAAGCAGTTTGAAGGTACCACGTGCTAAGGACTGCCACAAAACACAGTCCTGACACTGCCACCTTACATCATAAGACATCAACTGTGCCAGGCCAGTTGGCCTTAGGGCTGAAAAGTGAACCCATGCATGTTTTGGTTACCATTTCCTAGGTAGCTTTTCTTCCTCAGGTTTTTTTCCTTCTAGATATACATAGTGCCAGGTATGAGTGGAGGGATGGGGTATCTCTGAAAGCCTCCACTGGCCTAACCACCCCTGATGCAGAAGGACAGAAGCATGCTATTTCCACTCTGTTCATGAGGTGGAACTCCAACCATGCTCAAATGCATCCAAACTGGAGCCAGCAAGACCAGTAAATGAGGGGACTGGCCCTTGCACTCTGCTTTTTGGGTGTATCTGCCCTTTAGAATGAGGAGAGATTAAGGTGTGGATCCTGAGACAAGTCAACACTTGGACACAAAATAGAACCCAGGATTCAAGGTGCAGAGTAGAAGAACCTCTCCCATCAGCTCCTTCCCAAACCCAGTATCAAACTATGTTTGAAAAGACAAACCCACATCTTACCTGTAGCCCTGCTTTCCCAAGTCCAAACCTAGAGCTCTGCCTGTCAGGCCTCCTACCTTTTTAGTGAACTTTGGGGTAGAAGTCCCAAATTTTTCTGCATGTCAAGGCTGCTCTGGGACCAGATTCACTCCACAGCATCAGTAAATAACTCACTGTTCATCTTTCTTTGGCAGCAGGGAAGAAGTCCCCGTCCCAGGGACAGGAGGGGACCTGCACACCCAGCAGCACAGCACAAGGACAGAGGGATAGATTTTTACTTTTCTCACAAGAAAGATGCAAGATGAAGCCTGTCCAGGTGTGTGCTGGAGAAGCCCTCAGTGAGAGGTTCATCTCCTTGAGCCAGGTCAATGACAGAATCTGGCCACACCAAAATTCCCAGGGATCTGCCCGTTCAGTGTCCCTGGAACTGGAGCTGGACCTGGGTATCTGGAGGTTGTGGTGATGGGATCTCGTGCTTAGGCTGGTGCTGTGAGCTCTTGGGCAGCTCACCTGCCACTCTCCAGAGGGGCAGCCCCTCGGTGCTGAGGGTCCATGGACAGTGTATCCCTCTCAACTCCATAGTCCTTTGGCTGGAAGGGGATGCCCAATTAATATTAATGAACCAAAATGGCCCAGCCTTTCTGTTGGGAAGAGGTGTGGCTGCTTTTCCAGTGCCTCCTGCTTTGCACTGGGTGCTTACAGCTTCTCCAGCTCTGTTAACACCTCTTGACAAACTGGAGCAGATGGTTGATGGTGGTGGGTGTTCAGTCAGCAGTCTTCCTACCGAACTTCCCTTTGCTCTATTTCATCTTTTAAAGCTTTAAAACTACCAATCGTTGTGCAATTAAAAGTTTTGCTACTGAAATATTTCATCTTCCTCATTTCCATAAAGAACCAAAGAGTGAGACATCAGAGGATGTTTTTTTTACTGTGTTTCCTACAGTATGTTGGAGAAACAGCAAGTTCTGCTTGAAAACAGCCCTGGTGTCCTTGCAGCACCCAGGTTGCTTTTGGTACCAGCCTGGGAGCTGGACATGATCAGTTCATAGCCAAGAACTGTGTTTTGTAACCAGCACCAAAACCCAGTCTAAACTGGTTCCCTGGCCATTTTGAGTGTTTGGGTTTCATGCAGAATGTTGTACTCACTGGAATGTGGAGACAGACATTTCTGTGCTGTCGTGGAGCATTGTCACCTGATGGAGCGGCATGCTATGAACTCTTCAGCCCCCAAAGCAGCCCTCTCTCAGCAGACGGGACATGGCACTGGATTTATTACCTCTGGAGACCCTTTTGGGGATCTTTATACCATAATCCTTTTAAATCGCTTCCTAGAGTAGGACTGGTCTGAGAAAAGAACTGGCGTGGGACACAAAAGCAGGTTTACTGCCAGTGTTGCAATGAATACATTTGACAGGGTTATGATTTAGCAGCAATTCATCATTTATTAATAATATGAGGTATATCATTTACCAGTTCAAGAGAGGCAGGGAGCTGCTGGAGAGAGTCCAACCGAGGCTACAAAGATGCTGAGGGGCCTGGAGCATCTCTGTGCTAAGGAAAGGGTGAGAGCCCTGGGGCTGTTTAGCTGGAGAAGACTGAGAGGGGATCTGATCAAAGCTGATCAGTAGCTAAAGGGCAGGGGACAAGAGGATGGGGCCAGTCTATTTTCAGTGGCACCCAGTGACAGGACAAGGTGCAATGGGCACCAACTGGAACATGGGAAGTTCCACCTAAACACAAGGAAAAGCTTTGTTTCCATGAGGGTGGCAGAGCCTGTCCCAGGCTGCCCAGAGAGGTTGTGGACTCTCCTTTGGAGAGATTCCAAACCCACCTGGACACTGCAATCCTGGTCCCAGATCAGATCTGACCTTGTCAAGTAGTTTTCCATTTCATCCCAGCCTGAGCTATGTAACATTCTGGTACTTCCCACCAACTGTGCGGGCCCGGACTTGCTAGATTTTGGGGTTCTGGTATCCCTACTTTGGGCCACCACCCGAGTACAGGGGTACCGGGTGACTGACTGTTGTCACCTTTTGCAGGTGATAAGGGGGAGCAGGAGCTGGGGGCGTTGCCTTTACCACACAGCTTACAACCTGTGCCAGGCTGTCGAGTTGTAATAGATTGTCCTTATTGTCCCCAAAGAAATGGGGGAGCCTCAGCCAGGTGCTTCAAGGGCGTGCCTCAACATTCTGGTCCACACCTGATCCTTGCGTGGCCCGTGGAGGGTGGGGAGTTGCACCAGTGCCCTGTGAGTTGGGGGGAATTTCACCAGCACACCAAAAGGAGACGAATCCAGTGGTTCCGAACACACGCCCTGTTGGGGCCACGTTAACGATGCGGCCGTCTGCTGCTTCAGGGGGCTGGGCNCCCTCTGTAGCAGAAGCGTCTCCCCCACGCCACGCGTCCCGGTCCGCGGCTGCTCCACGGCTCCGTGAAGGACGGAGCGGAGCCGAAGGACAGGGCGGTGAAAGCAGCGCCGTCGGTCTCCGAGCAGCC
>VWZY01009911.1:106045-120369 GCA_013399075.1 Chloroceryle aenea | reverse complement strand
CTGGGGAGCGGAGAGCGGGGCCCGGCTCAGCTCGGTGCTTCCTCGATGCCTGGGAGGAGGGGACGCTGTTTGTGTTGGCCTTGGCTGCTCTGCCCGAGGAGGTGATGTTGGCAAAGGAATCCCTTGCAAGCAGGAAAGCCCTTCCCAGGCTGTGGAGGGGGTTTCATAGGAGCCTCACGTAGTTTCCAGGAGCGAAGGGAGAAGCGAGCTGTATTTCAGAACTATCTGGAGCCCTGTCTTATCTAAACCTTCCAAAGTAAAGTTTAAAGCGTGTCAGAGGATGCTCTGGGCCAGGTCAGCCAGGATGCAGCTTGCACCAGCACGGGGCAGCGTGAAAATTGCTATTGTCTGATGTGCGATATTTGCAGGGAGAGATGAAGGATGTGTGGAACTGGGCAATGGGAGGAAAAATAATTAATTGGGTAATGGAATGGGAAAAAAAAATCCTTGCAAACTGAAGGAAAAAAAAAAGGTAGGCCAGTGAGAAGTTTGAAGGTCCTAGTGTCATTTTTATAATGTGTTCTTTAAAGACTCTTAGTATTCCTCCTGATCACAGAAATTCAGAGGGGGAGATTCATTGCCAGAGGATCTCCATTAGCAGAGAGCCCGCCGAAGCCCCGTGGTGTGTAACACATGGCTTACTGGGGCAGCAGGGGGGAAATAACAAATCTTGTTTCCTGTTATTGAAGCTGTAGAAATGTATCTATGTAGAGACCCAGACCAAAGAGCGATGGAGAACTTGCCCGTACTCCTGCACTTCTTTCTCCTTAAGAGCACACACTCTGAAGACTCATTTTTGGGAAAGACAATAAAATCAGCGTGTGTTGTGAGCCACCCCTCAGGGGTTTATGGAAATAGGAGAAGTTTCCAGCTGGGGCTTGACAAAAATCACCCAGGCTGCTTCTGGCACTGAATTCAGGAGCTGGCCCACTGGAAGGGAATGTGGTGGATGTTCTTTGTCAGGACCTGACTAGACAGCAGCAGAAAGAGCAGGAGGAACCTGAGCTTCAGGAAGGTCACGAGTTGGTAGGTAGGTCATGGTGGTAGGTCACGCTGATAAGAGGAGACGGACAAATTCTTGGACAAAAGACCCCCTGAGGGTCACAAAAATATTGCCTCAGTTCAGGAAATTCCTGAACTGCAGTTTGTCCAAGGGACAAAATTCTACAAATAGATTGTAGAGAATTTTAGGAAACTATCACTGTATGTTTATTTTATTCTTACATTCTCCTCAGGCATCTGGTTCTGTCCAGTGGATGTCAGGGGAGGTGGACCCTCAGCCTGCCCCAGTGTGTGGCCCTTCCTCTCTGTGGTTTTTGGCTGAGGATCCCACCTGGGGCCTGTGAGCTGTTGGTAGAGCTCTGAGCTCTTGCAGAAGTCACAGAAACACTCCTAAGAGGAAAAGAAAGGGACACTCTTGCACGCACGGGGGTTCCTGATGCCAAGGGCACCTTTGTGCCTGCCATTGGGACTCCCGTGGTGGGATTCAGCTCAGAACCAGAAACCAGCAGTGGAGAGGTTTCTGTGCTGTCATCACAGGGGGTGCAGATCTGGGGTGCAGTTCCTCTGCCCACACAAAGACCCGTCGAGTCGTTTGAGAGGTGTCAGGGTATCCCGCATGGCCTCTACCTCCCGGTGGACACAGGTGGCTCACAGGTCCCGTGTCACACCTCCTAGCCCATAACAGCCGTCTTGGACATGCTGGGATCTCTCAAGTGATACCTGGTGCCCTCGTGTGGGCAAATGATCCCAGCTCCTGTGGGATGCAGCGTCCCCATTAAACACATCTCACTGGTGCTGTGCGGCTCCCGATGGGTTGGTTCTACTGCAGAACCGATTCCCTGTCTTCTCCTCACGTGCTGCATTGGGGCTATGCTCAGGATGCTGAAAAAGGCATCTCCTGTGGCCTCAGGTTGTACCAGTTTGGCCACAGTGGGGTTATATTTGAAAAGTCCCCGTTACACTGTAGTGCAGCTTTTCCATCCCAGCAGATCTGCTCTGATGCTCCCTCTCAGCAGGTGGCTTCATTGTACTTTAGGGATGTGAGACTCTTTGCTTTGCTACATTTGCTGAAACTCGGTGATGTTTGGTTCTTCCTGACCTGTTCTAAAAGCACTGATTTCCCACTTGACAGTTTCCGGGTCTGTTTTCTCTCTCTTCTCATCGTCTTGGGTCATTTGCACTTCAGGTTTCCTGGGTTTATTCTTTCTCTCCAATCACTCAAGGTTTTGTTTGCCCGTTAGGGGAACACCTGCACTGTGTGAAGTAGATGGTGGGTAGACTGGGACAGCTCAACTTGGGAGGAGTTTCTTGCTGTGTTGGTTTGTATCCTTTTCTTTAGGGGCCTGCAAAGTCATCTCTGATCCTCGTTTGCTCCCGTTGACCTGTACAGTCAGGCTCTGCTTCCCACCGGGGGCTAATCTGTGCCAAATGAGTGACCATCTCACATCCCTTCGGGTTCCCTGGATCTACTGGCAGCTTCAGTGTGATAAGGCCCCCAGTTTGCACTGGTAATAAAACCGGGAGGCTCCAGTGGTTTGTTCTGAAAGCTTTGCCCAGCTCTCAGGTTTATCCTGCCAGGCTGAGTGGGGTCTGGGATTCCAGAGAGGCAGCATCAGAGCTCTGGGTGTGTAGGAGTGAGTAGATCGCTCAGGGGAGCGCTCACCGGAATGAGAACGCGTGTCGGCCGTGAGTGGTGGGGTGATGAGCTCTGGGCACCAGTCTGGAAAAGCACAGGTCAGGCCAGCACAGGTAGGAGGAGCGAGAAGACATGGAGCAAATACACTTAACATGGCCCTTTTTGTGTTGAGCTCTAGTATTAGTGTGCCTTCAAAGAACTGCCTGCTCTTGCCAATTTGGCAATATTTTGGGTGTTGAACCTGGTCACCAGGGGAGCAAGGCACGGGTGAGGCAGTGCCTGTGTGCCAGTCCTCCCCGTGGGGCTTCTGAACACGTTGGCCAATTCGAGGTGGTCCTGATCATGATTTTGAAGACACCGACTTACCCGACATGAAATATGCACAGGGAGGTGAGACCTGAGTTTGTGCTTCAGTGAGGAAAGACCCGAAGTCTGAACGTTCCAGCGGATAAAGAATGGGGCTGATTCTCTTCTCCACTGCGGGACTGGGGAGGAAGAGGGAGGAGAGAGGCAGACTGGGAGCGCCTCAGCCTCAGGAGCAGCTTTGATCAGATCTGGCACAGATTAGATTGGTGCTAATCCAGTCACGAGATGCAGAACTAGGAGGTGGAAGGGGTCACCAGGCTCCCACCCGTGTCCTGCACTTCCCAGAGACCCTGTTACTCTGCTACTGCCCTTGTACCAATGACCTCTGTAGCTGTGCCAGCCCAACCCTCTGAGAGATCAGTACTTTCCTGATTGATACTTGCTGGGTTTTTCTTTAATCTTCAAAAGAAGGCTTTAGAGAATTTCAGCTTTTTGTTAATTCCTCGTTTCAAATCTCCTTTCACTTTCAAGTTCTCCTGTAGTTGCACGAAGCCGAGTGGTGGAAGCCGCAGGGTTTCTTCTCACTTCTCCAGAGCCTTAACATTGAGATTTCTCACTCATTTTTCAACAAATTCTGTTGAATCTGTGCCCATCACCGTCCCGTTCGGGAAGTTCACAGCAGCAAAAGCGACAGGCCTGTGTGCTCTTCAGATACCCCAGTGGGGAGGTGATAGCACCCACTGTGCCTGAGGTAGAGAGGATCTCCACTAGCACAACTTAAAGCCTGTTTCAGGGGCTTGCTAGAACTTGACATGGTCCTGCTGTGTGTGGGGAGTGGGAGTGCTCATCATCACCTGCAGGTCCAGTACTTTACCCAACAAGAGTGAGCTTCAGGAATTAATTCCTAGAGGCAGCCTTGGGAGGTTCAAAAAGGGGTGAGAGAAACTCTAGGTGCAAAAAGAACCGGGCAGGGGTTTTCCCTCTGATATCCCTGATCCATGAAATAGATATTCCTGTTTTAAAGACCTCCAGCACTAAAACCACCTTCACAGGAACCTTTTGCACCGGTTGTGTCTTGGCAGAGGAGGACTGCAAGAAGTACTTGCAGAGGAAGCAGGAGCAGGCTAACCAGCCTCTTCAAGTGCCAGCAGTGGACAGCAGCGTGCCAAAGACACCGGAACTGATGGGCATCACCACCAGGGACGACCCCTACGGTAAGCACTGCTGCCTCATACCACATGCTGCAATTGCCTTCGGCCAGCAGAACCCCGGGAGGAGTGGAGGAAACCTGTCTGCTTTCATTACTCCCCGTGGCTTTTCCTCACCCAGGCCAGAATGTTTTAGCTGGTAGTGAGCAGGCAGTTTTGGTTGTTACTATTCTGTAGGGCAGTGAGGAAGAGCAGCCCTGGGGAACTCCGTACCCAGGGACAGGCTGGCACAGAGCCCACTGGACACGCGTGGGAGGAGACTTCCCAGAAGTGTGTCTTTTAGCACAGCCCAGCACAGAGCAGCAGCTGCTGAAAGCACAGGGGGTTGGAGTCAGGGGCAGGGTGTCCGAGCTGGGTGCCCTGGCTATGCTGCCCTGTCTTCAGCAGGTTTCGCCACCAAAGGACACCAAAAGGACATNTTGGAGTCAGGTGCAGGGTGTCCGAGCTGGGTGCCCTGGCTATGCTGCGCTGTCTTCAGCAGGTTTCACCACCTTTGATACAAAAGGACACGGGGTTTGAAGTCCATCTGGGGGTGAAGTGAGGGGAGGGAAGAAGCACAGGTCTCTGTGTGTGTGCCCTGGCTACAGCAGCCACCCCCTGTAATGCTACAGGATGGGGGAAGAGCGGCTGGAAACTGCCCAGTGGGGAAGGACCTGGGGGTGTTTTGGCTGAAGANTTCCAACCAGAACGATTCTGTGATTTTTGGTGTCCACCTTTGCTGTATGTGGGAACATCCTTAAACCTCCCCAGATATCCACAGATCATCAGCTGCTTTTCCCACCAGCTTTTGGATCCTGACCTATTTTCTCACTGTGGGAGGCTTGAACTGGCATAAAAACTTGACTCTATAGGTGAGACATCTATGTGGAAAAAAATAACCCAACAGGAAACTATCCAGTGGTATTAAGGCACTTAATTATGAGAGACATTGCTCTTAAAATATATAGCACTTTAATTTTGGGTAATTGCTAAACAAACAAGAGCTGCCAGCCAGTGGCATCTCTGGGAAACAGGGAGATCTACGTAGGATGGGACTTCACGTACCCAAGCTTGGCAGCCATAAAAATCGTTGTTTCAAGGTAGAGATGCAAGTTACCTCCTGCCACCCTGGGCAGGAGTCTGGGCTGGGTGGTCATTGGGCTGGTAAAATGTTAAAATACCTTCACCAGTTTGGCCAGTGCTTGTCTGTCAAAGCTTCTGATTCTTAGCCAAGGTCTGTGGGTTGAAGTTCACTACAGGAGTTAACTTCATTTATAGCAGAAGTTGTCAGCTAAAATGTTAATGGTTTCAGGGAGCGGAACAGAGATGTTTGATGCCTTCATCTGCTACTGTCAAAAAGACCTTCAGTTTGTCCACAAGATGATCGTGGAGCTGGAACAAACCGAGTTCAAACTGAAGCTCTGTGTATTCGATCGGGACGTCTTGCCAGGGACGTGCGTGTGGTCCATCAGTGGAGAACTTATAGAAAAGAGGTAAGCGAGCTGTGGCCGTTTGGGACAGCAGAGTATAATAGAACATTATGTTCCTTTTACCATCACATCCGCAGCGTGGTGCCAGGGAAGCAGTAAAAATCCACCAGGATGTCTTTATGGGGTTTGTTTGATGCTCTTGGCTCAAGGAGGAAGACTCGAGCGTTCCCAAACGTGTCGATTTGTGGTGCTCACAAGGAGGATGCTCCTAGCGCTGCTGTTTACATGCTGTCACTTTTCTTTGGCTGGAGTATCCTGCAGTTGCATCCTTGGAGGTGATCTGGAAGTGGCTACAGCTCCGGGCTGAGTTAGCTCCACCCCACAGCGCGGAGTTGGAGGGCACAGCACAGATGCTGGCTCCGGCACTGACTTCAGGGACCCTTCAGAGCTTGGGTGGGGTGGGAGCTCTGGGACATGAAAACAACTCCCCAGGTAGGGAGTGAAAGCTTCCAAGGCAGATGTTTGGGTTTTAAACATCAGCCTGACAGAGGGAGGCAGGTTTCTGGTGGTGAGAATGAGAAGCATCTCTGACAACATTTTTCTCCCCTAACTGCTTCATCTTCAGGTGTCGGAGGATGGTGGTTGTCATTTCAGATGATTACCTGGAAAGTGAGGAATGTGATTTTCAGACCAAATTTGCTCTTAGTCTTTCCCCAGGTAAGATCTCACTAACATCCAATCTAAAATTGGGTATCAATATTAGAACTTGTTGGGTTTGATTGTAATTTGTGCTACGGTAACTTCTGCAGCTGAGATCAGAGCTGTACTATCAGGCATTGCACAAATGCAGAATGAGGGCTAGTCTCTGAAGGTTTTAAACAGATCAGATAAATACAGATGAGAAAAGAGAAAATAACTGATAGTTACAGAACTGGTAACTCAGTTCCAGACCTGGGTTCTCACCACCGACCGATGTTTCACGTGTGTGAAAATCCACCCAGGCCCGGGGCTTGCTCTGCGTGTAGTGCCACTCACTAAGCAGAGGTTGATCAAGATTAGCAGTGGCCACTAAAACTAACGGTGGCTTTATAAGTCTGTGGTGCAGGCAGGGAGCTGGACTTGGTTCCTTGCCCTGCTGCTGACCTGCTGCATGACTGTGAGCGAGGAGCTGAGCTGTCTGTGCTTCAGTGCTCCAGCTGTCAGGTGGGCTCATGCTGCCTGCTGCAGAGACGTTGTAGCTGCATGTCAGGCTTGTGAAATGCTTCAAGATCCATGTGGGGAATGCACTACTGAAGAGAAAAGTAGTGTAATAAATTCAGTGTGTGAGTAATTGTTGGGAGTAGGGTAGAAGGTAATGAACGTGCAGCTTTTTGCAGAGATCCTTGACTGTTACGGAGAAGTAAACAAAATAATGAGCGAATTTTCAGCTTGGATTGGAAAAATCTGTTACTTACTTTGTTCTGAATTGAAAAGCCATCAGTTTGCTTCAGACAAGCCTGTTCTGATCGCTTTTCTCTAACCACTAGTTACTCCAGGCTTGTGTGCCTTGCTGGGGAGTAAGTGCTGCACAGCCCAGTGGTGTGGAGGATACGTAATCTCAGCAGGAGCGTCTGCCTGCAGAGGCTCTTTTCCAGATGAGGTGCCTGCCATGGTGTTAGAGATGATGTGCCAGAGGTTAACCTGGAAGCCAGCTGCAGCACTCCCTCCATCTTCCTCGACACTCTAATTTTATAAGGGCCACTCAACACCCCGGGCATGTTGCATCAGCNCTGCAGCACTCCCTCCATCTTCCTTGACACTCTAATGCACGTTGCATCAGCCCCAGTCATGGAGATGTGTAGCAAAGTCCTTTTAGTTTTTTTGTTGTCCTCACACTTCTGATTAGAACAACGGGATAAGAAATGTCTGTCTGTAGGTCGTGACCTGAGTGTGACCGGTCAAAACATGTGGCTGTAAGTACAGCCTTCCAGTAATTGGCCTTCCAGTAGTCACAGAGGTTCTTGTTTGTGTGTGGTAATTAACACACAGAAGGGTTTGGTGACAGGTTCTGGGAGCTCCACGGGTTACTTCAGCTACTGCTGCAGTTATGAAATGTTGGTTACTTGCCTCATCCAGGTCTTGGTGTCATCACTCGCACTGGGCAGCACAGTTTAGCTGGTGGTGGGTGTCCCTGGGAGAATTGTAAGGGGTGAGGTTCCTCATCAGCAGAGCTGCTCCTTCACGTGGCAGCAGTCACAGGGAGAGTTGTCTCATCCTCTGCATGCCTCAGAAAAGCCATTCATATTAGGGAGTGCTTCCTGACAGCTGGTAACATCTGCAGCCCATCTGAGGAAGATGGGGTAAGAGGAAAAAGAACTGGAGATAACCCAGTGAAGCTGACCATCTAGAAGCAGCTGAATTTTCTCTTTGTGCACACCTCAAAGCAGCCAGGACTGGACACTCCTGTTGGTGCTCCACGAGAAACTCTCCCTGATCTTTCCTAGCTGCATTTCCTTAGGCTGTTACCACTCCAACCAGCAGGAGCTGCCCTACCTGTGCGAGGTGGGGACCTCCTTCATAGCTGAGTGAAACCTTCTTAGCAGAGGGCTTGGGATTCAGAAACTTGCTCTCCAGGGTGGGAGCTTCTGGCGTTATAATGAAATGACACAAAAGCAGAAGGAAAGTCAAATCTTGTGCTGCGTGTGCCGCTCTGGGGAGAAGATGATACAGGTCGTGAGTGTGGCTCTGTGTAACCTCTGCCTGTGTACCTGTCTTCCAGGGGCTCGTATGAAACGGCTGATTCCAGTCAAGTGCAAAACCATGAAGAACGAGTTTCCAAGTATCTTACGGTTCATTACCATTTGTGATTACACCAATCCTTGCACCAAGAAATGGTTCTGGACGAGACTGGCAAAATCCCTCCTGTTGCCGTGAGGCGAAGGCAGGAGAGCTGGGTGGTCTTTTGTCATCTGTCTCAGCTGTGCCTTCAGACTGTGGTGTCCTTCACACAGAGTCCTTCACCACTTCAGAACCTGTAGCCTTGAAGTCCGTGTTTGGAGCCTGCAAATGGGAGCAAAGAATTTTCTCTAGCACTTTTATATAACTCAGAAGGGAAAATAAAACAACTGTGGGTGTTCATCTTCAAGTCAGTGAGAACAGCATCCAGCATTTTGTGCAGTAAGCACTTTCACTGAAAACAGAGAAAATATACCAGTGAAGACACTGTTTAATAGAAGAAGGCTCAATTTTAAGCATTTAATAAGACCTCAGAGCCTCAAACTGCCTCAACTTTTCTGTTGGTTTAAAAGCTCTTTAATGGCTGTAGTAAGGTCTAGGGTTGGTGGGGTTTTTGAATCCCAGTAAAATCCTGTGGCTGCCTGGTGAGCCTGTGGCTGCCTGGAGTTCCCATGGCTGCCTGGTGAGCCTGTGGCTGCCTGGTGGATCTCCAGGAACTGAGGTTTCAGTGAAATTCCAGTGCCATGAGTTATTTTTAGGCCAGGGGCCCAGCCTGCCCTGCCAGGGACGATGTCCCTGTGCTGCAGCCCCACTCTTGGCCATCGCGGGGGAATGAACGCCTGTGGGCTCTTACCTGTTCTCGGGGTAGAGAGTCTCCTTTGGTCCTCGTTTGAGACAAGCAGAAGTGTATTTCAGTTGTTAAAGCACTGCAAAGGAATGGACGGTTCTCTGTTAGTCTTGACAATATCTGCAAAATTAAAGCAATTATCTGTGTAATTAGAAACGATGCAGAATTACTGAGCTCGGTTTATTTTCTGCGGATGTCTTCCTCAAGCTACATCACAATATTCCTCTTTTCATTTGCAGGATAAATCCCTTGTGCCTAGTGACTTTCTTGCTGTAAGTGGTTGTTTTCTTGCTTGTTGAAAGCAGTAAGTGTAAGGAAAGTCACATTCTTGGGCCGTGTCTGTCTCTGTTCAGGTCACGTGTGATTAAGTGAATTTACAGCAACATTTTATGTACCCAGATCTTACTAAGTGTTTACAATAGAGTCTTCCTTTAGTAGATACTCAGGCTTAAAATATATATTTCTCACGAAAGTCCTTACTACACAAGGTGCAGGCTGCTGTTGCTCCTTGACTTGACCAGGAGCAGAGCTGTGCACCTTAGTGGGTCCACATCTTAAACTGTTTCATCTTTAAGAGCCTTCCACAACACACCAGCTCTTGGGTTGCCTCAAAGGTACGGGGATACATCATAGAATGGTTTAGGTTGGAAAGGGCCTTTATAAAGAGCATATTAAATTGTCACTTGGGCCTTTCCAAATGTAAAGGCTAATGGTACATTAGTAGGAGAGGGCATATTTTAATTAACTGCCATGGTCATTACTGGATTTCTTCTGTGACTAAGGTGAGGAGCAATGTTGATTGCTCTGCTTGTTGGACTTGGCCTCAAATCCTGCAGAGTGACAGTGGATCTCACCAGTTCTCAGTGCTTAGGGGTGAAGGGCAAGACTTCTGCCCAAAGTAGAGTTTTAAAGTGACCCGTTGGTGCATTGAACAGATGTCCAGTAAATATTTACTCCCAAAATTGGAAAGAGAGGGATCTTGCTTATGTCTCTGCAGGTCCTTGTGCTCTGCAGCTTCGTTTTCTACTCCGACCACTGACTCGTGTTGATTTTACAGCTTAATGCTTTACTGGTTTGCATTTTTAAGGTTGCATCTGGATGTGATTTTGTAATTTTTTATTACTTTTTTTTCATAGGATGTGTTTTAAAGAATTGCCAAGGCTGAGGTGCAGACAGAAATGTGTCCTCTTGCCTTTCCCTCACCCACCCAGTCAATGAATGGTTCCTTACCAGGTGATCCCATCCATGGGCCACTGCTGGTCCCTCCTGGCCATCAGCAGCTATCCCTTGACCTGAGCATGGTGGAGCTCCTTCTCCCACATCCCTGTTAGCTCAGGGGCTGGATAGGCCCACCAGCTGGGTGCTTTTCAATCCCTCCTACAAACATAACTGCTGCCACCCTGCGAAAGTGATGTTTGCACCTCTCTGCCTTGCTGGAACAAGTGAGAAGTCGGTGGGCATGGGAGGAGGGAAGTTAAGCTGATGAGGGGTTTCTGAATAGTTCATCTTCATGTCCCGTTGCCTTCAAGCCGTTCCTGCAGAAGCAGAGACAGCTGCTTGCCTCGAGGTTTCTGCATAATCGTTAAATGTTAATTGTAGAAGAGTTTCTGGAGGCTGCTTGATCCCCCGGTGCTCCTGGGGCTCAGTGAATTCTCATACTCTGGAGCGTCTATAAACATTAATTACGAGTCATTACTTGCAGGACCAAAGCAGATTCCTCTTGTTTTGAGAGCTGAAAGGACTCTGGTCAGTAATGAGGGGGGAGCAGAGGCAGAGGAGGCCACGCTGCAGTCGCTAGAGGGAGGCAATGGCCCGCGCTGGCTCCCTGTGAGCCATCCGGGCACTGCTGGGCACGGAGCAGAGACCACAGGGATGGACCCGCTGTGGGATCCCCTGCTGGAGGATGGACCTGCTGGGGATGACCCGCTGTCACAGGGCTCTGGGAAGGGGAAAAGAGCAGTGGGTTTTCTTCCTCTGCCACTTTCACCTCCTGAAGGAGGTTATATGAAAACCAGTGAGAATTTTGGCAGGTTGAACCTTGTGCGGCATCTTCTGTGCGAGTCCCAAAGGGTGCTTTGGGATTTGGGATGTGGCAAACAAGGAGAAATAATAGCAGCAACAATACTAACACTTGTAATAGATGATCACAGTACAGGCAAGGAAGGGAAAGCAAAAACAAGAGATGAATTTCTAAATCTCCCGACGTCCAGTCAACAAAAGCTATGTTCCAGTTAACTGTGAAAGGCGCGAGTGCTTCGGCGGGATCTCCTTATCACAGGATGGTGGGGGTTGGAAGGCACCGTGAGAGATCGAGTCCAACCCCCCTGCCAGAGCAGGATCACCTAGAGCAGGTCACACAGGAACAGAGCCAGGTTATCACCCTGCTCCTTGTGCCCTGGCCCTTCTGCCTGCCTGGCCCGGCTGCTGGGCCGGTATCGCCCCTGACGTTGCTTTATTCCAAGCAGTTCCAATCTGTCTTGTAAGCCAAAATAACTCTTCCGGGGTAAAATGAGGTAGCAGATGTACAATGTAAAGTGTGTGCTTTACATCTGTGTCCTCTTCTATCCAACAACCAGAATTTGTGCACTTCTGACATTTTCCTATCTGGCCTGTCACGGGAACCTGATGAAGTGTGACACCTGCGACCCGTCCGAGGTGTCATTGTTGTGAGCACGTTTTGGTGGCAGTTGTGGTGCTCGTCCCCTCTTTCATGCTCCGTGGAAGGTCAAAATTTTGTATGCCTTTAAAAAAGGGATTTACAAAATTGTCATATTACATTTATTTTTATTTTATGGACCTGCTGGGGGATGGTGACCCACTGTCACAGCTGGGCTGTGTTCCTTCGCTCACTGAAATGGTCCTAGTCCCAATTCATTTATTTTTATATATATACACATATATATTTATATTACTTTCTGTCCCAATGCAAATCTATGGAAAAGTGTAGGTGTTCTATGGCTGTTCTCAAAATAGTTAATGATTCTGTGGTTTTTACTCTGAAAAATCAGCCTTGTGCTACTTGTGGAAACATTTTAAAATAAAAAATGAAAACTCAGCAGGCTGAATGTCCTTCTTGGGCGTCAGAGGATAAATGCTGGGTCTCAAAATGAAATGTTGGTGAAAAATTATATGGATTAGTTCTTAGTTTAACGTGTTTTGCCTCAACAGCTTCCTCAGAGCTTCTGGAAGAGGGAGAGGTAGAGTTGTCTCCCGCCAGGAGGAAAATTAACGAGGAATCATACTGCAGACAGGCGGGGTTCCTCTCCAGGTCTCATTTTTGGCTTTGTGGTCCATGTTTGTCTCTGTCCTGGAACTGCTTCAGTCCAACAGGCTGGAGGGGCCAGGGCTTCTGCTGCCCTTCCCCAGCAAGCAGAGATGCTGAGCGCTGAGCTGCTCCACATCCTTTCCAGAGGCCCCGGGGGGATATATTGCGGTGCAGCGATCTGGGGGATTTTGCCAGCTTTATTTCCTCTGCCTTGGAGTCATTCCCAGAGGGGGAGATAACTCAAACCCAGCAGCTGTCGGGCCACAGGAAAAGATGAAGGGTCACTGAACCATGGAAGCGTTGGTTGGAAGGAATGTCTGGAGGTCAAGGACGAGCTGCACTTCCCAGCAGGAGGGGCCGTGCCCTAAAGCGCCTGCGGGACTGCTCCCGGTGCAGCACGTGCGGTCGTGGCTGTGCTAGGGCCACGACAAGTGAACACATGGGCAGTGGTATGGCAACCATCCCTGAATGTGTTATTCTAGACAGAAATGACCAGCAAGAGCAGCCTGCCAGGAGAGTGCCATTCCCACAAGTGCTGAGATGCCATCACTTTCAGCGTGGCTTTACACCACTCGCCTGTTTGCATGATTGTTCTCTTGGACTCTGCACCTTGAATCCTGAGTTCAGTTTTTGGCCACTGACTTCAAGAAGGATACTGGTTGAGGGGCTGAAGCATGTCCAGAGAAGGGCAGCCAGGCTGGGGAAGGGTCTTGGAGCTCAAGTCTGGTGAGGAGCAGCTGAGGAACCTGGGGTTGTTCAGCCTGGAGAGAAGGAGGCTCAGGGGAGACCTTCTGGCTCTGACAGCTCCTGACAGGAGGTTGCAGCGAGTTGGGGTCAGTCTCTTCTCCCATGTAGCAAGTGATAGGACAAGAGGAAATGGACTCAAGGGGAGGTTTATGTTGGACATAGGAAAAACTTCACTAAAAGGGTTGTCAAGCCCTGGCCCAGGCTGCCCAGGGAGGTGGTGGAGTCCCCATCACTGGAGGTGTGTAGATGTGGCGCTGAGGGACATGGTTTAGTGGTGACCTGGCAGTGCTGGGTTAACAGTTGGACTTGATGGTGTGGAATGTCTCTTCCAACCAAAACAGTTCTACAGTTCTGTGAGTTTGAGCAGTTAATGATTTTTGCCTGTATTTGGCAGTAGCTCAGACTCAGGTGGGGTCAGGGGGTCCTGGCAGCAGTAGCTCTTGTGTATCTGTCATTCCTCTTGTTCCAGAAGAAATACTTCCCATTCCCTATTTCAGTTCAATGCAGGAACATCGGTGCCATTTCCTCCTTTACTGGAGGACAGCACTGACCTGGTGAAATCCAGTAACCGTGGCAGAAAGTTCTGTGCTTCAGAGATGGAGGGTGAGAGGTGAAGTACAGCCCCTTGTCGGCTCAAACTCCGTTCTGCATCACGCTGACATGAAAAGAGTTGCTTTATCATCATTGAGGCTCCACTTGGTCTGGAGGACACATCTAAAGGAAGACATGGAAACGTTATTTTCATAAGGCAATAAAAAGGAGCAAACCCCACAAGGTTCACATTGCTGGATCACGTGCGAGCGGAGCTTTTTCAGAAGCACCTCTGGCAGACCCACTGGGGTTTTACCCGACAACCAGGCGTGTGCTGCGTACCAATATTTTGCCACAGGTAATTTTCTCTGGGTGCTACATTATAACCATGGTTGGTTCAGGATTTTGAGATGACTTTGAACCCGACTCAACTTCCTGATAAGGACTATCAAGCCTGGCTTGGAAATCTTGTTTATTTTGTAACAAAATCTGCAGTTAGGAGAGAGTGAATATTGTCCTAGCCACCTTGGAGCTGTGCTGCTCTGCAAAGCTTTAATTAATGGAAGGTGTATTAGGCGTTAAGCTCTTCCAAAGCCTGATTTACAAACAAAGCATTTTCTGTTCTGTGGCAGAGCCCAGCTTAGCGACGCGCTCTTCC
>VWZY01009911.1:77175-97241 GCA_013399075.1 Chloroceryle aenea | reverse complement strand
CCTCTTAGCAGTTTCAGAGCCCCACGTTGCCCTGGTCCGTGCAGGGGATGGTGGGTTTTGTGCTGCCGAACGAGCCTTTTATCCCGGGATTTTGCTGCTGCTGTGAATTTTCATTCATTGTCCTCACAGCTCGAGGCCCCAGCCCTTGCTCTCTCCATTAAATGATTTTATATTTTTTTTTTTTCCTTGTTCCTCACTCTCTCTTGACTTTAAACTGCACAGTTACCCAAGGCCTCCCGCTGTACTGATTCATTGTCCGTCTCAACCATTCTGTTGGAGTGTGTTTGAGGGATAGATCGCTCTGGGGCGAGTCTGTGACACATCTGAGGTGGTGCCACAGGTGACTGTAAGGTCAGTGCCTCCCCATCTCGCCCTCCGGAGGCACGAAATAAAGCAGGAGGCAGCAGGGCAGGCTCCTGGCCAAAGGCTTTTAGGAAGGAGGTTAATTTTTAGAGTAATCTTTGTGGAGTGCTTTTATTTGAAGTTTATAAATGACGTAGAGCTATCATGCCCAGGCTTTCTAGCTCTGCCTCATGGGGAGACTTGTTTTCTGTTAGAGAGGGCGGGAGAGTTTGTGAAAATGCTGGTTTAAGAGATTAAATTCTTGGCATTGTTTAGAAGTAGGAAGGAACTAAAGCTGTAGAAGGGGGGAAATCCTTCTGGAAATCCCTGTTGCTCTGTGGGATCAGGCTTTGTCCTCTCCCTTCGAACAGTGGGAGCAGCAGTGCTTTGGGAAGGAGACAAACTTCCCATAAAGAGAGAAGGCATAATCTTCTAGATCAACCCTCTAAACCTCCTTTGGAGAGGTTGCCCTGGGGAAGATGATGTTCAGCCTCTTTGAGGTGCAGGAGATAAAGCTGCAGGGAGGAAAGGGTAGAACACGGCACCCTTTTTCCAGGGAAAGGGAACTGGATCCGTCTCTGTAGGAAATACTACTTTTTTTTATTCCTTTGGAAGCCTGGAAAGGGGTGTTCTGGTAGCACAAAGCAAGGATTTGAGCTTGAGTGTCCCACGGTAGGTAGGTTGGAGCAGATGGACAATCTGCCTCTGGTAGCTGGGGAGCAGGGTGGGGTGGGAACAAAAGGGACTGTCAGTGCACTTGGATCTGAGGAGAAATTGCTGCTGGAGATGGGCATCCTGCAGCCTCTAAGTATTATAGAGTGAGCACAGAGAGGTGTTGGTGTCTCATGTGAACTGACAGAACTTGGGGAGAAATCAGGAAGGAAACCTTTAATTTCTTGTTAATTTCTCACTTCCCAGTTCCTTTGTAAACTGGGTTTCTGGACATTATGGATTCATTGAAAGGTTGTGCTGGCGTTCTGACTTGTGATGGAGTGTGCACTGAAATGTGTATGCTTGAAACATATGGTTTCTCTTTTTAAGTGTCAGCCCTCCCCCTGCTTTACTCATTCCAAACATTGGTGTGTCTGCCACTGTCCTGGATGGAGATGACACAAATTTCCTAGCACGTATATCATTTGTGGGACAAAATGTCACTGTGTTAACTGAGCTGGACTGCCTTGCACCCTGCTTCACGTTGTCTTTAAAACTCAAGGGGTTTGTTTTATTGTGTGGGGTTGTTTGGTTTTGGGGGTATTTTTGAGCTCTCTTCTGTAGAGCTGTAAAAGTCAGGGAACAAAGAGGTGTTCTGGTGTAGAAAGAGGTGACCCTTTCACCAGTGCTTTTAAAGGATTTACCTTGTTTCCTGATGAAAAACTCTGCTTTGAGAATTTAGAGTCCACCATTCAGTAGTTTACCTGCTCAACTCCTTTTCTACCTCAGAATAAAGGAAATCCCTGTGGAGTCCACTTCCCTAATTCCCTCTGCTTTTGCCTGAAAATATCCTTATGTGGCTTTCATTTGATATGGATGGTTCTGTACCCTTTTGGTGCAGGAATTGAGAGAGCAAGTTTTCTACGGGCAAAGAGAAGTTCTGCTGTCTGAGGAGCTGCCCTCCTCATTCTGGCTAATCCAAAAAAAGTATTGCTCTGCTCTGGGGCTGACTCATCCGTGACAAAGGTGTGGATTACTGCCTGCCTGTATTGCCCTGGTTAGTGTTAGTAATTGCTGAGTAGCTCCCTTAGGTTACGTGACTTCTCTTCCACTGAATCAAAGAACCTTGCTCCGGTTCAGAACCTGACTTTCATTTCAGAAAAGGATAAACTGGAGGTGGGGTGGAAGAAGCAATTTATAAAGCACTTCTCTGAAATGTCCCCCCGGAGTAGCGAGGACCTTTGCAGGCGAGTGCTGCCTCTAGAGACATCGACATTTTTATCTGGAGAGGAAAATGCAGCCTGTGAAGGTGATTCTCTCAAGCGTGGACTGCATATAAATCACGCCAGTTGTCTTTTTGAAGCCTGAAAGGAGGGGGGTGTGTGGGGAAATTGACCTCATGCTGCTTGTACTCATCAGATACTTTCACACACGGGTTCCCTTGGATCTCACGGTTCCCATTGGAAATGCCGGTAGCGAAGTTGATTGCAACTGGGTCGTTCTCGTTTTGCTACTTTGTTGGAAAGATGAGAGCTGGGCTGGCTGTGGCTGTTTGATTTAGGAGCATCCGCTTGGCTGTGAGCAGTCTGTGCCAGAAACAGAAGATAAATTAGTGGTGGGAGTGCTCCTTTGCTCAGTTCCTGTGCCCTTTCTCCCCTGATGGATTCCTTCGTAGCGCCGAGGACGACGCAGGCTGCATGAGCAGATGTGGTGGGAGTTCCTTCTCCCTTCAGAAATCAAACTGAAATTGAAAATTGAAGTCACCATTTACCAAATAATTAGGTTTTTTTTAATTACTACAGTTCCTTTTGTCTTTTGAGTTGGGCTTTGCCTGTGAACATGGTGAGCTTTAGAAGTGAAATATTTACATTTCTAGCCACATTCTTCCCGAGCTCTCCATGTGAGCATGGGAGAAGTTTTCTTTTGCAGGTGTCGAGGAACTTTTCAGAACTAAGATTTCTGCTTCCCCAAACTTTATCAGAATGTCAGTGGTCACCCCTCTTGTGCTTAGCAGTAAACTCACTTACTGAGGAAGCACAACCTTTGAAAATGAGCAACCTGAAGTGCTCACCAGGTATGGTCCAAGTCTTTGGATATAAAACCTGCTCTGGAATGGGAGGCTCTTGTCCAGTGATAACTTTTAAGCTTCTTTTTTAAGCGTGGTGTCAGTTGTTACCTGTGAGTCTTACTTGCTAACTGCAGCCTGTTTCAAACGCCTCACTATTTAAAACCCATTCAGGAAAAATGTTACACACTATAAAATATAACTGCTTGAGAGCTAAATTGAGTGTTTAGACTTCAGTCTTGGTGCCATATGTTTTGTTTTAGCATTTCCTGGCGGATTCCCACTCCTCTCCCCCAGCCTAGCTAAATGAAATTGATTCCTACAGCGTATTCCCAGTATTCAGGCTGGTTAATTCATTTGAAGACTTGCTTTGTGTGCTCGTTTGTAAGCTTTTTTTCCCTTCAAGTTGGTAGAAAAGCCTTTTTAATGTTTTATATTATGTTAAGGCTCATAGAAAATTAAGTTTGGGCAAATGTAGATCTGTTAAAAAAAAAGTTAGTGGTCATTCATATTATTTGGTCTGCTTGGGCACTGAAGTGGGCGATGCTTAGCACTGGAATTTCTCAGCTGTTTGGACACAGATGAATATATCTCCTGTGCTCCCGAGTGTGACTGAATAGCCAGGTGACTCCTGCACCCAGGCCTTTGAACACTTGGCACATCTCACATTGCTTCGAGACCTTTGATACCATTGCTGTACTGGAACAGAAAAGAGCCAGATGCAGCTGATCCTCACCTCTTGGGAAACGAAAGCAAAAGGTCTTCAGTTGTGCGTGTGTCTTTGTTTAGCCTTTCTGTTTACCCGCTGATAGGAAGGAGGAGAAAATGCCCAAGGAAGCAGACCGAGGATGCACAAAGCCAAAGGGTGCTGGAAGAGGCTGCTGGGAAGACGTTGTGGAAGTGGCTGCTCTGCCAGCTGGGCCGAGGGGAGGGCAGGGACATAGTCTGGGATATTCAGTCCCCCCCACCAAGCATCTGGGGTGTTTCGTATGGAAGTAGTTGCTGGTTTCCCGTGATTGGTTTCTCTGTGGCAGTTGCTTGCAGTACAGCTTGGGCTGATTAATGTTTAACACTTCCATTTTTTCAAGAATACCATTTAAATTGCTTCAGTGTAATGCAAATATCTTGGCTGCTGCTGGGAAATGTGGATGTGCCACGCTCCCGAGCTCACCTGAGGGGTGTATATGCTGGCTGGGAAATGCGTGCCTGGGAGGCTTCTTCCTTCTGCAGCTGATGAAATCTTGGAGAGAATCAGCTCTTCCCCAGAACATTTGTCTTGGCAGCATCTATTTTATTTCTGAGTGTTAGCAGCTTGCCCACCAAGTCAGCGTCTAGAGATGTAATCTTTTATTAAAAGTTGTTGCTCCTTAAAATGATGGGCACTAACACTGGTTCTGACTGCTAATTGTGTTAGTGGATTGTGAAAAATGGCTTTTTGGTCAAATTTTCTTGGAAGATTTCCCCTAAAATTCATGGTATCCATTGTAAATCTCTGTAGCAGTAAATTTAGCTGTGGACATACTAATGGAGTACTTGTAAACTTGGTGTTATTAAACTTCCTTAATAAGGAGAGACAGACTTGAGAGTTTTGTGGGTGTGGGAGAATAGCTGTTGGAGCAGTGGAATTTGGCATTGCAAAAATCTTTGCAATATCAGGATTCTGGGACTCTTTGGATGATTTTAGCCTGTTACCCTTTACTCCCTTCAGAATCAAACAACTGAGATGCAGATAAGAACTTGGCTCTCAAAGTTGTTGCCGTTTCCTGTGGCTTCACCTAAGGGAGTTCAGCCTTGACATTTCTGGAAAAAAAAGCCATGATACTGCTGTCTGTCTGTCTGTCTGTCTGTCATGGGGAGGCAGGGTTAGGTCCCTGGCTGACAGGCGGTTCAGGTTCTTTACCCGAAGGTCATGGCTCCTGGTGTAGGAGAGGAGATGTGGTACCTCTGATGTGCAAAGTAAGGCATATGCTAATACAGAACTTTGTAGTAGAAGAAAACCAACCTCGTTGGATGTGAGTAAATCAAGGTCACTGTTACAAATGGTGTAAATACAGCTAAGTGACAACGGGGACACGGGTACCTGATTAGCTCCATTCCACACACTGCTGCTCTCTTTCTCACATTCCTCTTGTGCATGAATACAAATGAAGGGGCTGACCTCAGGGTGGGATTCTGTCAACTGTAAGTTTGATTTCTTAAGGTTGTCTGAGCGTGGTGTTTGCCTTGAAACACCCCTCGTGCGTGGGGTTCTCATGCCAATCATGACAGCTTGTGTTTTCCTTGGGTTTCACCAGATCATGTCCCATAGTACAAGCAGGTGATGGTTTGGAGTGGTTTAAGTGTAAAGAGATTTTTAATTTTTTTTCCCTTTTTATTTCCTTTCACCCCTACTCAATAGCTACAACATTCAGCAACTGAATTATTTCTTTTCCAAGTCCTTTCTTTCACCACCCCCCAAGGCTCTTAGGGATCATTGTTTCCTGATGTGTGTTGCTGCAGGTGGATTTTTTACTTAATGTAGATCTTCTTGCAATGTGGAGAAATTCCACCCTGGGAAGGGGGGCAAGTTTGGTTGTGTATCAACCTCCACCTCGCAAGGATTGGTTTAGACCTCTTTGGTTCTGCACACTGGGAAGTTTGCAGGTGACAGTTGTCTTCAAGACTTAAAAGCTTCACAAATCCCACCCATTAATGAAGCACAAGAGTAAATTCAGAGCACGGATTCACTTTCTCAACAAATTGCCTGATTAGCCTAATTTTCTCTCCACCTTCCATCCATTAAAGTTTCCTACAGCTTGTACTACGTGCTTGTGAAACAGCACTTTCAAACTCGTACAACTTAGTCAAATGAAAATGCAGTTTTTGAGGGAGGAAAGCCCTTCTGAATGAGGGTTTCTTGCCAAATTTCCATTTTCTGCCCCATCCGTTTTGTCTTGATAGCTACTGAGTCGGAGGTGTGGGGAGAAAAATGTCTTGGTTTGTTTCATGCTAAACTGACTTTATAACATTCCCGGGCAGCAAATGAGCTGATGTGAATTCATCCTGGAGAGAAAAGGTATGAGGAGCTGTGATAGAATAGTGCAAGTTGAAATACCTCAGTGATCATCTCTTACCGTAGTAAATTCTCCTTGGGTTTTGCCCAAATTTTACTGCTTTATAGTCATGAATGGTGATTTAAGCACAAACTTTACTTTTTTTTTTTACTGCTAGCACCTTGCTATTAATAAAGCTGTGTGGGAGGATGCTCAGTTCCCTTTTCAGCCATCCACAGAATTGTTAATGAAGCTAAAACTGCAGAGTGAGATTTTTCTTCGAGTACCCCACCTCGCTTCTGGTGAGATCGGACTGAGCACATGGCTCGTCCTCTGGTATCCTCTGCTAGCTGCTTGTGTGGAAGAATTGCAGTTGCCTTTCACCTCAGAGCAGACTTAAGTGACAAAATTTTGCAATTTCTTAGAGGGCAGAGTGTTGTCAAGTAGGAAAAGGTTCTCAAAACCTGCTTGTGAATGTGGAATTGCGTTGACGTGCTCGTGGTCAGGGTGTGGGATGATTGTGTCCTGTGGAAATTCAACACATTTCATAAAACTGATTTTTTCCTAAACGTTGATTGAAAGAAAGTTCCACAGTTGCTGTTGGACAGGTGATGCATTTTCATTTTTGATGGGAGCTAAGTGAAGCTCTTGCTCAGCCTTGGTCTTCAGGGGATTGCAAGTCCATTTTCTTGAGCTTCTGAGTGTATTCTAGCTCTTCAGAAAAGGAAGCTTTGAAAATGGGGCAGAGAGCAGTGGAAAATGATGGCATTTGAGAAGTGAGAGAACAAGTTAATGGCTGTGGGATGAGAGCACTTGGAGAATTATATTTTTTTCCTTAAGAAAATCAGCTGGCCATGCTCAGAGCTGATACCTGTTGAGGTGAAGTGGGGCGGCTGAAACAGCGCTTGGGTGTCTCGGGCCAGCTTCAGGCATGCAGTGCAACACTGGGTCATCTTGGTGGCTTACAACTCATAGAGACCATTCTTCTTGTCATGGGGTAAACACCTTTTGTGCAGAATCCTCAGGGATGGATTTCGTTATGTCAATTTTCACTTATTTGTCAAATTGTCACTTATTTTGCTGAGGTGCAGGGCTCTAAAGGCCTCCCAGGGTTGTAGAGTCCAATTCCCTGCCATAGCTGATGCCAAGCTGTATAATCCCTATAGCAAATTAATGAATGCTTGTGTTTGAAATGGCACATGGGGGAATTACAGGCACACGTTCTATTAAACACTCAAACCTCTGTGTGACCCTGTCATTGCTGTAGGAAACAGCTGCTTCATGGATTCCCTGTGCCAGTGGGAAGGAACAATGCTTTCTCTCCTGTAGCTCAGTGTGCTCGTGCTGCTTGCTTTACATTCAGGCTGTATCTGCAAGGACACCACTGGCCAGCGAAGGCACGGGAGAGCTGCAGCTTGGCATTCGTGCTGTCTCCAAACCTTAAAGGTGCTGGCTGCAAACCCCTCTGATCTGTGGTTCCGTAAGATCTGCCAGTGCAAACTGAGTCCTTTGGAAGCTTGACAAGTTGCACGTCCTCAGCCGTAAGAACTTCTTAGGCTGCTTCGTTGTGAGCCACTTTCTGTCTCTCACCTTGTGAGGTAGGGCACCAAGTGAGCTGAAGGATGAGGGCTGAAGCTCCATCCCTTCACTGAAGTAAAATTTGTCATTGAGGATGCCAAGTGCTGTCCAATAAGTAACTTGTTACTAACAGCTAAGAAATACCTTGGTATTGACTTCCAGCTGACTCTGCTTCACTGGAAAAAGCGTCTTGAGCATGAACTCTTTTCCTGTTGAACAATTCACCGATGCAAATCTTTATTTGAACAGCTGAGAGGCTGGTGGCCTAGCAGCCTGAGAACAGTTATTTGTCCAGATCCTAAGGCTTAGGAAGGTTCTCATTACTCTTGGTTAAAGGATGTATTTTTTAACTGTTGGGCTAATCTTGCATGCTGAACACTCTTAGACGCAGGAAAGACTTCCTAGAGCAGGCTGGTCCCTGAAAAGAAAGGACAGAGCAGATACTTAAAAGCTTATTTACCTAAAATAACCACTGTGCTATCAAACATCTGCACTGTATGCAGACAGATTGTTCTGTTTAGTGGAATCCCAGCCAAATAAAATATCCTCTACAGTTGACAATTACATTCAAAACAGAGTTCAGAGATAAAGGTTGGGAGGGAAGAAAGGAGAGCTTGGCTACTCTACCAGGGCTGTGTTTTAAGCCTTGGTAATACCCGATGACAGCCAGCGTGATATTGTCATTGCTGCATATACCATAAAGACAACTGACAGTGATTAAAAGGGAAGGATAAACCTCCAGTAATATTGCTGTATTTGGAAATGAGGTGCTTGAGCCTGCTTTCCATAGCATAGAATTAACACTGCATAGCTGCAGTGCCCTTTAAATTAGCCAGAGCTGTTGGCACAAAATCAAATAAATATAATTGCTTTCAAACTGAAAATCTAATTTAGGCATGCTAATAGCATCTTAAATAAACGTGGCAGGTCATGCAGGACTTGTGTAACTGGCCCTTGGAGCTTCCAGTAGTTACTGCCATGGGGAAAATGGTCTCTGAGGTGCTCCCCAAATCACTCGAGTGTTCTGTGCCACCGGAGGGTGTTTGTATTTTCCGGTCTCTTGCCTGCAGACTGTCAGTGTGTCAATGTTCCTGGCCTCTTCTCGAGGTAGGTTTCAGGTGAAACCATACCTATGCCCAGGTATGGTGGGGATGTCAGTTAGTTTGGGATATCCTAGGTTGGGATATGCTGGGGGTGAGGCATGTCAGCAGCAGCACCCTCATTTCCATGCTTTGGTGTTTGCAGTGGAAAGGTTGGTGAGAACATTAGATGGGCTGGCCCTTGTCCCTGTAAACCCTCCTCTCTGCTGATACCACCCCTGGAGGTATTCAAAAGATACATACATGTGGCACTTAGGGGCTTGGTTTAGTAGTGGACTTGGTAGTGCTGGGTTAATGGTTGGACTTGATGATCTTGGGTCTTTTCCAACCTAAACAATTCTATGATTCTATGCCCTCTGTGACCAGTGGCTTTTTTTTTCTTCTCCGTTTGTTGCACCTCTTGTTGTAGCACAGAGCCTGATGGTTGGGTGGCTGCAGCTCTGAGTTCAGCAGCACTTGGCCTGGCTCAGCTGCCTGTGCTGTAAACTGGTGACTGAAGGTGCAGGAGCTCCCTGGTGAAATCAAGCAGCAGAGTGACCCAGTGACAGTTTGCTCAGGTGGCTTGCTGACATGCTTTGCGTGGCCAACACTGTTCCTTACCCTCTCTCCCAGCCCTGGCCTGTGTTACACTGACAGGCTGACCCTTTTCCCTGCAGAGCTGTCACTTCTGTGTTTAGTCTGTAAGGATTCCTAACCTGAATGTTTGCCGAAGGTGGGAAAACAGATGACGTTTTTCTGTGCTCAGGGCCTAAGAGATATCAAAAGAGTTTTGAGAGAACAATACAGTGTGGGGTGGGGTGAAAATTTCCATAAGACTCCCCTTCCTTTCTGCAGCACCCTTGGCATTGAGTCGTGCAGTTCACAGTTGCTGGATCTCTCTGCAGCTTAGAAATCAGTGTTTCTCTTCCTTGTAATTCAGTGGGGGCATGGGGAGATGTACCTGGTCGTGGCTACTGCCCATCGGTCACCGATGGCTCTGTAAATGATATTGGACTTCTTACAAGTGGCTGAATGTGGGGTTTTATTCCTCCTTTTGAGTTAAGAACTGAATGAAAGACCTGGACAATCAGTCTGCAGCATCAAGTGTTTCTGTATTGATGGACCACTGGAGGGGAAGCAGCTTTAAAGGAGAGCTGGCAGCACTGCCCGATCTTTACTGGCTTATCATCGCTCTCCGCTGGACCCAGAGCATTAGGAGTCCTGAGAAAGACATTGCCTGACGTGGGCAGAACCCTCGGAGCTCTGAGCACAAAGCCTGGTTTTCAGCAGTATTGTCAACAGCGCGAGCTCCCATCAAGTCGGTGAATAGTTCGCTGTCAGCGAGTTCAAGTGCGGTTCAAATATTTTGGCCGTGTTTCTAATTTGATAGCTGAGTTTCAGAAATCTCCTTATTTGCTGCACTTCTTTGGACGTGCCGGATTAATGCTGGAATATTCGTATCTGGACACTTGCAGGTACTAACATAAAACGGTGGAGCAAAGTTTCTCAGGCTTTGGGAAAAAGTAATTGAGTCTTAAGGACATAAATCCCTCCTGCGTGAGAACCATTTGAAACAAATGGCCTCGCAGCTTGCACAGAATTGTAAACTGCTTGAGCTCTGGTGGAATAAATGCACCGAGGTCGTTACAAAGAGATCTGCAATCAAAGTGAAACCAAGATAGGATTTTACAAGGAGTAACTCTGCTCTGTCCCATCTCTTCTTCCAGTTCTTCCATTTAAAGATCTAGGCTGTAGTCATCCGATGTTCTGGCACAAAGCAGAAGAGTCGTTTATATTTAAGTCTTAATTACATGCCTGGATGTATTGCTTCCAATTCTCGCCCTTTCTCAATGTGTTGTCCAGCACATGCTCTCTGTCTTAATGTATGTGCAGTCACCTTTGGCTTGAACCCAGCTAAACATTGCCAGCTCTTGGCCGTGCTCAAGGTGAGCCCAGAAGAGAAATGAACGTGCTGCATTCAGTGATGTGAGCTGCGCTGCATTAAAGGGCAGGGTGACATTTTGACGTTGGCCACATGGAAATGCACAGTTTTAGGAGATGTTTTTCCTGAGGAAAGATGAGGGTAGCTGCTCTCTTAGTGCCACTGAGAGTTCAGCTGTCACACCTGCCCGTAGGACTGTTGCACTACTGTAGTGTGAGTGTCTTCGTGTACATACGCTGTCGTGTGTAATCAGTGGGGATCGCTGGTTTTCCTCCACCCCATCCCATATAGGCTGTAAAATTGGCTTCCTCACAACTATTCAGTTAAATCTGGTTTTGCTTTCTGGCTTTGTTTATGCTTCTTTGTTATAATAGATGATTTATTTTTTTCCCTGCACTGTATTAGCAAGTGTGTTTTTTCCCCCACTTCTCCACTCCATAACTTTCTGCCTCCACTGTAGATCAAATGCTACACAGCTGGAGTTGAGAGAGGGTGCACCAAGTTAAACCTGGCTTCCTACAGCCTCGGGTTTGAAACAGGGCATTGCCATCTTGTGCTCTGGTCGTGTCATCCTTCAGCTTCTGGAGAAATAAATGTAAAGCACAGGTTTTTCTCTCAGTGGGAAATACTACTCATAGTAGATCCGTAGCAGGGACAAGTGGTGGAAAGGTGTCTGGGAGTGAGCGTGGCGATGTTGGGGCAGCTCTGGGAGCTTCCTGGAGTAGCTGTGTGTCTGCACTCCCTGTGTCACCGGGTGAGGGGAGCTCTGCTCGCTCTGTTTTGTAGCTTTTCACCTCATCTTGGCTATGGGTTGCGCCGCTGCTGCTGCTTTAGTTTCCCACAGGCTCTCGAGCAGGTACAGAACAAACCCATCTGAATTCCCCTTACTGGTTTTGCTGTTGCTCGTAGTGTTTCTGGCAGCATCATTCAGACTTGGCTGCTTGTTTGGGGTCACTGGGCAGCACTAAAAGCACCCGAGTGATCTCCCTGCAGATCGAGGGCTGTAACTTCTCTGCTAGCATCGTTAGTGTTTACAAGGCTTTTCCTACACCACTGGGCTGAGCAGGTGACCCTTCCCCATGGAAGCTTTCTCCTCACCTTGAGGAGCAGGCTTTTTTTGTCCCCTCTGTGGCAGCACATTCCCTTTGATTTTAGTATGGTATTTGTAGCTGTGGGTGCTGATTGCTTCTTCCATTTTGTAGCTGGGATTTTTCACTTAGTGGGGAGATGGCTTGAAGAACTACAACTGGATTCAAGGACCCTTAATATTGCATTACTTCACTCTTCCTGAATTGTGGGCCTTGTGCCAGAAAGACCATTGACATCCAGTGAACTCTTCTTACCAAGTTCTGCTTGGGGAAAGGAGTATTCCCACACCATACTGAGCCAGCTACAGATTTAAGAGCTGACTTTTTTGCTAGCTTGTTTTCAGAAGAGGCTTTTTTTTTGTGAGAGGACTCTCTTCTCACCAGAGACCTCAAATGAGGTGGAGAAAATACGGGCATAACTTTGCCTTTATAGCAAACAATGCAAGAGTGGTTCAAGTTTGTGATCTGGTATTTAATTTCTGGTTTAATTAGATCTGTATCTGGTCTGTGCTCTGTAAGAATGCTTAAGAATTTCTGTTCCCAGTCTTGTAGCTGCTGTTTTATTACTGTATTGTCCTTGGAATGAGCAACCACCGAGTAGGGCTCCCGCAGCTCCCTGGCACGAGGCTCTTGAAGAGTTGAAGCATCTGGAGATGGAGGTTGCTCTCCCCATGCCTGCAGTGGCAGATGTGGAGACAGAGTCGATGTTATAGAACATTAAAGATCTCCTGGGCTTTGGGTGTCCTGTCTGTGATCTGGAGGGAGGACCCTTCAAGTCACAGCCTTGAACAAGAGACCTCAGAGCCTGCATGTGTGTGATTGATTCCAGGGCTGGATCTTCTGTGGATCTTCTGCTCCTTGTCGTAGATGTGTAATCCCACAGAAAGCTGTGAAGTGAAGCAGGCAGTCTGCTTCTCTCACTGCTTCTGCAGCTAATCACCACAGAGTGACTTCTCTGGTTGAGTAACCAGCAGGTGTAAGAAAAACCCTTTGAGAGATCGTGCCAGACCCCACAGGACATAGTCCTGAATTTTTATCCTTTCTTTTTTTTTACCTGAAATTGGATACCTGGAGCCAGAAAGCCACTTGCTTGGTCCAGAGCAGCCTTGCAGGGAAGTGTTTTGTGTGCATTGCTCATAAGAGGAAAACCCGGGGGCACAATTCTAAACAGAGCCTGCGTCACGAGCGGCTTTCTGGCACCGCGCTCCTGATAGTGGAGGATGGCTTCCAGACCACACTTAAAAATAGAGCCTGTGCCTGTGCTGGGGAGTGGGGAAAGGAGAGGGCAGGGCTGTGCTCAGCTGAGTGTGGTCTCATGCTGGTGTAGACTTGGCGATGTGACTTAGAGGGGCTGGCTGGGAGAGCTGGATCTCCTCAGCCTTACTAAGGGGGGTTTGCTGTTGGCTTTGACCATCTTCTGGGAGGTTCGAGAAGAGGTGAAGCTGGGCTCTACAGTGAGGTGCATGGGGAAGGGCTGTGGTTGTGAGCAATGCTGGGAAATCTGGTTTGATAGTAAGGGAAAAAAAAGCTTTACTATGTGGGTGGTCAAACATGGGAACGGCCAGAAAGGTTGTAGAAATATTTATTGTTAAAGATACTCAAAATTAGATGGAATTTGATGCTGAGGAGCCTGATGTTACTTGGATTTGGCTGTGCTTTCAACAGGAGGTTGGACTAGAGGTCTCCAGAGGTTTCTTAGTATCCATACTACTTGTGACATTCGTTTGACTCTGGAAGAGCATATTTTCTTTATGGAGGGGATTTGATACCACAAAGATAATGACCAGTGCTCCAAGACATTTATGGAACATGTTCCCACTTGATTGAAGCAGCATTGTGAGCAACTGCTGTACCTTGAAGTGAAATTTTCACATCTCCCAGGGTACCCAACACTCAGTTTTCAAGATTGAGATGGATTTAAAGCATGGGCAGCACTGGTTTGTGAGCACTCTGTGCAGCTACTTTTAAATTGCTATTGCACATGGTGGTGGAATAGCGTTCTAGAGGCAGGGCTTGATGTTTGTCTTGTGACCATTTGGCACGACTGTTCTCATTGCTTAAGCAGATATCTCTGCCAAAAGGACCTCTGGCTTCAGATTCATTCGCCTGGGAGGAGGCATCAGTGCAATTCATCCCAGTCTTACTGGGGGAGCTGCAATGTCCTTATGTGGCTGCAAAGATTCAGTTATCTTTGGAAGCTAAGTGTATATGACCATGCTGTGTCCTCAGGGCAATCCCCTCTCTTTCCACTCCTCCAATAGCCTTGAAATCATTGGTTTCCATTAACAGAGGTCTCAGGGGGGTTGGGTTTTGTTTTTTTAAATAAAGTAAACTTCATGGAAGTTATGTGACAGCAAGTGAGTGTGGAAGAGATAGTGTCCAGCCTCCCTTGAAGGCTGGCAGGGGTCTTCTGTGGGAATTTGTCTCAACTGAAGTTCAGGCTGAAGTTCTATCTGCTGAAGGTAGATACCAGAGGAGAGAACTTGGAAAAACAGGCTTTAGTAGCTGGATTGTTGGGGAGTTTTTAGTTTGGGTTTTCCTCACCCTTTCAGAGGTTGGTTTTATTTCAGAAACAACCATTTGATCATAGAAACATGAAAGCAGCAAGGGTTACAAAGGGTATGTTTTCCTCCTTAAGCAGTGTTCCTAAAGTAGGTCGTGACCCTCTTATGCAGGAATTTTGCAGCTGCTGTCCTAATGGTTGGAACTGTATCTGAGAGCCTCCAGAGGCCAAAGCAGGGGGTATTAAACAGATCCTAATACCCACTTGGGGTCTCTTTCCTCTCCCTGCCCCACCAGCCCTCAACAAAATGATCTCCTGCTTTTCAGGAATAAAGCAGCAGGCGTTTGGCCGTGGCCGCTTTTCATTGTTTTGCTAAGCCCTTGTGCTGGAAGAGATTAACTAGGGAGTGAATTTTCTCCGAAAGCTGAGCTGATCTTGAGGGAGGTGGAGGGAAGAGCCTCAGCTCTGACCTTGATCAGAGTGTCTTGAGGTGGAGAGCAAGCATCAGATGAGCATAAGGAGGTTAACCCTGTGCTGCCCGCAGGCTGCTGTTGACTCTGAGAGCAGCAGATCTGCTGGGAGAGTTGGTTTGTGTAAGTTGTGCTGCTTTAGCACAGACTGTCCCCCCCTGTCGTTTTCTTCTTGTGGAATGTGCTTCAAAGCAGCCAGTGAAGTCACTTCTCTCCCCATCTTCCCCCAGATATGTTACCTGCTCCTAAACTTCAAAAACCCCTTCCTTTCCAGCCTTTTCCTCCTCGGTGTCATCCTCTCTATTCCCATTTTCACTTAGCAACCCACTTAGCATCCTTGCTGCTGCTTCTCTCCTTTTCCTTCTCTTAGCACCGTGGAATTTCCCAAGTTAATTGTCTGCTGCAGAGCCCGAGGTGGCCGTGTTGCTATGTTTCCCCTACTCTCTACAGAAGCACGGCACCCTGTCTTTGTTTGGTCCCAGAAGCACGGCGTGCCGCTGCCGCTACCAAAGAGCAGCTTGCTTGTGGCACATCGTGCTGCAGCTTGGCTTAATCCTTGCTTGATACGCTTGTGAGATCTCATTGTTTCTCTATAATTAAGTGCTGCAGAAGAGCTGAAAGAAATGACGAATTAGTGGGAAAGGGGAGGGGGGGATGTGGGGAGAGCAGGTGGTGATCGAACTGAAGAGAGCTGCCAGAAAAGTAGGAGCAGCAGGGAATNCTTCTGTGGGAATTTGTCTCAACTGAAGTTCAGGCTGAAGTTCTATCTGCTGAAGGTAGATACCAGAGGAGATAACTTGGAAAAACAGGCTTTAGTAGCTGGATTGTTGGGGAGTTTTTAGTTTGGGTTTTCCTCACCCTTTCAGAGGTTGGTTTTATTTCAGAAACAACCATTTGATCATAGAAACATGAAAGCAGCAAGGGTTACAAAGGGTATGTTTTCCTCCTTAAGCAGTGTTCCTAAAGTAGGTCGTGACCCTCTTACGCAGGAATTTTGCAGCTGCTGTCCTAATGGTTGGAACTGTATCTGAGAGCCTCCAGAGGCCAAAGCAGGGGGTATTAAACAGATCCTAATACCCACTTGGGGTCTCTTTCCTCTCCCTGCCCCACCAGCCCTCAACAAAATGATCTCCTGCTTTTCAGGAATAAAGCAGCAGGCGTTTGGCCGTGGCCGCTTTTCATTGTTTTGCTAAGCCCTTGTGCTGGAAGAGATTAACTAGGGAGTGAATTTTCTCCGAAAGCTGAGCTGATCTTGAGGGAGGTGGAGGGAAGAGCCTCAGCTCTGACCTTGATCAGAGTGTCTTGAGGTGGAGAGCAAGCATCAGATGAGCATAAGGAGGTTAACCCTGTGCTGCCCGCAGGCTGCTGTTGACTCTGAGAGCAGCAGATCTGCTGGGAGAGTTGGTTTGTGTAAGTTGTGCTGCTTTAGCACAGACTGTCCCCCCCTGTCGTTTTCTTCTTGTGGAATGTCGTTCAAAGCAGCCAGTGAAGTCACTTCTCTCCCCATCTTCCCCCAGATATATGTTACCTACTCCTAAACTTCAAAAACCCCTTCCTTTCCAGCCTTTTCCTCCTCGGTGTCATCCTCTCTATTCCCATTTTCACTTAGCAACCCACTTAGCATCCTTGCTGCTGCTTCTCTCCTTNGCTTCTCCTTCCCTCCTTTTCCTTCTCGTAGCACCGTGGAATTTCCCAAGTTAATTGTCTGCTGCAGAGCCCGAGGTGGCCGTGTTGCTATGTTTCCCCTCCGCTCTACAGAAGCACGGAACCCTGTCTTTGTTTGGTCCCAGAAGCACGGCGTGCTGCTGCCGCTACCAAAGAGCAGCTTGCTTGTGGCACATCGTGCTGCAGCTTGGCTTAATCCTTGCTTGATACGCTTGTGAGATCTCATTGTTTCTCTATAATTAAGTGCTGCAGAAGAGCTGAAAGAAATGACGAATTAGTGGGAAAGGGGAGGGGGGGATGTGGGGAGAGCAGGTGGTGATCGAACTGAAGAGAGCTGCCAGAAAAGTAGGAGCAGCAGGGAATTAAATGAGAGGAGTCCGGAGTCCGGGTGATTCCTGCCATGTGCCCAGAAGGATTTAGTTTGGGATTTCATTCCTGTTCAAATAACGCCATGCACTCCCAACGGATCGGGTCCCTGTAGGCTGGGGCATTGTCCAGACACTCAGTGAAAAGCAGTTTTTGCCCTGAAGTCCTGGTGAGCATTGCTTGGGCAGGCTCGAGGAGTCGGAAGTAGCTATAGCAGTCATGGTCCTGCTTTTAATTAGTCTGCATCTATTGTTTCTGGTAGTGACATCTTATAAAAAAAACCAATAAAACACAAAGCCATTCTTTGTGTAGTCACTTGGATAAAACCCTGGATTTCTATTGTCTAGTGGAAGATTTGGTTTACAGTAGTGGTACCACATCTGGACTGTAAGAAGCATCTCTGCCAGTCATGCTTATACCAGCTGGCTTTAGCTGGCACAGATATCCAGGTACCCTGTTTATGCTGAGGCTATTGGGTGTCTCAGATGCTCCAAAAGAGTCTGAGCACAAATCATTAGGCATTGGTGGGGATGGTGCTGTGGAGATAAAAAGATGCACCACAAAACTAAACTGAAGAGTAAAAAGAGCTGTGCAACAGGGCAGTCTGCTGAGGTCACATCACCTAGCAGCAGCTGGCTTGTGTTTCTAGCCTCTATTACTATGCACTGAGACATCCAAAGAAAGAAATCATAATACTGGTGCCTTGAATGTGTCAGCAGCAACATTTCTTCTGAGATCTCCAGCTCTTTCCAAAGTAGGAGTGATGCAGGCACAAGTGCTTGGAAGTTAGAACAAAAACCAAACCCAAAACCCAAAAGGCTATTGCTGTAGGAGACCAGCACTGCTAGGAAATCCAGACTTGCTTTTCCTGCCTTTTGTCACCACTTCTGTACACCCTGCTGTTTTTATCTTGAGTCACTTTGCGTTTTTGCTTTTCCCCCCAAAGATGCAGCAGAAAAATTTAGAGAAGCAGGTACTGAGCGGAGAGGAGAACATCAGTGTACCCCAGGTTTCCCAGTGAGTGGGAATGTGTCAGTACTGGGGCTGTTACCTGCCGGGCAAGGCAACCACAGGGAGCTTCTGTGGAGATTTTCTTTTGGGATGGCTGTTCTGTGCTTGATGCTATGTGTTTCAGCTCTGCTCCTGGCAGCCTAGTCAGACTCAGCTGTCAAACCCTCCCTTGCTTTCTCCGAGTGCTTTTTATTAAAAGTCTGCCTAGACTCTTCCATCATCTCCATTCTTTGCCCAATACCCTATTTAAGGACCCCAAATTTTGATTTTAAAGTCCCTTGTAAATATTATTTCCTCTATTGTTACCATTTTATTCCACCTGCATTTCTCCTGGTGGCTTGGTTTTGCCTAGCAATATGAGTAGTCTCTGAACAAGAACAAGTGTGCAAGTAATAAACGGCCTCTCTCTTGAACTCCTTAAAAACCCCTTTGCTTCATGACCTAGTACAGCTTTAGCAACCCTGCCTTTTTGTCTTCTGCATGCTGCTGCCTTCTGCCCTTAAAATGTAACCTCCCAAGTGCAGGGAATTCACTCACGAGCTGATGCTGTTGTTCAGCCTACGCTTGCGATGCCACGTGAAGTGAGACTCCTGGAGCTCCACTGCAGCAGGTACTGGTTGAGGAACAAAGTCCCAGAGTCCAGGGCTTTGTCATTTATGTCAGTGTGACTTTGGATGCAGCAGTTTTTCCTGTGTCGAGCTCTTTCCCCCACCTGGCACTTTATTCAGGTTTGACTGTGACTTGGCACAACGTGCTGGGAGAAGACTCTTGATGGTGGTTTTAGGGAGCTTCAGTAACCTTTGGTTGAAGAGATCGAAAGCATTTTGCCCTCAGTTTATCTGAACTTACTGGGGGAAAAATTAATTGTTTTTGCAAAAATGTGTTTGGAATGTACTGCAGAATCTGGAAGTAGCTTTTATGGCATGAAGAAGGGGAGGATCTGGTAAAATAGGTGTGTTACTCCAAAATGCAGAGTATGTTCTCGTTTCCTTCATCAGCCCAAGTGGTCTCAAGAGTTATGCCTGGGATAATGAACAAAATAGCTGTGGGGTTGCTTTTAATAGCATTCTTTAAAAAGATATTTGCAATAGGAAGCTCTAGAGCTATTGTCTACCTGTCCTACCCCTGATTTTATTAATTTGAATTTATTTCTTTCCAGTGAAGCGTGCAGATGTGGGGAGCCAAGGTGGAGGTAGAATGTAAAGCAGCAAGGTCTCCTGTTGCTGAGGTGTGGATGTTGCAGATAATTGTGGAAGTCAACAAATACGTGCTTAGGATCAACTAGATTTGAAGTCTCACTGTTGCAAACCCCTTTTGATATGATACTGGATATGATACTGCTGAGCATTTTAAATCCAGAACTCTCATCCCTACCCCTAGCAACTGGAACAGTTGTGCATTAAATGTGATTTAAATTCCAATAAGGAAAAAAAATATGTTCTCTGGTAGTGGTTTTCAACCCAGACACCGAGGCAATGTGCTACTACGTGAGAACTGGAGCTGAACAGGCTTGAATGAAGCCTGCCTCGTGTCTTTGCATAAAAGGTGGAGAAATGAGAACAGCAATTAGTACATAAAAATATTTGAAAGATCTTGTTTGGGTTGGCAACAAAGAGAGTGTCTCGTTCTGACACTTCGGGTGAGGACATCAGGTTAAAGTCTGTGAGACCTCTGTGGCCTTTCTTTTAAAAGCACATGAGAAGAATCACTCCTCTGTTTTAAGTAAGCTGGAGTCTGCAGGGTTGTTTGTTTTGGGTTTTTTATTTGTCTGCAGAGCTGTAATGATCCCTTTGAGGGATCATAAAGATCCACTTGTTTTCCTTTGGTTAGCCCAGCACTTGGATGTTGCAGCTGAGCTGACCCACTGAGCTGCACAGGCCTGGAGTGGGAAGAGCCCGTGGTGTTGCCCTCGCTGGGTTTTCACCCGGCTCTGCTGTCTTTATGAAGTGGTGATTGTCACTTTGTTGTCTGACCTCCCTTCCTTTCGGCAGAAGTCCTAGAAGATGTTGCTAACTATCTGTCTTCTTCACCCCCAGGGAGCGGAGCGACGGCGGTGGTGCAGGCCGCTTTCTGTGTTCCGAAGAAGGAGAAGGTGGCAATTAAACGAATCAATCTTGAGAAGTGTCAGACGAGCATGGATGAACTCCTGGTATGCCATCAGAATTGTCTGGGGGGTTGTATTTCACTTGGTGTAAACTCTTGTGCTTGAGAATCTGAAACAACCCTCCCTGAGCTGGTGTGAGGGTGAGGGGAACCTGACTGGTTTCACTGGAG
>VWZY01009911.1:66711-77140 GCA_013399075.1 Chloroceryle aenea | reverse complement strand
CACTTTGGTTGTCCTGGCTGTGGGACACAGGACTTCAGATGTTAACAAGTGCAACTGCTGGAGAACGTCAGACTCTTTGTTTTGAGCTAAGCTCTTTGTTTTGAGTAACAAGTGTGAAGCTCATACCCGAAGGAGCTCTGCAGTTTGAGGGGGATCCAGAGCCGTGTGCTTTCAGAATCTTTTTCTTTTAATATCCTGCAGTTCTTTATTTTTTTTCACCTGTGAAGAGAAAAATGGAACTAATTATCTCATGTTCCTAATATCTTCCTGGTACTGATGCCAGCTAAAGGATCCCTCTGACATAACTGCAGCTGCCATATGGAAACCCCCACTAATTCTGAGTTCAGGTCAGGACTTTAGTCCTTTGGAGCTGTAGCTCTGTAATTTTCTTCCACTGTTTGCCTCTTCTCAGGATGTTCTCAATTGAACACAGGTAGCTGTGGTAACTAAAATGTCCCTTTTCCTCATCTGGCTTGTATGTTGATGGGCTTTGTCTTCTCCTTTCCACATGTGTGTGAGCTGGTGCTTCTGTAGTAGAGCAGTTGCCACTTTCACATCCCATGTGGATGGTCCCTGGACTTAGGGTGAGCAGAAATAGGCTTTTCTGTGAACACTGAGGCATTTGCACTAAGGGTGTGAAATAGCTCTTGGGTAAAACCTGCCATAGTTAAGTATTGGCTGGCAGGGGCTGAGGGAAGTGGGGAGATAAGGCCTTGTACCATCTTTCCTCTTAAAGCAACTCTAGGATTATGGTTTTTTCCACTTGCACCTTGACAGGTTCTTTTGTGTTACCTCAGATACTTGTTTCAGTGATTGCAGTTAGAAAGTAGTACAGAAACAGTTCAGGAGACCTGGGTGGCTCCATTCCTGTGTGGTCTTCAGCAAGTCTCTTGAACCATGTGTCCAGTGTCCTTCTAGTGCTATTTTTATCATTATATCTATCTACAAATCTGCTCTTGTAGAGAGGAAAAGCTCCATCCAGGCTGTCTCATTTTGGTGCATCTGAAGGGTTGTGTGTAGGACTTCTCAGGTGACCAGTGTTCAGATCCTCTCATGGCTCATGCTAGTGTAGGAGTCTGAGATCTCTTCCCCCTTCACAGGCAACCTGTTTGCCCTCATACCAACCCTCAGCACTCTTTTCAGGTCTTTTACAGGGCTTGTCCATACTGCTCTGCCTCAGGTTGTATTCCTGACCATCTTGTCATGATGCAGTAATTGAGATTCTTAGTCTTTGGAGTAATTGCCAATTCCAGCTAAAAGGGTTAGGTTCAGAAAGATCCACTGCGGAAACTTGGCATGTAATTTTCACTAAGTGCTTCTAACTGCATATTTTAAATCTCTAGCTGACCTGTTCCTCACAATGATTTTTCTTGTTATGAGCAGGACTTAATGAATTGCTGTTGTCAGCTCTCCTGAGCTTCCAGTTTACTGACCAGATCTAGCGTGGGTCCTTCCACAGGCTTCTGTGTGCAAGTACAGATAACTCTGGGACATCAAATCATGGAGAGGTGGAGGGGGCAAGAGGGTGGTCCTGAGCTGTAGCAGCTTCCTGGGGCAGCGTGGCCAAGCTAGATGTGGTGTGTGAAAGTGTTTTCCCTGGGTTTGTTCTAAATTGGTCAGTTTATTGGATCCCATTTCCCAGTGCAAGAGCCTAAAGGATGGAAGTTCTTGGTTTCCCTGCTCCCTACTTTTTATCTTGTCTTGGTATTTTCTTCTTCCTCAAAGTAAATATCCTGAAACTTGTCAGTCTCATAGTTTCCCTGATTGATTTAATTACCTTTTATTGAGCACCTACTTGTTATTGCAGGATTGCTTAGTTGCTTTGGGTTTTTTTTCTTCCCAAAAATTTAAGTCCTTGCAAATCAGTGTGATTTTAAGAAGGAAGTGCAAAGAGACTGGATTACTGGTTAATGTTTTATTCCCTCTTTACTTTCTCTTCTCTCCAATGCAATTAAAAATATGATCTGGGGCTTTTATTAGATCTGTTATGCTGAAGGTATCTGAGCACTGTAGTCAGCTTACAGTAAACTTGATGTACTGCTTGAGGTTGGGACGATGCTGCTGTGTTACAGCATCAGGCAAAGGGATAGAAAGGGAAAAATTATGCTTTAATTCTTTCATATTTTTTTTCTACAGACCCTAAGACTTTTTAATTGAAGCAACCTTGTTTATTCCCAGCATCTGTCTAGCAAAGAGGGTGAGACAGTGTTGTGTTGCTTGGGAGAGTGTAAACTTTTCTGCTGTTGATAAAGATGATTTGTTTCTTCTACAGCTCTTTCAAGCACTTGTTTTGCTTGTGATGGAGGAGAAGAGGAAGGTTAGTTTGGAGTGGGGCTAGGAAATGCACACTAAGTGGCTCTATCAATCACTAACTGAATGGATGAGTGGCCTTGAGCTTCCCTTAAGCTTCTATTGCAGCAGGTGCCCAGAGGCCAAGGAATCTGGGACCACCTCCTAGCTTGTGGAGAAGCCATCCTTAGGGTGATTGAGTGGTATGACTTGGCTTCTTCAAAATATTGATCTCGATCCTTGTATCTCAGCGTACACTTGAGCCGTGGAGGTGGCCAGGGATAACCTGTCTGCTTCCCACACACTGTGTTCCATTCTAGATTAATGCTGTGACAGCTTTTATTGCTGCTACAGGCTACAGGAATGTAGGAAGGACCAATTCTGTTGCATCTTGAGCGAGCCAAGTGGAGGGCATTCAGCTCCTCAGCAGAAGTGCTAATTGCTCTGAAGAATGTAGGCAGGCAGGAGACGCTGCAGAGATGTGGCTCTTTTTATCCCACCTACTGAATTAGTTGATGTTAGTCAGAACGTGATTTTTGTCTTTTTTTCCCTGTCAGGGTGGTTGACAAACTTAGACAGCATTTGGTGTGTGTTTGAAAACAATCTGCTCGGGTGGTATATTTGACATCTGGACACTGCTCACTGCTGTGCTTTGCTCTTGCCTCTCCTCTGTGAGTGGTGCTGCTGTTGCTGATCCTTGAAACAGTGGTGTAACATCTCCCTCAAAATAACCACACCTCAGGCTTTTTTCTTAAAGTGTTCCCTTGTTTTAAAGGTTTTTGTTTTTTTTAATCTAAAAGGCCTTCAATCTCCCCTCTGTCCAGCAAAATCCGCTTCATTTTCATGTGATTAAAGCTGATTTAGCTTTCTTTCATTCAGCTGAGTTGTTCCCTTCATGTTTTGAGTAGCAGACAGAGGTGGGTTGTCAGCTTGGCAGCTCTGAGAAACAGTTGAATGGCAGAGAGGGGGTCATAAGCAAAGGGGCATTTCACATGGGGCTTTCCTAGCAGCTGGGAACTGCTGCCTGCGTAGTTCCTGGGGTGATCAACAGGAGGCAGGTTCAGGAAGGAGCATGGAAGGGGTGGCATTGCTGCTTTTGGGAAGAGACTCCAAACTCTTCCTTCTCTGGAGACTGATGGGACTCGTCCTGACAGGTCTATGGGCAAGAGGAGTGAAGAGGTGCTGCTCTCCCACTGCGATGGTCTGAGGTCAGTTAGGGAAGCTGAGGGAGCAAGTGTAATTGGAATAAAAAGAAATGTCCTTTTGAATTTCATAGAGTTAACCTGAGGAGCTCGCTGCCAATAATACAGAGATCAAACATTGCGTGAGATTCAATAAATCAACCTATGGTTGAGAAGGTTAAATTAGATAGGATTTAAAAAAAGGATTACGAACTCCCCTGGTTTAAAGCATAAGCCAACTGTTAACTGCCCTGGCTTAGTCAGAAGTCTTCCCTCAGGGCAGATAATTGTGTAACTGCTTGTTACAGGGTTTTACACCTTCTTTTGAAGACTTGGGAGAGGATATTGAACTGGCTTTGATCTGACAGAGCGGTTCCTCCAAGTGGATTAACCCAGCTATAAGGTTGTTGGGAATGAAGCAGCAGACCGGTGTGGCAGTAGTTCAGATGTTTCACCCATGCCTGTCATCTTATGGGAATTACCATTATAATTCTGTTCCCAGTCCTGAGGACCTTTATATTTGCTCCAGGGGAAAAAGTCCCCAAGTGTTGGTGCCAGAGAGTCTGGTGTATAATGTGTCTTCTGCACAGTTATTTGATGCGCTGTTATGCGTTTGCTGCCTGATGGGATTGCAGCTTTGCAGAAGATTTAAATCTAAGCTGGGTACAGCTTGGTTATATTGTTTCTCAAAGCAGCAATAACAGATACTTTAATTACTGTACTGGTTGAAGTATTTATTTATGTTCAGTATGAAGATCAGGATTAATGGTGAGTGAAATCCTGAACGTGGAACGCCTGCCTTTGCTTGAATGGATGAGCATGAAATGGTGCACGTAAATAACTTTAGAGAGTTTCATTTGACTGAGTGGACTAATCCCAAGTGGAACAGACTCCCCGGAGAGGTTGTGGAGTCTCCTTCTCTGGAGACTTTCAAGACCTGTTTGGATGCATTTCTGAGTCATCTGTCCTGCTTTGGTAGGGGTCGGACTCGATCTTCCAAGGTCCCTTCCAGCCCCTAACATTCTGTGATTGTCTAAGGCGTTGTGGAGCTGTGATGCTGAGTATAGATCTGAACAATTGTCAGGGTAGTGATGTGTTAGCTGGTGAAGTGGGTAAAGCTGCCATCACTGGACTCTGTGAGAAGACTTGGTCACCTGCTTGCTTGCTTTGTGCCTGAAACCAGTAAAAAAATGTGCAAGTATGAATTGCTACACGAGCACATAACAAAATTGTAAACATCTGCTTTCTTCAGTACTTTGTCACTGATGCTGCAGACCTTGAAAGAGGGAATGACCACTGAACAGTGCTGAGGAACAGCCATTGAAATGGGCAACTTCTTGGTGACTTGCCACAGGAGCTGGTTTGTTCCCATCACCCAAGACCGATTTATGATTGAAGACTTTTTATCCCTTTCAGAATTGTTTCTTGTCCACTGTTGCTCTGGATGGCTGAGCTAACCTCTCGTTAACCGTCTCAGTCTGTCTCCTGTAGCCACATCCTAAGGTCAGGAGTTGAACTGGATAATCCGGAGGTGGAAGTTGGATCAGAATCCCTGACTGAGCTTTGTGCTCTTCCCCATCTCCTTCAAAAAATGTTTCTCAAGTTGACTGTGATAGAAGAGCACAGGGGTTGTTTTTATGCTAATGTTTAAAGGGAGAATGAATAAATACACTCAATTTTACAACCTTTTAGCTAAACCATTAGAATTTCTGTTGGAGTGAAAGCTTGAACCCTTATGGCTGCCTGTAGCACTGGAGCTCTAAATCCTGCTTTAAAAGGATGAAGAGCTTTAATGCCTTACACCTTGAGATTTCAGCCAAGAGATCAGTTCTTTGCCAGCCATAGTTTGAAGCATTAGTGCATTCAAGGGGGAGATTGCATCTGATCTGCTTTGATTTCCCCCCATGCTGGACGAGCTTTCCCTCCCCAGTTCTCTGATGGCTGTGATTACCTTGGAATAGCCAAGCTGCCAGCTTTCTGGATTCCTCTGAAGTGACAGGTAGCCACATAAAAGCATCCTGCTGCTCTGTTTTATCTCTTGAGTTTACATATAGAAAGTAAAACTAAATAAAGCATGCTTTTCATCTTTGTATTTGAGAGCATATGTCTTTGAAACGTGCCTCAGGGGCAGATAAACACAGAGTAGAATGTGATGATGTGAACAGAAAACACCAGTAAGAAAGTTCAGCCAGTAGCTTAAACTCAGCCTTACTTGCTTCGGATCTCTGCTCTGGTTAACTCAAACTTCAGTTGTATGGCAGTGGGCAAAGAAACCCACTTCCAAAATAGCAGTATGTCTGACTTCCAGGAGATTAATAACTTTCTTAGTATTCTAAATTTTACTTCACAGCAGTTTTATTAGTGTTTTGCAAGCCTTGAAATGCTGCTTTTATTGCCCACAGAAGTACTGAAAGCATTCATCAGAACCCTTAACGGAAGACAAGGAAGCCTTTAGAGCTAATCCCAATCTATTTGCTTCTGGTATTTGACAGAGCAGATAGTTTTAATATCTAGCCTGGGGTGAGGATGTAACCATCTCCAAACCATTGCCTGTGTCTAGACGTGTTTTTATCGGCAATTCATTCTCCGGGGCCGAGCAGAAGGCAGCGTAATTTATGGATCCTGAAGTGGGCCGTTGACAGCACGGCTGGCTGCTGACTGAAGGCCTCGTGTGAGGGGTGTCAGTGCTCAAGAAACTGGAGGCAAGAGCTGGATCTGCCACCCGCTGGATCTGCAGCTGGGTTCAGGGCTCTTTATCAGGTGACCTGCGGATGTTGGCACATAAAATAACCTTTCCAGCTTAAAACTTCTGTGTAGCAGCCCAAATAAATTCGGATGTTTAGCATGGATGTTATTAGAGGGATGTAGGAATTGCTGAGTGTTTGTTAGGAATCTTTTAATATAGATTCAGTACTAGTGAAAAAGAAGCTGGCACAGTTGTAACTTGGTTATTTCTTTCTTTGTAATTTGGGGATAGGGGTTTGTTAGGGGTGAGGTAGGCAGAGGAAATCTTTGACTTCATTCCATTTGAAGAGCAGCAAACTCTCTGAAAAAAGCTTTGGGAATAATATTAATGCTGAGTTTACTACACACAGAAGAGCTGTTGGTGCATTTTATCCCCTTCTGCTCCTTTTTTTTTTCCCTGTAAGTATCCTCTTGAGCAGAGCTTCCCAGTGATCCTTGACTGGGATTCCTGCTTTAACTACAGCTCCTCAGCCCTCGCAATCGTGCTGCTGTGTAGGGCAGGTCTGGCTTGGTTTCAGCAATCCCAGGAAGTGTTTTAACTGCAAAACCCACTGTGATTTGCCGTGATCAGTTAAAACATTTGCGTCGAGCCTCCAGGATGTTGGTCCCTTCTGTGGGGGTGAAGAGGAGCAAAGCTTTGAAATAGCCAGCGTGGACTAGCCTAGGAAATTATTGGAAATGGGGTGGGAATGAGTGGGAGAGAGGGAAGATCTGCCCGACTGCTGCTCCTTCCTATTGGCAATGGTGTAAACCAGCTGTAAATCACGGGCTGGGATGCAATTAATTATTCAGAGCTGCACTATACGCTGTGAGAAATGGTTTAATCTGCCCGTGTTACACAGCCACGGGCTGGCAGAGGTGTTTAATTGCACAGATTAGGGTTGTGATTATTTATTATCCCTCTTTATGCACCAGAGCATCTGACAGGTGTGGGGGGTGTTGGTTTTTTTTTTGTTGTGTGTTTGTTTTAAGCTTGTGCTTTCCATCTCAGGCAGCAGAATGTGGTAATGAAGGAGAGAGGAAGTTCCTGGCAAATAATAAAATAGCAACTGTTACAGAATGCCTGCAAGATGCTGTAGGACAGAGCTGCACGAATGGCAAAGATCTAATCCAAGTCTAAGCTCTTAAGTAAACTTGGTCCAGACTTTGTCTCGCTGTCTCCTGAATTCCAGTGGGATACACTAATATATATAAAATATGCAATGTTTGTGTATATTTCTTGTACACTCGCTTGATCTCCCAGGGAGCTGCTTCAAAATATTTTGAGAGGTCTAGCAGAGAGAGGATAAAAACAGCTCCTTTAGATCATTTCTGAGAATGGTGGATTTGGGGCAGGTCTGGCTGGATGGGATGATTAACCAGTGAAGAGTCTTGCTTGCTTCTTTCCACATGTGTTTCCTCTGGTGCCTTCTGTGTGTTTTTAACTGTCAGAGAGAGAAATTAGGTACTTGGAATTGCATTCATGTTTAAAAGAAAGAAGAAGAAAAAATCAAAACAAACCTTGAAAATGAATTAAAAGCTTTAGGTTGAATCCTGGTCTCAGGCTCAGGGAACAAGATTGTGCCAGGTTTGTGGATCCCTTAACTAGGGGCTCACTCCAGTACTCCGAGCAAGTTTGAAATGATCCTGGGGTAAGCAAATGAATTCAAAACTGTGAGCTCAGTGAGTTTTGGAAAAGCTGTCTGACTCAGAAGTGTTGCACTTTGTTTATAAACAGCAGCCTGGAGCTTCCCACCCAGCTGGGTTTTGTGCAAGGACTATGACAGGGCACAGACCAGTCACTGCATCTGCCCTGTGCTATCCAGGCCTCCGGTTCCTATTCCTCCTTTGGCATAAATTTGCGGTGGGGAAGTAAACCAGAACATTTTGGTTGCCAGCTTTGTATGTCGAGGGGTTTTGCTGCATTGTGAATAAACCTAACTAGAAAAAAACCCAAACAAAACAACTCCAAAGGTGCTGATTTATTTCCTTTTTGAAAACCCGCTTGTTACAAGCGAGGGTTTGCAAGGGAGGGAGCTGGAGCAGTCGGAGTAAGCAGAGGATATCGTTTCAGGTTGGATTTATTTTTGTGGACTTGTTTTTAGTCAACGAGAGTGCTACGCTGAGATGAGTAACCTACTCCCCACGATTCAAATAGCCTTTCCTGTTCAGAGGGATTCTTCTTTTACTCTGCTTATTGGAGCTTCCTGGAAAGTTGGTGCCTTTTCTAGGGAAGCAAAAAGAGGAACCAATTGCATTTGATTCCTCAAATGCACCTACTCCCTGACAAGCAGTATGAAGATGAATAAATCAACTCTGGGATGTTTCTTTGTAGCTGTGGCTGCCAGCTCAAGCCTTGCCAAGGGGGAAGCAATTGCCTTTGCACTGCACTTGTACAAAGCTCTGCTTGCAACCGTGAGCAGGAAAATCTGCTAAACCCATGGGGTGCCCTAGACATGGGTGAATCCTCCGTGCTTTCTCTTGGGCTTGGGTAGAGAGGGGTCTTGTGCTTAGAGAGAGTCAGGGGTCAGGATGTGGAGGGTCTTTGCTCTTCTCTTTCCTTCTGTGTTGTGAGTTTGTGTCATGGGGAGAGGGCTGACAGTGAGTGGTGGTGAAACCTGTGAAAAGTAAGCGGCACCCCTGTGTTCAGTGAAGGAATGTCCTAGTTCAGAGCAGAAGTTCAGGATGTTGGGGATGAGTGTCTGGTGTGGCTGATGGAGAGAGGAGAGTACAGCTTGACAGGCTGGGGGTTTTGGCTGAATCTACCAGCTTGGCTGAAGCACGCAGGCCCAGCTGGGTATAGTGCAGGGTGCCAGGCTCGGCTTAGTGCATGGCTTTTGTCTGTGGACAGTCGAGAACCTGTGAGGCTTTCAGTCCCAAAGTGATTTGTGCCTACATAATGAAAAATCAGTCGAGGCTTTCTGTGATCCTGGATCCTCTGCAACCTGAAAAACCTCAACCCTTAACCCCTTACCAGATCTAAGAATAAGCACAGTCAGAACTCAAACAATTTAATATCTGAGCATATTTCATGTTGTGTTCAGTCTGTAGTAGCTGATGACTTTGTAGTCTTGGACTGATTTCCTTCTTCCAGTATGACAAAAGATAGAGCTGTCCTTTGTGCCTTCAAGCTGACTGAGCTAAGCCATCTGCTTTCCTGCTGGGAAGAAGCATTAGGAGTAAGAGGCCTTTTTTTCCTCAGAGGCAAATATTTCCCTTTCTCATCCAAATGATAGTCTTCCACAGATTAAGCATCTGTTGTGTAAAGTATCTCCCTGAAAGGAGGAGTCGGCATAAACTTCTTGGGTAAAAAAAGTGGTGTGAATTTGGCAGATTGATATTTTTTTTTGTTGTAGCTGCAGGCAGGTGTCTTGGTTGCAACCACTCTTGCCTTTGCAAAGAGATTTTTGGTCAACTTTTTCTTCTAAACAGACAGGAAGAGCACCCTAAAATAACTTCTGGCCCTAATATGATGCAGGCAATGTTAAGACTATTTCTGGATTTTTCTCTGTTTAACTTCTAGGTATCACTTTTCTTTGCACCCTCTTTGAACATTGTGTCTTGAGGAAGATAACTTCTGTGCCAGGGGAATAGTAATCGCTGGGTCCAGCTGCTAATACTTTGTTTTTCTTTACAGAAAGAAATTCAAGCCATGAGTCAGTGCCATCACCCCAACATTGTATCTTACTACACATCTTTCGTGGTGAAAGATGAACTTTGGCTGGTGATGAAGTTACTAAGTGGAGGTGAGTAGTCCAATTTCTTTACCTTAAAAGGGAATGTAAAAAGCTTTCTTCTTGTAATTCCCTTTCTCTTGTTTACACCCCAGCACACACTGGCTCATCTTCAGCCGCGCCTCAGCCAACACTCCCAGGTCCTCTTCAGTTGGGTAGTTTCCACTCTTCTCCTGTGGTTATAGCATTGCAGGGGGGGTTGTGACCCAAGTGCAGGACTTGGCCTTGTTGTACCTCATCTCATTTAGCCTTGGTCCATCGACCCAGCCTGTCCAGATCCCTCTGTAGAGCCTCCAACCTTCAAGCAGATCAACACTTCTGCCCAACGTGATGTTGGCCGCAAACTTGCTGAGGGTGCCCTCAGTCCCCTGGTCCAGGTCACTGATATTAAGCAGAACAGACCCCAATACTGAACCCTGGGGAACACCACTTGTGACCAGTTGCCAACTGGATTTCATTCCATTCACCACCAGCTAGTGTGTTTTGATCCAGAGCAGACTA
>VWZY01009911.1:35911-58894 GCA_013399075.1 Chloroceryle aenea | reverse complement strand
CTGACACAACGGGGAGGTGGTGAACTGTGCAACTCTTCGATTTCATTTTGCTGCTGAAGAAAACACTGGGATAGCACATGAGTGTCTGTTCCATCTGTGCAGCCAGATGGACATTAGTCTTTCTGCTGCAGAACTGGCACGAGCAGTAAGGACTCCGGATAAAGTTGTTCCCTGTACATGTGTCTGACCTGCAGTAGCTACAGGTCAGGCCAAGCCTGTGTACAGCTACCTCCCACTCGTGACTTCGGTCACTAGGAGCTGTTGCATTTACAGCTCTCAGAGCAGACCAAGGAAACTTGTGAGTTTGTGCAGAAAGCCACTTAACTTTCAATTGCTGTGCAATTTGCACCGAGAGATTGTGCTTTATTTAGCAGATGTGATTGCTGTCCATGTCCTGAGAGGCTCTAGTTAATGCTGTATGATAGGTCATGCTAAAGGCTTTATCAGATTGCTCAGTATCTTGTAGGCTTCCTGTTGGTGTCCTGCAGAGTGTATATTTGATGGGCAGGAATTTGTTTATAGCTGCTTTTTTTTTTCCCCACCAATCTCTAAATCTCCTTTCTGTTGTCTTCTGCTGGGCTTTGAGATCAGTTGCTCATGACCAGACTTCTTTAAACATCCTTATTAATGACAGCATTATTTATATTTACATTTAGGTTCCAGTTCTGGCTCTTCTTGGTCTTGTTTCGTCTCTTCCTGATACACTTCCCCTTCTGGGCTTAGAGTTGCTTTCTAGTCATCCACAGCCAAACTGAATTTTTTTCTCTCTCACTTAAGGTTGACCCTCTCGTTCTGTGAATCTGAAGCTTCTACTTGTGCAGGTCTAATGAGAAAAAAAAACAGGAGTGAACCATTGGAATCAAACCTAGTGCCATGCGTAATACCCACCAGAGAACTTCATAGTGTTATTTAAAACAGAGGTTTTTAGTCTAGGGAGAAGCAAACAATTTTTCCACTCTGTATCCACTTTGTAGTGGGTTCTTTTTCCTCTTGGAAATCTTGTTAACTGGTCTTTAGTATGGAACCAAGCACCTTATTTCTAGTGTGAACCTCATCTTCTGGCCACTAGAATATGGGAGAGCTTTGTCTTACACAATGAGATTGAAGAGCTTGCATGTGAAGCACAAAATCCCCACCAAAACTGCATTTCAGTAGAGATCCAATGATGTTAAGGTGCACTCACTTGCCCCAGTTAAACTGGTTTGGAAGCTGGCTCAGAAACTGGCAGTGTATGGAATCATGCTGCTGTTGTGACAGTGTCACCAACTGCTTTGTAAAGCACTTGCTCTTGCGTGGATCAGATCTAGGTTCCAGTTCAGCCAATTGAGTTTCCAGTTAATTTCTAGCAGTTAATGTATTGCTGGCTGGATTGGGAACAGACCCCTCAGGCTAAGGTTGGAGCTCTGATCTGCTAATCTGTTGTGGTCCAGTCTAACGCAGTTGGTGTGAGAAAATTTGTCTCTACCCTAAGGCAGTGGAGCTCTTACTCCAGTCAGGGTGTCACACGCTTAACTGAGATCCTTGGGAACAACTTCCCATGGAATTGATCAGGCTGACCCTGAAATCCCCTCTAGCTTCTAGCAGAAAACATTTTCCTAGCTAGCAAAATTCCTGTGACTTCTGCTTTTAAAGCAGCTTCGTGCTTAGCTGGGGTTTCTGGTTGAGGATCTGGATCTGGATGTTCAGCTGCTCCATGTCAGGCTTCCTGAGCAGAGCGTGGGGAGATTCAGAATGTGGCGTGACCCTGTTTGTGGAAATGCAGCTTGGCTGTGTCCTTTTGACTTCTGTGGTGCTGTGCTTTATGAAGCTGCCATTGAGCTGGGAGTTGGTACCAACTCCCAAACTTAATGATTTGTGAGGTGGAAAAAAAAATCACGACTTCACTGTGTTGTGGTGCCTGTAGCAAAACTTTTTTCCCTGCTGTGCAAAGTGGGAGTAATCCAAATCCCACTTTCTTCAACAGGATGGTGGCTCTTGGGTTGCTCTTCTGCTGTTTCCTGAACTAAGTATTTTGCTGATAGCCTTTTTGCTGTCCTCCTCTCTGTAAATTCCTCCACTTCTTCAAATATCTCAGTGTAAAAGTGGTTATTAAAAAGAAAAACATGCTTAAAAAGTGTCAGGCTGGTCTGGGAGCAGATACAGCGTGGGTGTGAATCAGCCCTTTCCTGATGAAGGCTGGCACTGTGCATTCCCTCTTGTGTGTCTAACCCCCACCCCTTTCTGGGTTTAAATACAACCTCTAACTTGGCTAAATAGAGGATTATATTTTGTGTGTGTGCCCAAATGAATTTGAGCACCATATGATCTGCCTCCTCGTGTTCCCTGAGCCCTTTGCAGGAAAAGGGACATGTTTGTGAACTAAGTCTACTGACAGAGTTGTGGGTGGAAAGAGGACAAAATGAGTATGTGAAGAACCACATATTTTCACTGGACTTCTAAAACAAGTGACAGTTTGTTCCCTAGATAAAGGCACGTTTGAGAGGAAAAACCTGAACAGTGAAAGTGGATGGGTTTTCTCTGTTGTTTTTTTGTAGCTGTCACAAAAAATTCTTATCCAAAATAAGAAGCATCGAGGCTTGTAAGCACGTACTCTTTAAATATGAATGTGACAGGCTGGTTCCCAGGTGTGTCCTCATGAAACAAAACAGAGGAACATTTTTCACAGCCTCTAGAACCCAGAGGTGAGATTTCAGTGCAGGGCAGCACTCTGATGCCTGGGGTTTTACAGTTTCCCCCAGCAGAGCTGCTCTCGCTCCCGCGCAGGAAGTCCAGCGTGTGTCGAAACCCCCTGAGCTAGGGCTGGGTGAAACCTTTGCCTGACTCGGAGCCGTATCAGGAGTCACTGAAAAGGAGAGTGTCTGTGCTTGGGTAAGGTGAGGGGAAGCTGAAGGCTGCACCCAGTGTTCTTGTGTAAAATGTTGGGGGGATGTTGTGCAACTTCATTTCTGTTCTTTGTTTTAATTTTCCTGTTTTGTTTTTGTGTTTGTTTTCTATGCTGGGTTAAAATCCTGCCTTCTGCAAATACCTTGAACCAAGCAAAGGTTTTTGGGGAAGAGAAAGCTGCAGGTGCCATTCAGAGCATTCACAAATGAATTCTCCTTGCTTCTTATCCTCCTTTTCCTCTCCATTACCTCCAAAACTCATCTCTTTGAACGTTCTACTCACTGCCAGCCAAACGCAGCTTCCCCCACCCAGTTTGCTGGGTGGATTTAGTGGGTGTGCAGTGTGAGGACCGGTGCCAGTGGGCCAGAGAAGATGGCAAGTGGCAGTGGGGCACAGCAGCTCTCCTGGCTGCAGCAAGCTCTTAGATGAGCTCGGCACGTCCCGTTTCCCACCAACTAAGGGACACTGTGCACCCGTGTAATTGTTTCCTGCGCAGTTTGGATTGTGCAAAACAAGCCTTTCCACGTGGTGTTCTTATTCAAACCTTGCAGCCTTTCTGCTCTCATGTGAGAATCCAAAAGTAAATTGCTTTGCAAAGCAAAAGCCTCCCTGCACAACTGTTCTGGCCTAGGAAGTCAAATAGGATAGTTAATAAAAGACATTTTAAAGGGGGAAGGATTTTTTTTGTCTACCTGAACTTCAAAGTTGAAGAGAAAAAATGAACAAACAAAAAAACCCCACAAAACAAAAAGCTACAAATGCCCCAAAACTTTAGTTGTATTTTTCCACATGCTTCAAGAAACTACAAAGTGGATGTTGTAATTTCCCCATTCACCAAATTAAGGAGGGAGAATTTCTCACCTCAAACTGTTAAGATGCAAAAAAAATAAGGTTTTTTCTTGGGATTTTTTTTTTACTTGAGAGTGAAGAATGAACTTTTGTAACCTTGTCAAACTTTTAACCCAACCTTTCTAAACTAGCTGTTTCCTTTTAGACTTACTGTTCTAAGACAAATGAAGCTGGAATTTGTGCTTTGCAGTTGTCTGCTTTTCCATTCTTAAAGACCTTCCCAGTACTGCTGACCCTGCTTTGTGCCCATAGCTGTTAAACCCTACTAGCAGACTATCCAGTTATTAAACCATAGAACCCCCCCAGTTTGAAGGGGCTAAATAGCCCAGACTTGGAAAACAAGTTTAGAGCAATAAAACTACAGTTCTGAGAAGACTCTCTTCAGGTCAGATGGAAACACAACGAATACAGTGCCCAGTATATGATGAGAGCAGCCCTTGCACAAGGGCTGTGTTACTAGTCACTGATTCCATTTATTCCCCAGTGCAATTCAAAGAGGGGGTTTGTGCTGGATGTAAGGTGGGGTTTGTCCTGCGAGACGATGTAGTTCACACCATGGTTGGGAGTGAGGCTAAGCAGGGTGTTTCTAGGGAAGGATCTAAGCTCTACCAGTTTTGTACACAGTGAAGTGACCCATTGTCAGGATTCAGCTTTATTTTTTCTCTAATTATTTCCACTTTTTTTTTGTCCTGTTAGGGCAGTGGCATCCTTTAATGTATTGAATGTTTTTTTTCCTGCTATTCCTCTGCATACAGTTGAAGAGCTGAGAAAGAAAGTCTAATTTTATCAAGCTTCTTGCCTTCGGCTTGTGAGGCCTGGCAGCTCCCTGCTTTTTCCATTTCCCCCTCCTGCCTCTCCAGCACTCAGTACTAAAACAGCTGTAGCATCCGTATCGACTTAACCTTCCAAGAGTCCTGTGGATGTACACTTTACAGTTTGGCTTCTTCAAATAATCTCCTTTCCTTGTGGTCAACAGGGATTTTTGCAGCCCACCTGGAGGATCTGTACCCCTGTAAGGCTCACATGTGCATCATTGCCTCTGCTTTCCTGCAGCGGAGGCTTCAGCTGGATTTGATCCTGCTCATCATCACTTCCCCTCCCAAAGAATTCCTTGGCCTTGTACATTGTGATTATAAAAGTACAAATCTATTCTTATAGTTTAATCTAAGGTGTTTAACTCTTTTTCTCTAGGCTCTGTTTTGGATATTATAAAGCACATCGTGGCCAAAGGAGAACACAAGACTGGTGTCCTGGATGAACCCTGTATAGCCACAATCCTCAAGGAGGTGCTGGAGGGGCTGGACTACCTACATAAAAATGGACAAATCCACAGGTATTTCTTTTTTCTTATCTTTGTCCTAAAATTTGTGTCTCTGAAACAGAAGAGTTGAGCACACCCAGTCTCATCCCACAATCAGCTGTGAGGGCATGGGGAAGAGGGAAAGTAAGTGGGAGTTTAAGTCAAACTCAGAATTCAAATATCTGTACAGTTGCTGCTGCTTTAGGAAATGCTCTGACTAGGCCAAGATTGGGGACAGCTTTGTGCTGTTGAGAGTTGTGATAGAGAGAATCCCTTTTCAAAGGTCAACATCCAGCTGCAAAGTGCAGTTGTTGGAGCTGAAAAACTTCAGCTGGTTTTGTTTCTTGCAGAGCTACAAATCACCAAGAGCCCTTCATAAGAAGTGTTGAGCAATGGAATAAGGAGCCCATCAAGCACTGTTCCTCCTTTATTTTTTTTAAGGCTAGCTGCAAGATTGACATCATGAAATTTGAACTTGGGTAATTTAATTAAAAAAAAATAACTGGAAACAAAATCAGTGGGGAAAAAAATTCTGTAGGCAAAACCAGTTAAATAATGGCCTGTGTTTTGATGGATCACTGAAATGTGTGGGTTTCTGTGCTGCTGTGTTGTTTGGGAGATATTTTTGAATCCTGTTTTTCCTCTCCCCTGGTGTCAAGGTGTGGTGTGGCTCAGGAAAAGAGGATACTAAACACACTTTCTACCACTGAAAAGAATGAGATTTGCAATCCTAAATAGGTGCTGAAAATAGAATATACTGCCTGTGGGTCATATACATCATCCCAACCAAAGACTGCTGCTGGGAACAGCAGCCTCTTCTTGGGAACTCGGTCAGCTGGGCTGTCTTCTGGTCCAAGGCCATTGTAAGCATTGCTGCTGCTCTGCTGGAGGATGTTTCTGTCCTCTTCTGATAGCTGCACAAGAAAAGGTACCTCTTGTTTGCCAAAAAATTATTTAAATTAGAAAATCCAAGTGGTATTTTTCATGTTTTCAGTCACACTGATGGGTTTTTGTAGGCTGTTTTGGATTAAAAAGAAAGAAATGTTTGGAAACGGTTCTGCTGGAATTCTTTTCCTTGAAAGAAGTCTCTAATTTCAGTTTCCATTCCCCATTAATATTCTGATTTAACGAGAATGGTTGTCTTAATTGAAGAGAGTTTTGATTTCATACCTGGTTGCTTAACTTTTGTTTTTTAGAGATAAGACTTCAGGCAGCTCTGGGGATTTCAAGTGAAATCCTAGACCAGCTTACTTGCTGAGTACATGGTAACTTTTCACCCTTGCCAGAAGTAACTGACAAAGCCACGTTCATCTGATCTGCTGTTAATTCACTTGGCTGATTTAGTTCATCTTCTGGTCTAATGAAATCAAAATATATATGTGAAAGCAGCAGTAACCTGTTAAATATGGGGGTTTCTGAAGATGCCACAGTCATTTCTGTATTGAAAGGGAGGTGGTTCTGCGTTTGCCCTGCTGCAGTGAAACAGCAAAACTAGCAATTGTAGTAAAGATGACAGAGAATATATTCATGTGTGGGGTTGGTGTTTTCTACTGGACTCAGCAAAATTAGGATGTTCACAGAAAGTTCAAATGATTTGGTGTGAAGAAAATGTGATTCATATTGAATCAGTTGGAAGCAGACTGAACCAGACCTGCTGCAGCCATCGTTGTCCTGCTCCTTGAAGCATTTTTGCCCTTATTTAGAGAACTTCAGTAAAGAAATCAAAGCCCTGTCAGTGCTGCAGCTTAATTAAGGTTGTGGTTGTGTCAGCTGCTTTGTATGTGGTGCATCCCTGTACTTTGGGTCTGCTCCAACACTTGTGTAATACTTTATCAGAAAGAAGTGTTTGGATTTCCTCATTGTGTTTGGTGCTCAGCGGTCTGGGAAACTTGGAGAAGCAGTAACAACCACGATACAGAAGGAGAGTTGTGTAGTTTCCTACCTGTGATGCAGAGGATGGGTGTTTAACTTGGCAGAAAGCAAGCTGACATGCCTTTGAGGGGTGAAACATGCTCCCTTAATGGATTTAACCATGTTGTCTTGTGTTTTCTCCAGATATGTGTGTGCTACTTAGGAAAACAGTTCAATGCTGTGGTGCAGATGGGACCTTTCCTCATCTGTACAAATATCTGTATGGTTTTCCCATTTTGCTTGACTCGGGGGGTTGTAATATTGGCCATGCCTGATGGGAAAGGCAGGTGGAAATCTTGCAGTTGTGCCAGAGATGCTCTGAGAGGAAGCGTTCAAAATAACTGAGCTTTGGTCCCCTGGGTCAGCTTAAAGTATCTGGTTCTAAAGGAAACTGCATCAGGTGATGGCTGAACAGCTGAACAGAGTGTCTGCAATGTGGGCAGCTGCTCTTGGGGTGAACTTCAGGCCAGAAGAAGGTCAGCTCTGAAGGGTCAGAATTGGGCTTGGGTTAAACCTGAAACAACCGAGCCAAAGCAAGCAGCCATCTGACAGAGCAAAGTGTTCAGCTGCTTACACTAAACCATCCCAGCTCCTTTTGTATTACACCTAGGACTTGATAAAGTTAAGAGATGTAAAATGAATAATTAGCCTGTCTCAAACTGGAAACCAGACCGGTGACAAAGCCTGAGGGATAAATATCTAGACCTAAATGTAATTTTGTGGTCAACCTGAAGAAGGGACAGCTTGTTACTGCTGCTAAATCATCAGTGAGATCAGAGAAGGTGCATCTGATGGTGGAGCAGCATGATACTTTTAAGCTATGCATCATCTGGAATGGGTAAATGAAGTTAACACGTGGATGACTGGCCTAAGGAAATTCTGGCTCTGCTGAATCTTACTCTGCGTAAGCTTGTCCTCAACTTAATGCCACTTCCAATTAAGGTTTGGGGAGCTGGCTTCACGTGGAAGTGTAAATCCCTGCTTTGGACAGGAGAGGAGCTTGACAATATTCTCTAGAAGAGATTAGAAGACCAAATATCTAGTGAAGGCTTAAATTGTATTTTGTTGTTGTTGTTTACTTTCCTAATTAACAGCCAGAGCAGGGCTGAGACTTGAATAGATGTCATTGTGCAGCAACAAATGCTTAAGTCTCCCACGTTGTCCAAAATGGTAGTGGCATTTTTTTTTGTATTCATCTTGCAAGGGCTGTTGGGAACAGAGTCTGAGACCTAATGAAAAAGGCAAAGGAGAAAGCAGAATCAGTTTTATTCTCCTGAAACTCTCTTTGCCGAGGTAGCGATTACAAATGATCCCTGTCTTCCTCCAGAACCACTGCTGCCTCCTGTATCTCAGAGCTGCCAGCTCCCAGCCCTCATTGCCATGTGCCTGTCCCCGGCCATCTCCTCCGTGCCAGCTGCCCCTGTCCCTTTTGTGGTTTTCCACGTGGCACGGTGATCCCAATGACAATTTGAAATCCTAGCGATCCGGCTCCCGTTAGTGAATTAAATACCTGGGCACCAGCCAGGGTGCTGGGGATGTAGGGCCAGGCTCAGAAAGCTTTGGATGAAGCTGTCCTGCTGGAATCTGCTGGGACACGTACTTTGATGGACACTGAGAGAGCCACACATGCTGTGAGGGGTCGCTCCTGGGCTCATCTGCTCTAGGTGACACCCAGGGTATGTTGTACCCATTCCCATTCCTCTGTGTATTTGGGGTTTAGCAGGAGTTTGAATAGCTTGAAAATAGAACTAAAGCAAAACCAACCCAAGAGCTTTTATTGCTTAAAAAGACTTGTTGGAGGGAAGTTCAAGGCTTTTCCATGTGGTGCTCTTTATGGCAGGCTGACAAACGAATCCTGCTGATTAACTGCTACAAGGTCTCCCTGTCTTTCTCCCTATTTTTATCTCTGAGCTTATCTTCCTCATGATTAGCTGTTGTGTAACTGAATATTTCAGTTAGTCCAGGTGAAACAATACCTGCTCAAATATAATCAGATTCTCTTATTGCAGCTTAATAAATATGATCCTTGCATCCTTTTCTGTAAAAACAAAGAAAAAAAACCTTAGGATGTGGTTTAGGGTTGCACGCACTGGAAATATTGGCATGGCAGCAATCCAGCTGTTAATTTGTTTGCTGCTCTACTTCTTAGGGGGTCAGAGGTGCAACAGCACATTTGATATGCTGAGTTAAATCAGCTTATGCCTTCGTACAGTTTGGATTGGATTTAGATATTTCCTTTTTTTGCTGTCTTTTCCAAATCAGTTTTCTGAGCGTGGGGCAGCAGGGTGCCAGGGCAGCTGTTTGAATGTCGCTTTGAAGAGACCCTGAAAACAATATTCTTGATATGGTTTTATGACAAATGTATTTAATTTTTTTTGGACCATAGGATGGTTTTGTCCCAGGGTCATAGTTTAATTCTCTGCCTCTTCTTATATTAAGAGAATCTGAAAAAGGATCTCTATTTGAGCACATAGACATCAGCAGCACATGTTTGGAGTGCTCTTCCACCAGTGACTTTTGGATTTAAGATGCAGATGATGGATATATTTTGGCAGAACTCAACAGTCCTACAGGATTCAAGCTTAATTTTCATGTATCTGATTAATGCATTGATAGCCTTGCTGACAGGTATAGTGGTTAAACTGGATTCAGTATGGTTGACTGAAATACTGTACATGTTTTGTTTCTGGAGTAGTCTTACATGAGAAGTTCACAGCCCTTCTCTCCACGGTGCTACAATGTGGTTTTGGGGAGTGTGTTTTGGAGCTGAATTTTGGTAAGGGAGGATTTGGGAATGGATAACAGGAGCCTTTCACCTCTAATTGCCAGTTGGATTTTAAGTCTGGACACGAGTAATTGGAAAGCTAGCTATTGCTTGGCCTTGGCAAGTGGAATTTTCTATTTGGAGACGTGTACTTTGGTCTGTTGTCATTTATAGTAGAAGATGGACAGAAATAACCTTTAGAAGAAGTTGTTAATATGAATTTTAAAGCTTTAATTTGTAAACAGTTCAGGAGCTGGAACAATAGAAATGTTACTTTTGGGTGTCTCGGTGGGAAAGAAGAAAAGATGCTGTTCCAGATGGCACTGAGTGATTTGTTTCCCCCAAATAAGCACCTTGCTGTGCAGTGTCAAGGGCACAAAGTCTATGAAATCTCTACTCTGCACATGGAAGTCAGACCGTGGTAGTTCAGTGAACCCACATGTTCTCCTGGTGGCTCTTTTCTTCCACTGCATCATCCACAAATTCATTGTGTTTTGGGTTTGTTTTTTTTTAATAAAAAAAATAAAAGATTTCCCTGTGGTTGCAGAGAGAAAATGTGAACCAGATGTAAATCCCAAATCTGCAGACAGCCAGAAACAATAGCTCCTGTGGAGACAGTTTTCCTCCAAGCAGATAAATACAGACTCTGCTCTGAAGCCTGAAAACCTGGCAATTAAACCTCTGATGGTAAACAGCCCTGCTGCTGAAAGCCCAGGAGTGCCGGGGGCCCTGCGGTGCCTCCAGGCTGATGTTGGTGCAGCTTGAGGGTCCATGCAGGAGCTCACTTGCTGTGTGATTGTTCAGTTCAGTCCTGGTGTCATTCTCCTTGGAGCCAGGGGTTGCCTCTCGACTTTGTCACTTGGTGTCCTGCAGTTATTCAAAGTATCTTTAATTTAGTCCAAAGGAAAAATAACTTTGTGGTACAACTGTAATGCATCACTTGGAAAGGGAGGTGAGTTTTAGTTTTTTTTTTCCTCTACATTTTGTTACAGATGAGAAGCAGGAAAAAAATAAAATACCACAGAGAGGAGGAGATGGAGGTTGGGATGATCTTGGGAGGTTTCAACAGCAGCAATGGGTTTTGGTCAGTGATCAATGACTGAGCCTTACTCTCAACTAGTATAATTTCTGGTAATTCTTGAGTTGTCAGGAGTGTTTTGGATTTGACATGAATGATTATTCCCCCTGGACACACGGTCTGTGTTTAATTGTATCAGGAAAAAACATACCAGATTCTTCTTAACTTTCAACTTGGAAGGAACCGAGCGCCAGCCACACGTAGGTACAACCTCTCTGTTCCTGACATCCTTCTCATGTCACTGCTTTTGTCTGCCATAGATTTCTGGGACTAGATCACCCCGTAGAAGCTCCTGCACCATCTCTCCAGCAAGAGAGTAGTTGTTTAAATCACCGGTGTTCATCCTTTCTACTGTGATGCATCAGGTGAAAAAACCCACTTAAAGATGACTTTGAATATTGTCCCCTGTTGTAAGGCAGCAGATTTTTTGGCCTTCATAGATCCTAAAACCTGCAGAAGTGGAGATGCCTTAAGCATTTATTCAGACCACTGCAGTCTTTTCATTCATGTCTTATGCTAAAGCATGAGGAAAAAAGGTCACTTGGTAAATTTATGTGGTAACATATTAAGCACACTTGGAAATTATGCGGGGCTGCATCAGAAATTGTTTTAGTAAACATGCAAAAAAAAAGTATATCCAGTCTTTCAGACTACTTATAAAACTTTAACATTAAAAAATAAAGCTTATTTGAGCCAGGTTGATGATGTGTTTACCAGGATGAACTTTCATCCCTCTGTCAAGACAGGGAGATGTATGAATCACCAGCTCTCCTGTTTCTTCTACTACCTGATCCATCTAATATTCAAACTGGGGCAATCTGAGTGTGGTAGTTTTGAGGAAATTTCTATTTCTGAGCTGTCCAGAACATGTTTTAGCATGCAGGAGATACTGCAGCTCGGTGGTGTTCATCCCTCATATTGCCACGTGAAGCACGTCCACCTCCTTGCACGTTAAATGATTTGATATGAAACACTGAAATAAGGCCACGTTATAACTTGACTGTTTTTCTCTGTTACCAGTGACTAAGTCGGGACCTCCCAAAAATATCTGGGCCTCCAGGGGTAGGAGGCAGACCTTGTGACTCCAGAGCTTGCTCTGTATGTTGCTTTTCATGCAGCAGCTGTTAAAGGAGCTTTGTGTCTTTTCCCCACTGCAGTCCTTAGGAAGTAGGATCAGGAAATGGAAGGGCTGAATAGATGAATTTGTGGAAGAAATCCTGGTACGTTTATAGCTGCTGTTCAATGGTACAAATGCTTGATTTTTAAAGCCTGCTGGCCAGGGTCTTTTCCCTGGGGGACACAGAACAGGAAAAAAAAAAGAAATTTGATTGAATAGGGATTAATTTTAAAAGTGGTGTATGAGTTTAGACACGTACTTTCTCTTGCATTGACTGCTGAAGGGCTGAAGCTTGTCAGGAGGTCTAGCAGCCTGGCAAATCTTCCTTGCTGTAGGATGGTTTGGGTTGGAGGGGACCATCTAGTGACCATCTAGTTCCAACCTCCATCTAGTGACCATCTAGTTCCAACCTCCATCTAGTGACCATCTAGTTCCAACCTCCATCTAGTGACCATCTAGTTCCAACCTCCCTGCCACGGGCAGGGATACCTTCCACTAGACCACATTGTTCCAAGCCCCATCCAGCCTGGAATTGATCATTTCCAGGGATGGGGCACCCACAACTTCTCTGGGCACCCCGTTCCAGTGTCCCACCACTCTCACAGTGAAGAATTTCTTCCTTATATCTAAAATATCTTCCTTATATCAAAGTTCCCCCGCAGTGACAGGCAGTTGAGGTTGTTTGAGCCCTGATGCCAGCTGGAGGCACAGTGACAGGCGGGAGATAAAGTCCAAGGCAGACAGGATCTGTCATTGATCCGCACCAGGTTTAAAGGGAGCCTTTCACCATCGTTAGGCTTGTAAATATGCAGGAAGAGAAGGAATTACTGAAAGCACAAACCCATCAAAGGCAAGGTTGGCACAGGAACAAAAAGCGTAAGCTGGCCATAATTTGCTGAGATAAAGGGGAGTTGCAGGCACTGTGATAACAGTGACTGTGACAGGCAGGCACGCAGGAAGTGATGTGACACCCTGCTTGCTGTCTTGCTTCACGTTGGAGACTCACACGGAGGTAGCCCAAGGTCTGCAGCTCCTTCTTTACTGCCTCAGCATCTTTGCAGCCCCTGGAGCTATTGAGATAACTCAGGTGACAGAGTGAATTCCCATCTCTGGCAACTTTCTTTGGTGAGCCCTCCCTTGTCTGAGCTGACATAGCAACTTAACCTACAATGAATCAAATTTGAGTCATGCTTTCTTGGACCCCAAACCCTCTGTTTAAAGCAGCAGTCTGCTTCTGCACCACTGGAGGCTGAAAATTGGAAAGAATTTGTACTTAGTAACCACCTCGTGGATTCTCCAAAAGGTATTTTACACTTTAGCTAAAAGGAAATACAATGGGAGATTGATTTCTCATGTAGCCCTTCCTGGGGTTTCTGTTTGCCTCTGCCAGGAGACTGGATGCAGTTATCTCTCCCAGGAGATCTCTTAGCTGGGCAGAGTGTGATCTCCCTGGCTGTTAGGGTAGGGCATGGAGAAGACAAGTACTCGACGTATTTGTATAGCTCGTCTTGTTGGAAGCTCCCAATCCTTTCCAGTAGGCTTTGTCTACACGACCCTCTTGGTGAAGCCACAGTCTTAAAAGAACCAAAAAACACTTTTTTTTTAATTCCTTATAACACTAGACAGTTAATCTTAACATTCTCTAGACATTCAAATAACAGTTAAAAAGCCTTAAATGTTCCTATCTACCTAGCCCCCATGAAGTCAGGCCTTTAAAAATTCCTCTACTATTTATGAGACTTGGAGTAAATCCCGAGTCGCTTTGTGCTGGTGACCTTTAGCTCCTGCCTTGAAGCCCTCAATCTTTGGCCCCAGCCCTGCAGCCGGCAGAGCAGCTCGGAGAAGGGGGTAGAAGCAGTTGCTGTGCTTCCCTGATCCTGAGCAATAAAACCCTGTTGCTGGGCTGGTCTCCTGCTGTCATTTATAGCAGCCTGGCTGCTGCCGCTGGTCCCGGCTGCCAGTGGCAGCGAGGGCCTGCTGAGAGGGCTGGGGATGAGCAGGGCTGAAGCAAGCTGTGGACTTGGCCCTCTTTTCCCCCTGCTTTATGCTTGCCTCAGCAGGGAGGCTGGAGAGAGGAGGAGTGTGGAAGCTGCTTTGCCAGCTCTCTGCTGTTGGAAGACCTTCAAGCTCTGGGAGATGTTCCCGACTCCAGCCCTGCGGAGTTAAGTACAGCACAGTAACAGACTCAAGAGTTTGGGACTTAAGGCTCAACCCTGTGGAGTGAAATGATCAGTACATGCAGCTCTTGTGAGCAGGAGCAGGGAGCCTGCTGATGTAGAGCACTTCTAATACAGTTGTCTCAAATGCCTTCTCCTATGTTGTAGGGAACGTGCTGACATTTGAGGGCATGAAAATGCTACTCCACTTGCACGCTCCAAGCCTACTTTCCATTTTGCAGCTTGCTCTCAAATGGTGAAGCTCTTCTGTGTAGCCAGCTTTTTATATCTCAGCTTATAAGGCAAAGGGAGTGGGGAACACAGCTAACAGCAATGACTGCAGGAGAGTAGTGGTCAATAGTAGAGAGAGAATAATGCTCATTTAGTGTATTATGTCACAAATTGCTTCCTATTTAACTGTACGGAGAGGTCTTGTCCTGGAAGTACTTTGCAAATTGCTCAGAACAATGTCAACTCCAGCACTTGGTTGTATTTGATATCAATATTTTGAGTTGTCATGAACAGAAAATAGTAATTCTCGTATCTTGCACCTTCTCTTTTATTTAACTGAAACTTGGCAGGACCAACCACTCCTTCCTCATGCCAAATTACACGCTATAGAGTTTGATCCATGAAAGTTTATTGTTCCAGTTGATGTAAATTGCATCTAATGGGCAGATGACTCGGGGCTGTGCTGCCAGCCAGCATTGCATCCAGAAGGCACATACGGGCAGGTTGGAAGCAGAGGCATAACAAACAGGGCTCATTCTTCATTCTTCTCTTCATGTGACACTTTTCTGCTCTGTGCTTGGCTATGGAAATCCTGGGATGCTGCTCTTTGCTCAGGTCACTTGTATCTCAGTTGCAGTGTCCTTAAATTGTCCTCGCTATTGGGCCCAATGTAGACTTTGGAACACAAGTCGAGTCCAACACAAGGGAGTCTCCAGGGAGACCCCCTGCAGTGCTGGGGGCAGCACAGCAGAGACAGGGCCCTGCTGGAGCGGGGCCAGAGGAGCCCCAGCAGTGCTGGGGGGGCTGGAACCCCTCTGCTGTGAGGCCAGGCTGGGAGTGTTGGTGTTCTTCAGCCCAGAGAGAGAGAAGGCTCCAGGGAAACCTTATTGTGGCCTTTCAGTACTTAAAAGAGCCTACAGGAAAGATGAGGACAGATTTTCTAGCAGGGCCTGTTGCTACAGGACAAGGGGTGATATTTTCAACTAAAAGAGGGAGTGTTTAGATATAAGGGAACAATTTTTTACAATGAAGGTACATTGGCCTGGGTTATCCAGAGAGGTGGTAGATGCCTTATTTCTGGCAACATTCTGGGGCTCTGGGCAACCTGCTCTAGTTGCAGATGTCCCTGCTCACTGCAGGGGGGTTGGACCAGATGACCCTGAAAGGTCCCATCCCACCCAAACTATTCTCTGATATTCCAGGATTGCAGAGCTGCAGCTGATTTTCAACAACACTGCTCTCCATTATGGACCAGCACGTCTTGCTTTTTCCCTTCGTGTTGCCTCTGCAACAGCCACCATTGTATGGCTGTGCCAAGGACTGAGGGCTATGGGTGAGGGCAGATCTGGTCAGCTAGCAGGATTTTAAGGGCTCATGTAGGCTTTTTATAGTGGAAACAAGCCACTGGGACACAGTTCCCATAGTTCCTGCCAGACCCCACTGAAAAATTAATTTGGGGGGTGTGTGGGAACACTGCATGTGAAACTGAGAAGCATCACCTCATTGCCTCCCTGTGCTCCCAAGTCTCCTGTAGCTGGGTGCTTGATTGTGATCTTGTTGGACTGGGGATCAGCGTTGGTTATGTAGCATCTTATGCCTCTTGCCCGGCCCTAACCTGGAGGCATTAATGTGATGTCACTGGTACATTAGCCTTTGGTCACACTGGGGTAGCTAAACCAGTTTGGAATGCAGATGAGGACGGATTTCAGCCCTGCTGTGAAACCTCCCAAGGCTGATGTGGAGAATCCAGCTTTGCACTGGAGTGAATCCAAACCCCTCTTTCCGCTCTGGTTGTGAGGAACGAGGTAAATAAAACCATCATAATTATTTTGCGGAAGGGCTCTTGGAGGCTTTAGAAGAGAGGAAGACGACAGCTCCACAGTGGGCATGTCCAGTAATCCAGTAGCATTTGTTAAGCTACTGGCAAGAAAGAGTTTACTCCAGCCTCTGTAACTTCATTTACAATGTGCTCTAATTACTGTTTACGCTACAGCCTAAAGCTGCTTCCTGTTTCCAGCACAGTAATTACGCCAGAGGCAGGGCAGTTACTCTCCCAGTGTATCAGCCCAGGATATGGTCATTACCACGTTAATAAGAAGGTACCCTCAAAGAGTTATACTTGGCAATAACTATATCCTGGAGTAACAAACTTTTTGCCATTCAGCTTGTGAGTTTATAAGCATCTCCCTGATGAGAATAAACAGGAAAGCACTGCTCCCCTTTCCCCTAACCCATTGCTTTAAATGCAATTAATTAATCTTTAAGTTGAATTCAAGTTGAACTCTACTTTGAAGATACTTCCAGTGACACCAGTATGAGGAATGGGACTGGTGTTCAGCCAGTGTTACTGCTGCTCGATGGTGCCAATCCACCAGTGTGAGGAATGGGAAAGCTGGGAGTTGCCTTTCTGGTGCACTCACTCCCAAGTAGGCCTGGTGTCCCCAGCCCGAGCAGCTTTGCTACTCCAGGGTGGAGTGTACCACGGTGGGGTGAGTAATGACCCTTGTAGAGGGTTTGTCACTGGGAGGAAATGCCACATCAAGTGGTGATTTAATTCTGCAGCTTGACTGGGATAGTTGGCAGTGGCTGCTGCTGGCCTCCTGGATTTCTTATTGTAGCAGCAACTTGCTTTAATTTCTTGAACCAGCTTGAAGCACCATATTTATTGACTTTTGTTTCCAACAAGAAAATATGTAAATGTTAATTAATCCAAGCTGAAGTTGAAAACAAGTCTCAGCATTGTGGAGGGGGTTAAGGCCTGGTGTCCCTTGGCTTTTTCCCTATGGGATGCAGTCTGAGTGCTTGTTTCACTACTTGCTGTGCTCCAAGCCTGTCCAGTGCTCTCTGTTATGGTCTGATGGGCTGGGGGTATTGAATGCATGCTGTTTTCTGGCCCCTGTTGCTACACCAGTGAAACCTGCCTGAGTTGTTTTGGACTCTGAAGTGCACGATGGTTGAGATTTCATCCTTAGTTCTGCTTAAAAACTTCCCTGGTGCTTCCCTCCTTGCTGTCTGTGGTCTGCAGGGTGAGCTGTGCACGCTGTCGTGCTGGCTGGGGCAGTTTGGAAAGGCTGTGTGGTACCACATGGCCCAGCTTTTACTGGGGAGATGCTCCAGCATCCTGGGCTGCCTTGGAGCACGGAGGGGAGAGGAAAGGACTGGGTTTTTGTGCTCATCTTCAGTAGGAGGAACAATAACTTCAACAGGCAGCCCTGGTGCATGTTCTTCCTTTCTCTGTAACCTGGAACTTGTAGGTGGCTTTGAAAGGTGTCCTGGCTCTGCAGGAGAACAGACTGCCTGGAGAAACATTTCCAGTAGGAATGAAGAGTTTCATCTCTTCAATCTTCAGAGGGTGTTCACCTCAGAGAGAGCACCCTCTGAATTAGTGCTGGTGTAAGGGGGGGGTATTCCTGGAGATGACTGCGCCTGTACCAAATGCATTTGATGCCCTGTGAGCCAGCTCCTTACCTAGGAAGCCACAGACTTGAAGCCACATGATCTTTAAGATCCCTTCCAACCCAAACCATTCTACCACTCTGAGTTGGCCGCTGTGCTGGTGGCTCCACGTGTTCATGGGGCCGGATCCCAAAAGCATCTTCTACCTCGGTATTGGCAGGGAGCTTTCCCCTTCCCTCACACTTTGTGGGAGTGCAGGGGTTAGTCAGGCTTGTGTGGCTAATGGTGATTAACTCTCTGGTTGTATTGGTTTTGGCCAAGGGATGCTAAGCGGGGGTAGCAGAGCTAAATGCTTCATGTTGTATTTAATCCCTTCAGGTCCCTCTGTCTGCTTAAGAGTCTCCATCCACTGCAGTGCTGATGCTGCCTTGTCTGCAATGGCTGCAGCTGTTAATTGCAGGAAAAAAAAACCACCAGAAAAATGCTTCATGGAGGGAAAGCTGACTCTCTTCACTTAATGAGCAGGACTGGAGCTGACTGGCAGCGATTGTTTTACGTTTGCCTACTTATTCCAGTGCTGCTGACAGAGCTTCTGACTGCTTTGAATCCCATTCAGCTTCTCAAGGCTATCTCACTGACCAACTTCAGCAGTTCTGTATAGATCTTTCCAATTATTCTTGATCATTTCAAGTGGGCTTGAAATACTTGTTTGAAGGCTAAAGGCTGCAGTCAGCTGCTGTTTGGTGTGCAAGTGATCTTTAGTGGGACTGTCTCATGGATGGGCTTTGTTCCCCTCTGCTCTATGCTGGGGGAAAGCCTTGCCATGCCAGTGACCTGGACTGGGTGTTGGGAAGAATCTAACAAATGCTGATGCTGGAGAGGATGTGTTTAAAATTATCCTGGCCCAGGATTGGCAGCAGCCCAGACTCTTCTTCAGAAGAGTGAAGCCAGGAAGGAGGAGATTTCCAGGGCCTGACCAGGGCTCTTTGGCCAGGCCATCCCACCAGTTCTGTTCTCATGGTGCACGAGGGAGAAGAGAAAAAAATAGCTATTGACTTTTCTTCTGTGTGTGAAAGGATTTGGAATATTTATGGAAGCCAGTTGAGGGAGAATTTCATTGGTGGTTTTTGGGTTGGGTGTCCCCCCTTCTTTTTTCTCTTCTGTGCTGTTAAGGTGAGGTGTGTTGCTCTCCAGTCACCAGTGTTCTCCAGGAGGTTGCTTTGCTTGCAGCTTTCTTTTTTTGAGACAGCACCTGCATGCACTCTGGGTCTGCCTGGTTTCTTGGCCAGCACAAGCTTAGCAGTCATGTGGGTGTCACCTGTAAAGGTGCTTCTCTGGGCTTTTCGTGGGGAGCAGCCTGTGGACATAATCTATAAAACCTCAAAGGGTATTTGGAGTGAAAGTAACGTGCCCCTTGAGGATGGAGAAATGTTGCTGTTACTCTAACAAACCAGAGCTTTTTTGGGGTGGAAAGGAGGTAGTACAATAACTTTCATAACACATGCTGGATGTTCTTGTGTATTTGTTTCTTTAGTAAAAAAAAAAAAAAAAACCAAACCCAAAAAAACAGGGAAATTTAGTGAAAAAATTGAGACTTCCCAGGACAGTTGAGTGGCCCCACCTTGCCATTCTCGCCACCTCTTGAAGTGTCCCCTCCCAAAGGTACATGAATATCAGACCAGTGCCAGGTTCTATTTTCACACTTTTAGCTGGGACAAACCATTTGCCTTGTATTTTTGAGGCTACCTTTTGATAAGTTTTCAATTTTTTTTTCTGTGTGTAATACTCAAAATGCTGCTACCTGTAACTCATACAAATACCACGTGGTGTCTGTCTACTGAAGTTACAATTGGTGCTAAGTCCCAACTGCTTCTGCATGGTTGAAAGCTGGAGGTGCTAATTCAAGAAACAAAATATAAGAAATAATAAACTTTTAATGTATTTTTGTTGGTTGAAGGAAAGTTTTAATGACTTCCACTTATTTTTGCTTTATCTTTCTGCAGGGATGTGAAAGCAGGAAATATTCTTCTTGGAGAAGATGGCTCAGTGCAAATTGCAGGTAACTTTCCTGGTGGCTTTGAATAAACTTTAGGTGTGTGTATCCAGAGAGGTAATTTAATGACCAAGAGGAAACCTACATTAAGTGTTAGCTTCAAAAAGCCCCACAGTTCTTAAAAGAAATAAACAAACCAAACCCAAACCAAAACGAACAATAAACCACAAACCAAAGCAGACACACACCATGGAGTGCATGTTTGACTGCCCTAACCCAGCCCAAACTGGGTTGGACTGGAAGTCTTGGCAGCAGTTGTACAAGCTGTGGAACAGGGTAGGGGAGACTGTTCAGACATTTGCTTTGGCTAATACAGATGTGCCTGGAGGAGGTGTCTGTTGTAGTCCCTGCTCACGCGAGCTGCATCAACACGGGCGTGTTGGAGACAGTCCTTGGTGTGGATGAATCATGTCTCTGGGGAGGAGTCTAACGGTTGGACTTGATGATGATCTTAGAATCCTTCTGGTTGGAAGAGGCCTTTATTATTCTGTGTGGTAGATTATTTTTTTTCTGTGGTCCCCCCTCCAATACTGCTCTTCTGCTCTTTTTCACACATGTTGCTCCAAACTTCATTCTTCTTTCTACCAGTCAAGAAAGTGCTAATTATTTTTTATTATTACCTGTTAAGTAAGAAAATTTTTGGAGAGTACATTTAGAACCTGTGAGACTTGTTTTCCCTCCTCTTCCTCATGTGCTGTTTTCCTGTCCTGAATACAATTCCTCTCCAACTGTCCTTTTCCCCAGGATTGTGCTCTGCCATGAACCTTGTGGTTCCTTTACAGTCCTTGTGCCACCTCTAGCTGGAAGGCTGAGCTCTTATCTTGCCCTGTCACCTTAGAAAACACTGTTTAACTTTTTCAGCCCCCTATTTAATTGGAAAGAGCTATATCTATTTCTGAGAAGGTCTTTTATTGCCCTGTCCTGTTGGTGGAAGCCCAGCAATGGGTAAAGCCTCCAAGTGCTGGGGGTTAAGGGTCAGGGCTTTGCAGCTCTGTGGCAGTGCCTGGGATGCCAGGCAGAAGAGCACATTGCATTGTGTAGGGCTCAGAGGTCCAGAGATACAACTATGCCTGGATTTGCACCTTGGAATAGAAAGTGAAGATTTTCCACCAGAAGGCAGAGCACATCCCCTCTGTAGAAGGCAATAAGCTCTTTTACAGGACATAATACCTAAAATACACCACTTCTGTTCAAAACCAGCAGTTGCTTTGTTTTCCCTTTTAAGTCTCCCAGTGCTTTTAATGCTCACTGTTATATTTCTAATGAGGTGTAAATAATTCATCCTGTCTGGCAGCTGATGGAAGGGAGGGACTGGCTTCTGAAATGCTCAAAGGAGCAAACTTTATTTACAGTGAAATCCTGGAGGTTTTTTTTCCCCATAATGGGGCCAAGATAGAACATACTGGATTTGTAATTGTACAGAGTTTTAGGTGATGTTCTAGGAGAGGCTGCAAATAGCTGTTGCAGCAAAGCCATGCACTATTATTCCAAGTGTTTCTGCCAGCCTGGCAGAAGCTGCTTGTGTTTCTCGTCCACAAGAGTGTCAGGGCTTGGCTTCTTGTTTGGTTTTTTTTTAAATAATACTCATTGGTAATAGGTACCTGTTCAGAGAAAAAAAACATTTAAAAAATCCATGAAGAACGATTTTTAGCTGAGTAGTTTTAAGGTTGAATGGTCTTACATGAATTCCAGAGGATTTTGATCTGTGGATTTCCACGTGTCCTCCTGGACTGAACTGTCTACTAGAGGTTTAGACGTGCAGCACTGAAATGATGAAATCCATCTCGCTGCATAGCTGGCAAAAAGCAACGTTGTGAGATGTGCAGAGTTCCCTCTTTACAAATTCCTTCTTTGAAGATGCAAAAGTGCTGGCTGGAACCTTTCAGGAGACACAGCAGAGCGACACGACTCCACCAAGGTCAGCAAGTTCACCACAGCCCAGGAAGCGCTTTCGTTTCTGCGAAGGCAGCTGATGACTTGAAAGAAACAACAATAAATGAATGACTGAATCCTAGAGAAGAGCCTGACCTGGTCATAGCAGCAGATTTTGTTTCTCTGGGAATTTCTGACACTTAAGCTTCCTTTCCTCTTGACCCAGGATGAAATAGCAAAAATTCTTGTGTATTTTTTGAGGAGGGAAAAATGCTGGAAGCAAATAAATCCTAATGAAGTGAGTTTTGTTTTGGAGAGATCAAAGCACTCGCCTTTGATAATAAAATTAATGCATATTATGAATAATTCTGTTGATCAGGGAGCGCTTCAGTTATCTGGATGACATCACTGTGTTCCCATGAAACAAATGTGTGTTAAGTTTCACTGGAAAGTTACACCAGGAGGAAAAAAAATGATTGGATGTGGAATGAAGCCTGAGGGTTGGAGTGAATGGGGCACCTCCCTTGAAGGAACTGGTTTGGTGTGCAGAAAAAATGCAAATAATGTAGTAGAAAAAAATTACTTTGATTCTTTTATAATGACTCCTTTCCCTTTTGCCATCCCTCTATCAAAGCTGCCTGTGAACAGTTGCTTAAAAAGGTCTTAGTCAATGCTTGGCCTTTACAACCTTGTGTTCCTGGGTGTTTCCTACTGCTTGACACAATTCATGTTTCTTGTCTCAGAAGAAATGTAAATCTTAAATTTGGAATTGTAAGGAATGTAAATCTCAAACTGGAAATCCTTTGGAGGGGGGTTTGGAACCAAACAACCAAAGCTGCTTTCCAGGTTTGGAAGGAAAACACTCAACCCTGGGGTGGAGGGAACCCCACTGCCAGGCTCTGCATCCACAATGTGTCAGTGAATTGAATTACTTGGGAAACTCCAAAATTCCCAGCAGTAATGTTGCTGCAGGATGATCCAGTTCCAGCTGGTGAAAACTAAAGCCTCTTCTTGTTCATTTGGGCTGGGTGGTTCTGCTAAGGCTGGGCAGAAAAGGCAGCTGGGTGAAGGTTTGCCTGATGCTTCTCAGGTTCTGTTTGTAACTCTGAATTAGTGGCCATGCATCTTACGTGAAAACCACTGTGGGAGCCCTGGTGGGCCCAGGGAAAGCTACTGAGGAGAAATCTGTGAGCCTGGGATCTTTTGCTGGAAGTAGGAATGCTAAAAATTCCTCTAATGGCTGGCTTCAAACTCCTGGGACTTGGTATTTTTACTCATGGTTCTATTTGTGTTTAACTGGCTCCTTTTGCTTTCAAAATGTCCATCCACTGAAACAAGGCTTAAAATTCTCTAACAGGTCCAGCTGAGGCCTA
>VWZY01009911.1:0-34685 GCA_013399075.1 Chloroceryle aenea | reverse complement strand
GTAATGTTGCTGCAGGATGATCCAGTTCCAGCTGGTGAAAACTAAAGCCTCTTCTTGTTCATTTGGGCTGGGTGGTTCTGCTAAGGCTGGGCAGAAAAGGCAGCTGGGTGAAGGTTTGCCTGATGCTTCTCAGGTTCTGTTTGTAACTCTGAATTAGTGGCCATGCATTTTATGTGAAAACCACTGTGGGAGCCCTGGTGGGCCCAGGAAAGCTACTGAGGAGAAATCTGTGAGCCTGGGATCTTTTGCTGGAAGTAGGAATGCTAAAAATTCCTCTAATGGCTGGCTTCAAACTCCTGGGACTTGGTATTTTTACTCATGGTTCTGTTTGTGTTTAACTGGCTCCTTTTGCTTTCAAAATGTCCATCCACTGAAACAAGGCTTAAAATTCTCTAACAGGTCCAGCTGAGGCCTAAACGGAGCCTGTTCACTTTTATCTTNAGTGCTGGATAAACCAGAAGAATTCTCACAGTAAGAACAGCTTAATATTCAGTTTATTTAACTGTTATTTATAATAACAGTTTATTATAAATTATTGTAAAATCAAGTGAGAGTCTTGATCCACTGGGAAGGGATGGGAGAAGTTGAGGGGAAGCTCTCAGGGTGGACAAGACTCGCTTGGTACAAACCATGCTCCAGCCATGGGCACCACAGAATTAGAATTATTATTATTTATAATTCACATTAGCATCCTACCAAGACTGGGTGCTGACTAAATGGTCTGGGGATTTTTTTCCCCAATGGGAAATTTAATATCCATTTTGGGATATTAAATAAGGCTGTCACCCTCCCCTCCTTGATGGAATGTGAAGAAGCAAGGGGTCAGCTGAAGGTTGAAAGATGTGCATCCTTCCACTTTTGGGTTTTTTCTGTTGTAGGGCCAAGGACCACGGTGTGTTCAGGTTTTAAACCCAGTAGGGTTTAAAGCCCAGGGTGGTGAGAGGTGCTCAGTGTCCCCGCTGCGTCCCGGGCCGGTCGCGCTGCCAAACGCTTCGCGTAGACCGAGAGCTCGTGAAGTCGTTCAGCACTTGCTAATTGATCCTGGGCAAATTGCCTAACCCCTCTCGCTTTATCTATTTATAAAATGGGGATAGTTAAGGGCAGGCAAAACTTGTGTAACTGAATTTGTGTAACTTTCCACAAATCCGTGCCAGCTTGTCACCGGTTCGCTGTGTTCCTGACTGCTCTTAATTCATTGTACTAAAATAGCGCTCTACATAACCATGGAGCTATGACGCCGGCAGTGTCAGTCCCCCACTTTCCCTTAGGAAACTCTAACTTTGGGAGATTAAATTGCTTTAACAAGGCGGGAGGCACGAATCTGCCTCGGGGAGAGGGGTGGCGGCGGCAGGGCTCACTGGAGATGGTGGTGGTGTATCACAGAAGCCTCTGAGCCTCTGCTGCTTTTCAAATAAGGGGCAAAATTGTTTTTCTCTGGTTGATGGAGAGTTTTGACGCCAGCCCTGCAGCAGCACAATGTGAAGCAACTCTTTGTTTGTGTCACTTGTAATATCTGTGCTTCCTGAAGGGATGTTGTGCTATTTGATTGCTGAAACCACTTCTGCTCCAAGGGTTGAGGTTTTGCCTGGCCTGGGTTTTGCCATCTGTGTAGTAACGTGCTGTTGGGGCTTAGCTTCAGATGTGTTCTTAACACTGGAACAGGCTGCCCAGCGAGGGTGTGGAGTCTCCTTCTCTGGAGACATTCAAAACCCACCTGGGTTCCTGTGTGACCTGCTCTAGGTGATGCTCTTCTGGCAGGGGACTTGGTCTAGATAACCTTTTGAGGTCCCTTCCAACCCCTCACATTCTGTGATTGTGTGATTAACATTTACTCAGTAAAGGGGTTTCATCTTTTACGTGCCTTGACCTTACTGCAAAAAGGCTGAGCTTGCAGTGCTGTGAAGCTGCCGTTTTGCATGTGAATTGATAAGAAATGATGTGACTGTAGAGTTCTACCTTCCCAAATGAGAATTTGGGAATGATAGATCCAATACCACTGTATAACCATGTTAAAGGAAAGAAGGTTTTGATTCTTCACTAATCTTCCCTTTCTCTGGTGCCTTGCCACCTGCTGCGTTCTCAGCACAAAATCACTATTTATCACTGTGTGCTTCCTTTCCTTGCCAGGCTTTATTCATGTTCAGCGCTCTAAAAGAGGTGAGGTTTGCAGAAAAACACAAAAGTATCACTGCAGATATTTTTTGATGGTGAACACTTGAACAAGAAAGAAGGAAGGTGACCAGTGGGGAAAAAAACCAAACCATTTAGTGCTGTCATCTGAAATAATTTTATTTTCACTTGAGGAGGGATAATATCTCAGCTACCCAAGTTTAAAACCAGCTCTGAGTGGTTTGAAGTCAGCCTCGGTTTCTTGTGTTGTCCTGTCCCCATTGAAGTTGGGAACTGCTTTAAGTTCTGATCCAAACCCACTAGACTTTGTAGAAGCCTTTCTGATGTCAGTCGGCTTTGGACCTGGCTCCTAGTTAGCGTGGTGTTCTTTCCTTTGTAGCTACCTGCAGTAGTAGCAAGTGCACGGGCTTTTTAGGATTTAAGGGAATGTTACAATATGAGATGGCCAAGGAGAGATGATTTTTAACAGCTGACTTCTAGGTTTGGGTAAACCAATGTAACCGATGGTACTGTAGAAAGTACATCCCCGAGGTGCAGGGCGGCAGTGGTGCCTGTTGTGATGTGGCCCTGCCACGCTGACATGGAGAGTTGTTCCCACTGGGTCTGTCTTTCCTCTTACTATTCCATGTTGTAGAGACTTTTCTTTCAGATTTTCCATTACCCAAGTGGCCAGAACAGTTTTCAATTTGACAATCTGGACACCTTAATAGCAGGAGCTGTTGCCTTACACCATGCTTTCTCAAACACCAGCCTGCAACTTCTTTGCTGCTGTATTTTGTAGGGTGTGTGTTTTCCATCACATGATGTTTCTACTTGAAAAAAAGACAAAATTGGCCATATTTTCTGCAGAGCCTGCAACAGCAGAATTGTTATTTCCCTTCCGGATTGGTTTTGATGTGATGGGAGAGTCTGGAGATAATGTATTTGAATGACTTTATTTTTAAGAAAAGAAGTCTTTGGTTTATATCACTGAAACAGTAACCTTTTGAGGTCCCTTTCTACATTACTTCAGAAAAATTATTAATAAACCCCATTCTTCCACTTATATCTGGACATCCTGGAGACTGTTACTAGCTAGCAGTCTGCTGGAAGTCTGCAGTTTTGGGGCTCCTTTAAAATACCTGGCAGTTGTTGGATTCCCAGCAGCAGGAATTGCTGCTATTGCAAGCGAGGCCCGCACGTTCCCAATTTCTCCCTGATGCTGTCCTTTCCAGTTATCACTCCAGCGGGCCAGTATAAAGTACAGGAGTACAAATGGCATTTCATTAGTTTCCCCCTTTTCTACCACTGAAATAATTTGTATTAACCTAGTTCTGTTTTAGCCTTTCTGAGGGTGGTCAGCAGTGGCAGAGATGCAGGTTATATCAATTGCTCAGAAGTAAGAATTGAACCCTAACTTGTGGTTAGGGTTTTCTTTTATTATTGTTTTACAGATATTTCTTGAGAGAAGGGTCAGGTTGGTTGTGTCTGTTTTAGCCCCCTGGGAATGTGGGAAATTGATTGAAAAAACATAGAATAAATCACTCATGTAACAGAATACAACTTAATTCCTTTTAAGCTTTCTACTGACCTCAGATGGTGGATGTAGGGGCACCATTTCCATCTGGAATTCATAAACCCACATTTGATGTGAAACGTGGTGAATGCTGCATGAAGGACTTGTGTGTTTTTACTGCTGGAATGCTCCTGCTTTGAATGGCATTTCCTTTACCCTCCAAATGACTGCATGGAAACTTGTGGTGAGATAATAGACACAAGTTCAAATACAGCACATCACCAGAATATGCTGATGGCACTTGGACAAGTTTCTATTCTTATTATCGTATTTAAAAGAACTTCTAATTGCTTTTGTGTTTAGAACAATAGATTTCTGTGAGACTTCCCGTAATGAGCAGTGAAGTGTGTGTAATTTTACTCTGAGCTTTTCAGGAAGCTCACTGAGTGTTCTGATAAAAGCAAAGATGGTTGGTACATGGAAGATCTCAAAGCAAAATCACTGTTGTGAAAAGGGTTTCCAGAAAAAGACAGATTGCAGTGCTGAAGGGGACAGTGGCCCCTCTAGACTTGCTGAAACTTTAAGGTCCTCCAGCAACAAGGAAGAGAACAGGACAGAAGCTGAACCTTCATGACAGGCATTTGCTAGTGCTTGTTTTAACCCTGTGATTTCTGTGCAGCCTCCTTTGATGTCAGCTTTCAGTTACCCATGCCTAGTGATTCGGTGAGCGTGATGGTTCCCATCCTTGGAAGCCACTGACCTCAGTGAGCTGGCAGCTTTCAGCATCTAATTTCAGTGGTGGTTCTCAAATACTGAAAGAGTGGTGAGAAGGGGCTCCCAGCATCGCTGGTGTGGTGTGGAGGGAAACTTGGGACTGTCCCCATGTGGATGCCATTGCTTGGAGATCATCAAAGCAGATCTTTCATTACAGTTGATTCCTCAGGGGTAGCATCCTTAAGTTACTCCATAGCTTCTCCAAGTAAGACTTTGCATTTCAGGTTAACTCTCAGCTGAGTTTCAAGGATTTTCAAACCAGTTGTGGTCAGTAATGCTCTGGGTTTGTATGAAATAGCCTTTGAATTCCAGAGACTTATCCTGCAAGCCAGTCATCAATCTTAAAAATGGCATTCAAGATTTTGATAGCTTGTACTGTGTTTAAAAAATCAGGGGAGGGTGTGGATAAAATTGAGTTGTGGAGAATGACCCAGTGCAGGTTTATAATTCAGCAATACATAAACAGTGGAATTTGAAGCAAATTGGGAAGAAATACTTATAGAGTTTTGTATTTACAGTTTCCCTGTCACCTGAATTATTTTATTTTTCTCCCAAGGAAAGTCTGCCAGCCTCTCTTGAATGACTTTGTTGCCAAATCTTTTGTAATACTCAACTCTGAACAAACACCCTGTATCCCATTGCTATCCCTGCACGCTGCTGCTGCTGCTTTCACAGATCCTGTTTCCCATGGCATTCTTAATTGTGTAAAACCTCAATGTTATCTTTGAAAGCTTAGTTCTCATGTAAAAGAATGATTTACTTTAATACGATTACCAGTGAGTTCACGAGGCATCCTGGGGCATCCTGCAGCTCGTGAAAGATGTTTTGAGTGGGGGTAACTCCATGCAGGGTGTGAATACCTGGCTGCAAGGCTTCCTCTGGGATGGTCGGGCTGGATACGGGCACGTGGTGCTCCATTCGGCAGCGCTGCTGTATCGCTGGGAACCTGTCCAAGTTCCTGGTAAAGCACAGAGCATCTCGGCGATGGAAGATTACCAAGCAAAGCATGTTCTGGGAATCAAACACCCAGAATAAGGGGTTGCTACATCCAGGATACAGTTAGGACAGTTAAATGTTTTAAATTCTATTAACTTTTTATCCACCCAGCTTCATTGCTGCAAATCTGAAGGGGATGCGAATTGAAGCTCGTTTTTTACTTGTATACAAATGTAAATAAAGCTTTGGCTGTCAGAGGCAGGTTTGTACAGTAGCAGGTCTGCTGGGGGAACGCAGACGTGCTGTAATGTGACCAGTGGGCTGTAATGGAAAGTGGAATTTTCCTCTCTGCCAGCCAGCACTGAAAGCTCTGCTGTCCCCGGTAATTGAACGGTGGACTGCAGACCGTTCACGTACCAGCACTCTTAGCAAACTGCTGATCATTCTCCCTTTATTAGGAAGCTCCTCATGCGTAACCGTGTGGGTCTGGTACTTAACAGATGGCTGGGAATGTGAGGGGAAAGAGGGGACACCCCTTCAGTTCGCTCCTGATGCGTTCTTAATGAAACTTTGCTTTTGTTTTCTTTTCAGACTTCGGTGTTAGCGCGTTTCTGGCTACTGGTGGTGACATAACCAGAAATAAAGTCAGGAAAACATTCGTAGGCACACCTTGCTGGATGGCACCAGAAGTTATGGAACAGGTGAATTTTTTTTCCCAGTTTTCTTTTAGCCACGCCTGGAATACCCTGTTGTCAGCAATGGCCGTGTTTAACCCACAAGATTTTCTTCAGTTTGCCTGCTGCAGCTAGGTTTGGACTGGGGAGTATTAAGTGTGCAATAGATTTTTGCCCTGCTCCTCCTAAGGGTGAGAATGAGACAGCTCAGCTGTTGGGTTAAGAAGATTAACCTGCCCCTCCCTCTTCCAGAAATGTAAAGCAGAATATAAATAGTTTCACATGCACAGCTCAGTAGTGTGCTCTTCGCATGACCTGCTCTAGGTGGTCCTGCTCTGGCAGAGGGGTTGGATTAGATGATCTTGGGAGGTCCCTTCCAACCTGTAACATTCTGTGATTCTGCTTTTGCAGACAGGGGAATTTAGGGTAGCAGATACTAACAGGTCAGAGCATGGAGTTAGAGTGAAATAACGTGGAGCTGACTGGTCAGGTTTTTAGTTTCTCTTGACTTGTATCTAAACTAAATGCTGAGAAGCATTTGCCACTCTCCCTTCCCCCTCTTCTCTTTTGGCTGCCCTAAAGATGTCATCTTTCTTCCTGCTGGGTGGAGATACATCACTCCTTGTCCTCCACTACTCCTAGACTAAACTACCGAAGCTTTGTCTACCTGACTTGGGATGAAGGCCACCTGCAAACTCTGTCAAATGTAAAATATCGATGCCCATTTCTGAGCAAGATTCACAAACAGAATTGTGCTCCAGTCCTGGCAGACCATTTGCCAGTAGCTGTTCCTGCATCTATGTTCAGTGCTGTAAGCATGCTGAAAATTGTCCCTCATCCCCTTAAAAACAGTGACAGAGGCTGGGCTCAGGCTTTCATTCTTGACAAGTGTGCCAAGCAGAAATACATTATTTAAAAATAAATAAACCCAGAGTATTCTGTGCTTCCAAAACCAGATCAAATTGGCTTTTCTTCCCCTTGCGTCCTGTCCTGGTGCATAGGGCACAGCAGGCTGGCCAGGACCTAATGTTTTTTTCCTCTGCTCAGACTGGTTAGGATGGCTGCAATCCACAAGGCAACAGGGGAGGGGAAAAGATCTTCAAGCCCTGAAAAGGGGAAAATAAAGTTTTAATATCAAATGAGGGATTTTGATGCAACAAATGTGTTTCCAAAGGAGACAGATTTTTCTAGGGAGTCAAATACTGAAGGCTATGTGCATCTAGTTTGCTGCAAATGTTAGATGGTAAGAAGAGGTATTTTGGATGCTGCTGTGAAATCCTTCAATGTCCATTTGTGTCCATCGTGGTGTTTTCCAGCAGGTGTCACTCTGAGCCGCGGTATCCAAGCCAGGGAAAAGGAGGAAGGGGTTGCTGTAGGTTATACCCTTTGATACCTAGATGCTGTTGATCCAATTCCATCTGGTTTGCCAGATGATGAAGTTCCTTTAGCACATTAATACACAATCACCTGGCGTTGTCTTTTAACGTGCCTTCGATTTGGGGGTTTCTGGCAACAACAACAACAACAAGTTGGTGAGAAAAAGAAATATTGCTGCTATAAACTAACTGCAGGCTGGTGACTAATACCTGTTGGACAGATGTCAAGATGAAGTGCTGTAGTCAGTTTTGAACTTTGTGGCTAAGCAGGATTATATGGCATAATTAAACAAAACAAAACACAACCCTCTAAACAATTACAGTCCCAGTGGGGAATGGGGAGTTGTGTGGTGTATCGATGTGTGCTGCAAGACCAACTGAAATATAAAGCTAAGAAATGTCCTAAAGCTATTCTTTAAACCTAAAAATAGCTGGGGGGGGTTGAACCCCACCTTTACAGCATATTTCTTCCTGCTCTGAGTTCTTTTAATACCAGATGTCTGTGTTTGTTTAGTTAAAAGACTTGAAATATGTTCATAGTTGTGGTATCTATAAACTGAGGCACTTCCAGAAGCCTTTCAGACCTTGAAGTCTCATGAAAACAATACCTGTGGAGTTGGAGAGATGAGTGTAAGGTATAAAATCCTGTTGCTATAATAAACTTCAGTTCAGCTGTAGAATTACATGAAAAAATAGTGCAAGGTATTATTTTTCTTCGCCAAAATTCAAGATCATCTTAAAAGCAGCTTGGGGCACACTTTGGCTTCATTACAATGAGCATCTTTCTAAAGCTTGTTAGGTTAGCTGAAGACAGGATCCCTCTTAGCTTTGCTCTGATTCAGAGTGCTTTGATTTTTGTAGCTGTTCTTGAAGTTAGTACATAATGTCTCTCCCCCTGCAGCGGGGAAGGCAAGTGCCAAAATATTACCTAATGATAATGAGGAAGTAACTGCCTTGGCATATGAATTATTTTTTCCTGTTCATGAAGGGAAGTAAATGCAATAAATTTTCCTGAGCAATTCTGTGTTTAATATCAAGTGCAGAAGCTACTATTAATTAGTGGAGGGAAATATTAGTCCACAGACAGGAATGAAGGGCTTTTTAGGGAGCTGGTGTGTACTGAAGTTTCAGGACTGAGCGTGTTTGCAGTCAGATTGATTAAGTGGTTGACTAAAAGTGTAGTGAGGCACATGTCCCAGGGGGATAACAGACCATCTATTAACTGTGAGAGTTTCATTATACTGTTTAATGACTCTCTGTGTCTTTGTGGAGAAGCTGGAGCCAGGGTTAACCCACTGTGCCCCTTTATGCTCTACCCATGGAGAGGTTTATGGCAGAGTAGTCCCAGTTGCATTGTCCACAGCCATAATTTTCATCAGGTTACAACTTCTAAAACACCTCCTGAAGGTATAAGAAGTTGGAGGGAAAGGAGGAAAAAGTGGTTTTTTTTTCCAGCTCTTTAACACTGCTGGCCTTTTCAAATTGGAAGGGAAAGGAAGGAAAGGGCAAAAGGATGTGTAATAGGCTAAAGAAAGGGATTGTAGTGTAGGAGAAGAGGCACATGCTAACGTCCTCTGATGTTTTTCAGGTCAGAGGATACGATTTCAAGGCAGACATCTGGAGCTTTGGGATCACTGCAATTGAACTGGCTACAGGGGCAGCTCCTTACCATAAATACCCGCCGATGAAGGTGAGCAGGTCTCCAGATACTTGTGCAAGATAAAGGATCAGTGTGTTCTGTGGGTGGTTCCAAGAATTCAGCCAGTGTGCTTCGTTGAAGAGACTGTCTTCTCAGCTTGCACTTGTGTATTGTGATATTCTTGGCATCACCTTTTAAAAATAAGCTATTTAATCAACACTGTCTGAAACTGCACAGCTTTTATTTAGATCTTGAGTTTCACCAGGGTCACCATTCTGGAGGAAAAGGATGTGTGTTTTAATCCTGGAGCCTCTGAAGGTGGCAGATGTTTTTAGGGCTGTAAGTAATGATTTGGAACATGTTATCTGACATCCAGTGACTCTGGGATGATGAGCTTTTCCTTCTCCTGCACTGGGAATCCTCCTTGATACCTCTCCAGTTATCTAAAAGAATATCTTACTTGGTTTAATGTCAGTGGTGTCCTGTCAATCACAGAACCAGAGGAAAGTACCAGATCAGTATGAAATGGTGTGGTGTCAGCAGAATCAGTATTTTATTGAAGATAAGGTGGAGGAAATGCTCTTGTTGAAACACACTTCAAAAATCTTTTTAGAATATCCTGAACTTTAGATCACCTTACAGTTTGGCTGACTTTCCTTACTTACTGACCATTGAAGCTATTTCCAACATGCTGCTCTTTCAGGGAATCCACATCTTAAAATCAACAGAGATGACCCCACCAACTGAAGTCCCTCAATTTTAGAAATACATAGGACAAGTTGTTTGTGTTTTGTTTGGTTTTGTTTTGTTTTGTTTTTTTTCTCTGAGTCTTTTTAACTGCTGGAGTGCTTTGGAAGTTGGGTGTCACCTCTTTAAGCCCAGGGTGCATCACCTCCCACCCTGCAATTCCAGTAACATTTGGGAATCCAGTAGCTCCCAACTCTAAAAACAGGCACATCCATGTATTGCTTTAAATGCCAGGACTCTGCACTGCTTTAACTCTTGTAGAACAGAATTAATTTTACTGTTTTTCTTGTCTCTCTGCACGGACTGTTGAGTAGCAGAGTGGTTTAGAAGTGCCATTGAACTTTGCAGAGCAACGAGGGGTTTGGGTGAACCTGTTGCTGCTTTAGCTGTTGCTGTTTTCATTGATATTTCCTTCTGTGCTGTGATCATTGGTAGGCATTTTGCAGCAGCTTCTCTGTTCATTGTGTTTTGAACGCGTGGGTTGTAGCTATGAATGCAAAGATCACTTATTTAATATCATGTGTTGTCGTATCCTAGATAGAATTCCAGGTCTCCAACTCTGTTAGGTATGGGTTCCAGTTGTGCAGCCTGCAAGAGGACTTCTGTGTTATATTTATTGAATGTAATTGTATTTCACTGCGGATTAATTTTGTTATGCAGCAAAATGAGCTGTGCATTAAGTGACCCTCCAAGGAGAGGAGGAAGGGGGGGAAAGCAGGGAATAATGTCATGGACTGTGTAATTTCAGCTAGATTGATGGGTTCTTGCTGCCCTAAGCAATAGAGCTGCTGAAAGCTACTTAAATGCACTGTGTGCTGCTTCCTTTTCTAAAAATAGATATTCATCTGTATGTAGGTGACAAGTGAAAATGGAAATGAGTAATTTCTTCCTTTCCTTCAGAATATCTGAGTGATATGAAGGAAATAATCAGTTTGGCTTGATGGGTGCTTGTGTGAGCAATGTCTTCACCTACTGTTGCATTGGTACACGAAAGTGAACCCTCAATTTTTTTTAATGTTGCCCTTCTGCTTTTACATTCATTTGATTTCTAGCTAAGAAATACCTGGAGGGAGATCTAACCAGAGCTTTTGAATCAAATGCCTTGCACAGCTGCTCATCTCAAACAGGGAAGCTGGTAGAAGTTCTGCTTACACCTTAATCACACCACAGGGGCCTGAGAGCACATCCCAAGCTTGGGTTTGGCTCAGATGGCACCATGGGCCAGGAGATGACAGAAAACAATAAAATGAATTATTGGGTATAAATCAGCCTGGCTTCCCAAGGAAAGGAGGTGGGGGTAACTCTCTAGATCCTCTTGTAGGAGTCCCTCTCAGGTGACAATTTGCAGGTGTAAAGGTTCTGAAAATTGCTTCTACAAAGCCAGTGAATATGGGAAGCAGGGGGAAGAGGGGAGACCCTATAAGTGCCTCGAGGAAAAGATGAGTGAGTGTTTGCTGTGTGGTGAACACAAGGAGACAGTCTAAGTTGTCAGAAACTTCACTCTGAGCCCCAACTACCCTCAGAGCCATTGTAATGAGACAAGCATCTGAGTCAGTGAGGGCTGATGAAAATACTTGTCTGAAGTGCAGTGTTCCCAAGATCCATCTCTAACAAAGGCTAAGAAAAAATCTCATTGCCCATAGACTTGATTCTTTCAGGTTTTAATGCTGACGCTACAGAACGATCCTCCGTCTTTGGAGACTGGTGTGCAGGATAAGGAGATGCTGAAGAAGTATGGGAAATCATTTAGGAAGATGATTTCATCGTGCCTACAAAAAGACCCCGAGAAAAGGTAAGAATAGATAATACCAAAATGAATTTTTAAGAAAAAAGCAACAAACCCAAACCACAAAAAACACCCCAACCAAACCCTAAAACAGAACCACAAATCTAATTTAATTCCATATTTTTTTTAAAGCTGGTACACTCTGTCCTTCCAGCCTTTCAATCACAATGAACACAGAGATCTTGCTGTGTGGCAGCAAATTCTCTTTGGCTGTCCTTATTTTTAAGGATAAATGTCTGGCATCGTGCCTGGCCAGGGCACACATGTTCCATTTGGGCTAATGAGAGTGCATCCCAGTCCACCTCGTCTGTGGAGCCATTCTCCCGCCGGCCACCTCCAGCAGGTGACTGCAGTTCATGTTTTGTGCCCTGTCAAAATTGCTCTGGGTTTATAAATCAGAAATTACAGGTTGGGTAATATGTGTTTACTTGAGAAGCTTCATAAATAAAGTTTTTAAAGCTTGCCAGTGCAAAGAAGGCTTTCAGTGGAGGTTTGACTTGCTTAATTATAAGTAATGTTTAGTTTGAGGAGGTGGGGAAATCAGGAAAAACACCAGCAAATTTTCCCAACCTGTTTTCATCAATACAGATTGCTTAAGTGACCTGGGGACACTCTGTCTTCCTTCTAACAGTAGGTTGACTACTCAGTGATGTTAGAACCCCCCCAAGGGGGTGGTCCCTATGTCATGGCTCCCGGGGTACCATGGTATGGCACGTTAGGCATCGTTCAATGCGCTGCGAGGGTCCAGCTGCCTGCAGTGCTGTGTGAAACCCCAGCCTGCCACGTAGGATAGCTCAGGTGGATTTTTGCAGAGGACAGTCACAGCATTTGCTGTTTGTGAAGCTGTCTAAAGGAGTGTTCATCCCTCATTAAAACAGCATTCCTTCAAATGCAAAGGTAAAGAAACGAGCGTTCCCACGGATCAGTTTATATACCTCTGAGTTTGCTGTTTTCCTCAGTTAACAAACTGATTTTGGAAAGGAAAAATGGTTATCAAATGATAATAATGAAGACATTTTTCAGTTCCCTCTGTGACCAATCCAGGAACAAAGGCTTCTCACGCATCGGGAGATGGAATCTCTTTTCTAACAAGCTTTACACTTGAAATGCTTAATGAATCCAGTGGAGTGCTTGATAAATTCTGATAGCATTTGTTTGTGGGTTTTTCCCCAGCATGATGAATCTTTCTCCTTTCTAAAGCATATCCTATCCCTGTAGGTTAGGAGGTGTGCTGATCAGAATTAAACATAATCACTTGACATCGTGGTGTACCCCTTCTCTCCTCAAGCACCACTCACAGCCACCATCATCATCCTGACTGTGGGGGCAGGGGAAGAGCCCCTGAAGAGCAGAATTGGATGTGCTCATGCATATTCCATGGGTTCTCAAAGAGGAGGATACAGTGCTGTTGCTTTTTCATCGTTTGGGGGGCTCTCTTGCTAAAAGGTGGATGATTTTTGTTAGTCTGAGGTGCAAAGGCCATTCATCCCAGGGTTTATTTCAAGTCACCAATTAAACTTGTGTTACTATTTAAGCACAGTTTGCAGTGTAGGAGATGCAATGTCGGTATTTCTTGTCCTGAGTCTTTAGAAAGTTGCTTCTAAACTGAAAAAGAGATGTCCTTTACTTCCCCCTATTTATCCTAAAGTCTAACTTAAAGGGGAAAATAGGGAAAATAGCTTGTACTTATTCCTTTTCTACTAGACAAAGGTTGATTGTCCTGCCTGGGGTTAATGGGACTAATTGCACACATGGGGTATCTCTGAAATAACCCTGATAATTTCAGGTGACAAGTACTGAACTCCTGCAGCATGTGATGAGCCTTTATTCCAATTTGGAGCAAATATGGTTTCTGGGGCCCTGTCAACCCGGATCTAAGAGGTTCAAGTTCAGCATCAGGTCTAAGATGCAGCATCAAAATAGAATCAACTTCTCCCTCAACCCCAAGTTACTCCCTGCTTGTGAACAAAATAGGCTTTGATCAGAATACACTGAGTGTTTAAAAGGATGTTTAAAAGGAATATGTTGACTGATTTTTAGGGGGATTGTGGAAGAGCCTTGTGTTGAAAGGGAGCATTTATAATTGTCTTTTCTACATCTGTTTTTATTGACAGACCCACAGCAGCAGAACTCTTAAGACACAAATTTTTCACGAAAGCAAAGGTAAGAAAGCACTTCCCGAGCTGCTCTTTGCAAAGGCTTTGGAGAAAGGTTTTCAGAAGTATGATGGGTATGGTGGCAGCTTTATTGGCACCAGTGTGGGCTGTTTCACTTAGGGCCAGCATAGCTCAGTGAGTTGAATGGCTCATTGTGAGCAAACAGAATGAAACCCCTTTTCTGTACCTCCTTCTGTGTGCTGCTATTAAGAGAAATCATCTAGAAATTCTTAAATTCTTGAGCATTTCAACGTCTTTCAGTGGCTTTGGGTTTCATTTTTTCTTTTTATTTCTCTTGTAATGGTGCCATTCTGGCTGCCTGTCCAACCATAAAGGTCTCTGTGGCAGTACAGGTAACTTAGATTTGAGTGAACACTATAATCAGTCTGGATGCAAAGCAGTGAATGAGGCCCACTGTTTGAGGACTACCTGAAACTATTTCACCCTGTGCTGCCTTTGGGGAAGTGAAGATCCTATAACACAGAATAGTAGGGAACTCCCATTTCTAGCCTTGAAGTGAACTGTCAGTGAACATTTATGCAGTTACTGCCTGGAGATTGGTGCACAGGCAAAGTGCAAGGTCTTACTGATGGAGACAGACAGAAATAATCCAAGGGAAAACTTCTATTTCTATGGGAATGAAATAGTTTCTGTTGGGTTATTTTTTCTTTGACGTGTTTGTGATCAAAATATATGGGGTTTATATCAGAACACAAATTAAACTGTCAAAAAAAAGCTGTCTGATACCTGGGCTAGCACAGTGGCATTGCCAATTAATCAAAGTAATTTTCAGCTCCCAGGTTAAGGTGCAGAAATAGAAGTGGCCACTTCTAGGTACCTGTACAGGAGCTGGCTGTCTATTAAAGTTGACAGAAATCTGCAACCAAAGAAATCTTATCTAGAGCATAATCCAGTTTCTGAAATGGAGGAGTTTGCTTTAGAGCAGATTTAATTGATGTCTGGGCTCTTGGCAGTATTAACTGGTTTTTGATTGTCTGTGATGGGATTTTAGGCAATGGGATAGTCTGCATCTGTATACTGGATCCACACAGGGTGTCCAAAGTGACAAGATGGCTTACACATTGCTGACCTTTTTCTGTTTGGTTGAGTTCTGGTTCACGTTGCACTTCACTGTGTGTAAAATCTCCTTTTGTGCTTTCATTAAGCTGCTGGAGTAACATATTAGCATATGTGGTGATGGAAAATTAACATGATTGTAAACGAGGCAATAGTTAAACCAGCACCTGGTGTGAAAATATTCCCACTATTTAATCTGTTGTGATCACTGCATTTATTTCCCCTCTAAACCTTCTCTGTGCTGCACATTTGGGGTTTTTAAACCCTGCCACCCCAATTCCTCAGTCTTGTTACTCCAGCACAGAGGGATTCCTTCATCCCACCCTCAGGCTTGCCTTTGACAGTTGGACAGGCATAAATTTAAGGGTAAAATAAAGCAAGAGGCTGGATCCAGGTGGTGTAGTATCTGCACATGGAAGGATGCCAGATGTCTCAGCAGGGTATCAGATGCTGCAATTTAAGTATGTTCCCCAGGAAATCAGACAGAATAGTGTTAATTCTGTGTCACTGCTAACTGAAAAGGAGTTCAGGATGAAACCTCATCTACTGTAGTCCAAAGGAAGAAAGTGTTAATATCTTTAGGGGAATAGGAATGAAATTTGTAACACCTTCTGCTAAAAATAGCTTCATGGCTTCTTTGTCAGTGACACTGAAGGGAGCAAAGGGCATTTTCAGCAATGCAAATGTTTGGTGTTTTTTTTTCTTTTGCAGAATAAAGAGTTTTTGCAAGAGAAGATGTTGCAGAGAGCACCAACAATAACTGAAAGATCCAAAAAGGTACTGCAAACCTCTTGGGCTTTTGCTGTTAGAGTTGTACTAATTTTTTTTATGCTTGTGTTCACATTTGTAATGAGAATTACTGTGGTACAGCATTTCCTAGATACAGAGCTAAACATCTTGATAAAATACTCAAAAGATAGTGCAGCCTGAGATGGTCTTGCACTGTTTTTGCTAAAAAAAACCCAAAACACACCAAAAACCAGCAATCAAACCCCAGAAAACTGTCTGCTTGACACACCAATTTTCTGTCTCTGCTGAGCAGGTCCGGAGAGTTCCCGGTTCCAGCGGACGTCTTCATAAGACTGAAGATGGTGGCTGGGAGTGGAGTGATGATGAACTAGATGAAGAAAGTGAGGAAGGCAGAGCAGCAATTTCACAGCTCAGGGTGGGTCCTCAAACTCTGATAACTCTACTGTCTCTCTTTTGTTTTCTAACTCTGGTATGTCTAAATATCCCTGGGAAGCATGTGGCCTTGCTTTAAGTATGATGCCCACTAAGTTAGGATCCTTCTCCTCGAGTTTGTAGCCAAACCAGAGAAAGCAGTCTGAAGGTGGAAGAAATTGTATTGGTCTCTTCTGACACTGTGGGGTACAGCTGGTCTTACCTGGGGATGTTGAGCATAATCAGGAATGTGAATTCAGTCTGCTCCCAGCTCAGCATACTAACTCACTTAAATGGGGTATTCCCTTTGTTTTTAAGGATGCTGACTGTTTGAGATTCTTCTGGAAGTGTCAGGAGAGGTCTCTCTGTCCTACTGCCTTGTCCGGGATGGAGCTGAAATCGATAGGACCTGAACTTAGGGCTGATACCTGAAGCACACGAGGCCTGGTTCTGTCCTCTCAGTTACACTGGAAATAAATTAGTCCTAGTAGAATATCTTAAAGCATCCCTGAAGCCACAAGGAGTATTTCATCTACTGCCAGAAAATCCTCCAAAACCCCACCTCCCCCTCTCCTAACACAGACACAAAAAACCCCAAATCCAAACTAACCCCCTGAAACCCAGAGGAGGAATGGATAATGGTCAAAAAAAGATGACCATAAATTTCTAGGTTGGCTTCCCCCAGTAGTCAGCAGTGTGGATTTTCACTGCACTGGCTCCCCTGCTGCCTTTTCACTACAGCAGGTAGCTTGAAGTGGACTCTGCATTTTAATCCTTCTGTGATGGAATTAGTGAGACAGGGAAGGATTTTTAGATGAAGTTTTTCAGCACAAAATGGGGGAAAAAAGCATTATCAGTTTGAAACATTTATCCCTTTACAACTTCTCTTTGGCTTTCCTTCTTCTCCTGGTGTTCTGTGCAGACACTTAAATACTAAATGCAAGATTTTGCATCTTTTTACCCTTCTTTGAACTGCTTGGCTGCTAGTGATACAGTAATTCTATACTGTAGGCACTATTGTGACTTGTTAAATAGCTTAACTATACTCAGCTTTGTATTCCACAGTCAAGGAGGATTGCTTGGTACCAGATGGCAACTACTGAAATTCTTGATGCTTTATGAGCTGAAATCTTCTAAATTTCTTTTGAAGGTTAAACGAGAATCAAATTTAGGAGGTGAAATTTGAAGAGACCCTAACTCAGAGATTACTTAGAACCTCTTGTATCTGGTCTTCAAGCTCAGGGTACTATGAGTTAACACTCTTTACTGTGTTTTGAACAGCACTTGTTTCACTCTTATGCAGTAAAAAGCAGATTGAAACACATGTTTACAAGCTCCTCCTCAAGTTTTTTTTTTGGAGGAGCCTTGTCCTGCTGCCTGTTCTGATGGCTCTAATTTGGACTGTGCTTGACCTTCTAGGCACCTGTTCAAGAAACCTTTAGGATGGGCATTGGAGCAGTAGATCTCAGTTCAGCTGCCTAAATGTACATGTGTTTTGCCATTTTGGAGGCACCCCATGTAGACGTCACACAGAACTTTGGGGGTCTTGTACCTCTCATAGAATCACAGACTGGTTTGGGTTGAAGGGACAATGTCATCTGGTCCAACCACCCTGCAGGGAGCAGGGACATCTGCAGCTAGAGCAGGTTGCTCAGAGCCCTGTCCAACTCACCTGGAATGTTTCCAGGGATGTGGGGCATCTGCCACCTCTCTGGACAACCTGGGCCAGGGTCTCGCCACCCTCAGCGTAAAAAATTTCTTCCTTATATCTACTGTGATCTACCCTCCTTTAGTTTAAAACCATCACTGCTTGTCCTGCTGCAACAAGCAAAAAGACTGGCCCCATCTTTCCTGTAGGTCCCCTTCAGGTACTGAAAGGCCCCAAGAAGCACTCCCTGGAGCATTCTCTTCTGCAGGCTGAACAATCCCACCTCTCTCAGCCTGTCCCCCTAGGACTGATGTTCAGGAAGGGCACCGTGGCATTTAGACCTGACTACATGTCTGCCTGTCATGTCTACATGTCACCCTTGAATCTGGGTGTCTTTCCTCTGCATAGCTTTTGAGTCATTTTCTCCTACCTGAAGGCAAAAGTCTAGGAACACCCGTGCACCCCTTGCATTTGATCCCTTTTCAAGCAGTCTGTTGGTGCTTGCCACCGATACGTGTGGTGGTGTTATTGAGGATCAGTGTTTAGTGTGGATTTGGCCATATTTCAAACCCAGGGTGTAAATTCCACCTGTCTGTAATCCCTTTGCAATTTTAACCAAGTTGTAGGATAGAATAACTTAGGCTAACTAGGTGTCACCTTTTATTCCTGCCTGTTGTTGTGGGGGTGGAGCAGATGATCTCTAAAGCCCTTTCTAACCCAGACCATTCTGTGATTCCATCTGTACATGCATTTTATTGTTATCAGCCTTAAAGTAAAGGATGCCTTGCAGATAGACTTAATTTGCTAAAATACTTAAGCTTTAACCTGCATAAATGAAAAATGTTTGCATGTTTTGCTGTCTCCCTTTTACAGAAAAAATAAGGTGAGTTTGAGGTGTGCAAACATGAATTTTACAGGTCTCTTGCTGGGACTGCACCCAAAAGCAAACAAATATTTATTATAAACAGAACAAGAAATATCTGCTCAGTTCATTGAATATGGTGATTTTCTAGTTCAGTGTTACCTTTTGACTTCCTGAGCCTCTTTCCTCCCTCCACTGCAAACCTTGAATTCAGATGAAAGCAATTGTGCTGCGTGGGCTCTTCAATCATTCACCTTCTGTTACTCAATAAATCCTTGCAGTGGCAAAGTGGCCGTGTGGTCACATTTCCCTGGTTGGTCACATCATCTTTGATTACACAAGCAAAAATAAGTTAGAGCTAATATATTCCAGCACATCCCCAAAGGTCACCCTATTTGTGCCTTAATTAGATAAATGTCTTCTAATGTTTGTCCTGGTTTCTTTCTGTTCATGTTTATCCTGAGTTTGCTTCTGTTTGCTCTTCATCTGGGTTAGTGGGTACTGTGGGGCAGGGCCAGTGGTTCAGACTTGTCCTCAGCACACTGGGATCTTTTGGTCAAGCTTCTTTGGAGTTATTCCTTGAGGCATCTGGGTGCTCTTGGATGTGAGCTTTTTGTGCCTGAAAGAGCAGCACTGCAGCTGTGGCCTGCAGATGTGGAGCATGGCTGTTTAGCTCTGGGAGCAACACTGTTTTTCATCTCACCAGGTAACTGGCAAGTGAAGGCTCAGCATATTGAGATGGATTTCAGGCTTTACCATGCCAGCTGTGTGACTTCATTTTTTTCCTGACATGGTCACCATGGAGGGGCTTGTTCCTTCCCCTCCCCAGAGGGCTTTGTGCAATTGCTGTTCTGAGAATAAGACTTTTTAACCTTCTCTCATGAGAAGCCTCTGGGTCCCGTGTTACAAATTGCTCTGATCTGCTTTTGTTCAGGTAGTGACATTGGTTAGTGCATGAACTGGCTCAAGAACTTAATGTTCTTCTGTCAAACTGGTACTGTCCTAATCACAACCTGTCTTTTAGACCATTATGTGGAGAAGGAACAGGTATTTTATTAATCCCAGTGTGGACCAAACCATCGCATGTGTCTCTCCACATAGTAATTGGACCTGTTAGAAGTCAAAGCTGTGGGCTCTCTTAATTGCAGGGCTTTCCAGGAGTACTTGGCAATTCCTTCCTGCTCATGTGAAATAGTTAATGCACGTTATCTTTGCTTTACTGATAAGCAAAGATTGGTCTCGTTGCTTTGATTGCTCTTTCTCCTTTAATCCTCTGATCTCTTTGTGCAACTGCTGCACTTGTGTACAAATGGCACTTTCCTATTTTCTCTCACGGAGAGCACAGAATAATGCAGAGTCCAAGGGCAAGGAGAGCAGGCAAGAGATTTCCTTCTATAAAGCAGCACAAATAAGGCTGATTTCCCCCCCCTCCTCACCCCCCTTGCCCCCCAAGTTTTCATATGGTTTATGCAAGCTGGTTTGTGAACTAGTTCCCTGGGTATGGAGAGGGCATTCATTTCCTAGCAGAATTGGACAAGGCAGATTTGTGTGGCTTATCTTTTTCTGCAAGGCTTGGGGAGCTTAAAATGGATTTTACCATCTTGGTGCACAAGTAATTTGATCAAATCTGAGTGATCTGCAGGAGTGCTGGATTTCACTAATGGTTAACAATGATAGCAGCTTAGGCTATTGTATGGATAAATAGCCACTGCAAGCTCTGAAACAGGACTGTGTGATTTTGGGTGGTATAATATGATTGCNTAGCCTCTGTTGGACTCTCTCTAGTATTTCCCTGTCCCTTTTGAACTGGGGAGCCCAGAACTGAACACAATCCTCCAGATGTGGTCTCTAGAGCAGAGTAGAGGGGGAGGAGAACCTCCCTCGACCTGCTGGCCACTCTCTTCTTTATACCTCCCAGGATCCCCTTGGCCTTCCTGGCCCCGAGGGCACATTGCTGTTTGGTGGATAATTTACTGTCCACCAGGACTCCAAGGTCCCTCTCCATGGAGTCTCTTTCCAGCAGGTCAACCCCTCACCTGTACTGGTGTGTGGTGTTCCTCTCCAGGTGTAGGACTCTACACTTTTCCTTATCAAACTTAAATTGCATGGTGTCCCTTTTATTATGCCTCTTAATATGTGTGTGTAACTTGAAAGTAGTTATGCAGACTTCATCTGTTCAGGATAGTTCTGACAAGTCACTGTTTTATTCTAGCCTAAGCAATGACAGCTTTTTCTCTATTTTCCAGTCTCCCAGAGTGAAAGAACCTGTACAGAATTCCGAGGTAAGTTTTAATGGGCTGTGGTGTGTAAATGGCTTCCTGAAAGGATGACTCCTGGTTATTGCTGTAGTTTCAAGGAACACATTTTTATTAGCCTTTGAAAACTGTATGATGTGAAGCAGGAGCTAGTACCTAGCTGAGCTCTGCTTGAAAACCTCCCTAGAAAAGGGATCACAGGAAGGAATCATTGGCTGTGTAATGCCAAGAAGCCTTCCCTGAGGTATGTCTGAGGTATCTTTCAGGTATACCTATCATGAGGTATCTTTTCACACACACACACACCATGTTGTAAGATTGGCCACAAGAATAATCTTAAGCAAGAAATCGGTGTTACATTTTCCTCTTTAAAAACCAACAAAATAATGTTAAAATGTCAGTGTTGTGTAGTCTTAACTCGATGGTTTGGAACCTACTCTCAGAACTGTGAAATAAATCTGTACTAATATTTGATAGCAAACAAAACTTCAGTTGCAGTTTGTAATCTGCCTTCGGTACTGCCCTACGTTTATTACATTAGGAATATTAGTATATCTTATCTTTCCATGATAGAGACTGCTTATCTTCTAGAGACTGAGCTCTGTCTTTCTCTTTCCCTACCTGTGCAGAAAGATAAACAAGGCTGTCTCCTAGAAATTAGGCTGCCTTGTTCCTCCTTCATCTATTTCCAAGAAACAATTATAAGGCGAAATCTTAGACGTCAAAGTACAGTGCCAGAACTGTCATGAGCTCTAAATTCAAAGACAAATCTGAAAAGCAGTATCCCTGTGGGATGAATTTCCCCATTGTGATACATCCCTTAATGTATATTGTGATTTGAAGGTCTGCCACACAGGTTTTGCACATTCAAGGTGATTTATATTTCCTACAACTTAGTGAAGTTAAGTTGAAGGGCACGCTGAAGAATTGCCATCAAGCTTACAGTTCCTTGGTTGCCATGCCAAAATCACTTTCTTCTGAATAACACAAGAGCTTAAAAAGGTTGAACTTTCATTTAACTCTCTTCCCCCACCCTTAAATTAACTGCATATGCTGTTTTTTTTCATGGGGCTACCTTTAAGTCCATTCCTAAACAGCTTGTCTGTGTGTTTTGAAGAACTTAAGCTCCGAATTCCCTTTTCGGTTGAATATCCAGTTTGCTCCCACTCTGACATCTGTTTTATGAGTGGAGAAATTGCCAGTAGTTATCTTAATGCTTTGCTAGGCTGCGTTCTCTGAAAGGAGCTACAAGTCAAAGCAGAGTTGCTCTGGCTACAGGAAATACACGTAGGATTTGGACTGGGAGAATGGGGAAGCTAAAGGACAGGGTGCTCTTGCCCAAGCTGAGATGACAGCTCTGTGCATCCAGCCTCACTAGCTGCAGAGTGTAGTTTTTGTCCAAGATCCACAGTCATGCTGCTATTTTGGTTTCTTACCCTTTTTGCTAGTGAGTTAAAGGTTGCAAATGTCAGGGCAGAATGGGTCCCTGGACATAAGGATGCAGTAAACCCCTTGAACACCAACTTGGGATCAGTGAAATGTCTTCGAGGCCTGGGGATGCACTTGGCATAGAGGTTCTATAAGTGATTTATGTGGCAAACCAGTTGGGGTTTTTTGTTGTTTGGTTGGTTTTGATTTTTTGAAAGCTGGTGCTTGAGTCAGAACTCTTTAAGTTCCTTTTCTCATGAAAATGCTTTTTTGCTTGCAGTTGTTCCCACCAGCTGAGCCTCCAGGTCCTTCACTCAATGCTCCAGCACAGGCACCTACTCAACTACCTCAGGCTGCAGGACAAGCACCTGCACAACCTCAAACTGCTGTACCTCCACCTAGTCAGGCTCCTCCAGCAGCCCCAGCAGCAGCCCCAGCAGCAGCCCAGGTAAGATCAGAAACCCTTTGTACCAGCTTTCAGCTTTGCACTTGGCTGTCCTCTTCCAGACGTGCTAAAAATGATCTGAAGCCATGAAAGTTGCTGCTTTGAGTAGATTGGGCACTGCTGCTTATGCAGAAGTGATGGTTGGTCAGGTGGCTTGCAAAGAGAAGATGGTTAATGTGGGTGTGGAGGTTTTTCATTCTTGTTCTGTGGGTGAGCAGTGGCTCTTGATGCTGTTTAGGGAGTGGACTGTGGCTTGAGGCAAGGTTAATGGTAAGAAAGAAGGGAGAGTCTCATTGAAGTGACAGCTGCTTGTTCCTGGTATTTAAGGTGCATCACAAACAGGCTCTGAGTGTGTGTCTTAGAACCAGTGGCATCTATGGGCTGAGTGGAGAGAAAAGCAAGAGGAAGAAACTAGAACATGCAAGTTCTCCAGACTTCAGAAGGAGACACAGGAGGCCTAGATTAAAACTGTCCTTGTAGCAAGCAAAAATTGCAGAGGAACTTCCAGCTTTGGAAAGCTCTGAGCTTTGTGGTGCTTTCAAACACTTCCATTTCAAGCTAAAAGGGGAGAATGTACCTTGGAGGGAAGGGACAGGGAATGTAAAAGCTTGATGAGTTTGTGTTTAATTCTCAGCTACATCACCCCAAAGTATAAAATAAAGGCCAGGCAGGACTAGCAAAGTCAGGGAACAGCTCATATGAGGAAAACCAGCCAGCCCAGATCATTGCTGAGACACAGTAATGATTACTGAATGTCATGGTGTTAGAAGCACCTCAGAGATTGTCAGACTCTGGAATGATGGCTCCTCTCTTTTTCTAAAGCACACTAATGTCCATATTTGTTGGTGGGGAGAGGCTGTCACTGCTGGAGGGAACCAAGCTACCATCACCCTTTGGCAGAGCCGAGGGGAAAGGAGTTGGCAGCATCAATCAGAAAAATAACTCTTAGGCTTACTCCTTCCTAGAAATGTTTCTTTATTTTTATTTCAAAGACAGTAGCAAGATCCGTGTATCGCTTCACCGCAGCCAGCTCCTGGTCCCCTTCACAAACCCACTGGAGACAATCTTTAAACAAAATCAGTAGGGTTGGGGTCTGAGATATTCTTGGCTACATTGAAAGTAACTTCAATACTTAAACCTGCTCAAATCCCTTGAAAAAAGGCCAGTGTTTAATCCCTGAATTTTATGCCACAGTGAAGGCCAGGACTCTGTTTGTAAAGTGAAGTAGCAGTGTTGGTCTCAGGGAAAGTGTTTGGATTTGCTCTAGCACAGCACTTTGCTCCCTGCCACTACTGCTCAAGAGCTGACTTGTTGGTAGCTTGTCTGAAGGTGAACTCCATACCTTTGTGTCGGTGTGTCATCCTTTATAGCTCTCTGTGTCATTGTTCTCCTTAGAGCTCTCTTCTGTCGGTGTGTTCTTCTTTACAGCTCTTTGTATCAGTGTGTTGCTCTGTGTAGCTCTCCTCTAGTTCTTGTAGCTGGTTGGTTATTGTTTTGCAGACCTCTGGGCTTCTCGGTGAACCCATGTTTGTTTTCAGTGACCTGGTTAAGCTTTCAGCTTTAACAGAAACAAGATTGTGATCAGAAGCCCTGAGCTCCTTTGCTGGCACAAGAGCACCAACAGATGGAGTAAAATACTTATCTTAAAGCTTTTTTTTTTTCCTCTCATGAAAAAACAAGTAATTTAGGTGAAAAATAAAACCTCAAAAACTTAGACTTCTAGGCTTAAATTACCAGCCTTGAGTTGCCTGTCTTGTTACTGCAGATTTCAAATCCCTGCCTCAGCACCTGCAGTCCAGATGACTTGCACAGCAGAAGAGTTGACTTGACCCTTCTCTGTTTTGTTTGGGGTTTCTTTGGTGGTCATTCATTAACAGTTAGCCTTTTACTGGAGGAAAAGATAGACACCTCCTGGATCTTTCCTACTGGAAATGTTATATTGGACCAAATGTAATCAAAGTGCTTTAATTGCACTTTGATTAGTATTATGGTTCCAATAATTACTCAGAATTAATTCAGAAGTGAAAATAGGCAGTTAGGAAATTGCTGCTAGATGCTCTTACAGCCTTTGATTTCACACAAGTGACTGAGTATATGATAATCTGCCCATTGAATTATTTCTTGGGTACTCTTCAGTTGTATCAGGCTTTTAAATCAGATGTTTGAGGTGGGGATTCAATCACAGGAGGTCTTGAAGCTGTCACGAATGCCCCAAACCCTTGGGTTTTAATGCAAAGCAAGCAGTCTTTCTACATGTGGCACTTCTTCTGAAGTCTGCTGCCTTTTTGGCATTTCTGAGTTGTTGTCTCAATTGCAGAGAAAACCTCTTGGGTTACTACTCAAGTTCTTCTGCTTCATTAGTCTGTGATCTTTTTCATTGTAGTGTCATGGCTCAAATGTTGAGTTAAACTTCTGTTTGTATTTATAGCTGATCAAGGTTATCTCTAGCTTTAAAACCAGAGAAAGAAAGGTGTTAATCTGCTTTTAAATGATGTCCTCCTGTTGCAGGCCCCTCCTGCCCCTGCTGCAGCTCCGGTACAGGAAGATACAAAAGTCCCCATCAGCCTTGTACTAAGGTTAAGGTAAGGACCCAAACCTGACCTGTTCTGACCAAGTGAGCTTTTGTGGAGAGGGACACTGGAAGACTTCTGTAGTGCATCTTGCCATCTGCCCTTTAATGAAAAGGGTGGTGGTTATATGTTGTTTGTCAGCTTGGATTTTATCCACTCTTCCAAAACTGGGACCCACAAAAGCAGTTTCTCATCCACTTCTTCAGTTTGGCAAGGGCTGTAGATTAAAGGAGGTTTTAATACTCATATCAATATTTCTACACTCTAACAGGGTGGGAAAGAGGAATTAGTTGGGTTCTCTAAAGCTCATCAGGGATCCAGGGGGTTCTGGCCTTGTGCTGGACCATCTGACTATTCAGGCACTCACTCATCCCGGGCTTCAGCCCACTCAGGCTCTGTCAGGTTGAGGGGCAGACTGTGCCCAGAGCTCTGCTTCCAGATGCACACCCAAGAGATTATTTTCTGTCCTTGCAGAGGGAAGGGTGCAGTGAATTCACAGACTGATTATTCAATGGCAGCACTTTGTGCAGTGGAATGGTCTCCTCTATATAACATTTTCTTCTTTCTCCAGGAATTCAAAAAAAGAGCTGAATGATATTCGATTTGAATTCACCCCAGGGAGAGGTGAGCTGGTGGGAAATGCCAGGGTGAAGGGGAAGTTTTGTGTTCGACCTGGTGCAGTTGTGTGTCTGGAAACCCTGTGTGTGTGTCTGTCCACAGTGCCTTCCTGCAGGGCTTGCCTTGTGGTTGGGCTCAGAGCACTGCTGTTGAGAAGACCCTCCTTGTAAAACTGTTCATGGGTAGACCAAAGTGTAACCTTTCAATGAATTCCAACTCTGAGTTTGACAGAGAGCTCAGAGCTGTCTGACTGCACCTGGTGTACACCCAAATATCTGTCTTGTGTAAACAGCACTTCTGCTGTTTGGCTTGTACAAGCTCCTTTAGTTTCTATGTGATGCCTTCATCCATTGGACAATTTCTGTTAGCTCTGGAGCCCTCAACACAAGAAGGACATGGACCTTTTGGAGCAGGTCCAGAGGAGGGTCATGAAAACGATCAGAGGCCTGGAACACCTCTCTAATGAGGACAGGCTGAGGGAGTTGGGGTTGTTCAGCTTGGAGAAGAGAAGGTTCTGGGGACATTTTATTGTGGCCTTTCAGTATCTGAAGGGGGCCTAAAGTAAAGCTGGGGAGGGGCTTTTTACAAGGGCTTGTGGTGGTAGGATGAGCAGCAGTGACTTCAGACTGAAAGAGGGTTGATTTAGGTTAGATATAAGGAAGAAGCTCTTCACTGTGAGGGTGGTGAGACACTGGAGCAGGTTGCCCAGGAAAGTTGTGGATGCTCCGTCACTGGATGGGTTCAGGACTAGGTTGGATGGAGCTTTGTGCAACCTGTTCTAGTGGGAGGTCTTCCTGCCCATGGCAGGGGGGTTGGAACAAGGTGATCTTTAAGGTCCCTTCCAACCCAAACCATTCTGTGATTATGTGGTGACTGGCTCTTGGGTTTCTCCCCAACAGACACTGCTGACGGTGTGTCTCAAGAACTCATTTCAGCAGGGCTTGTTGATGGCAGAGATCTTGTAATAGGTAATTATGGATTTTCATTTTTTCTCTAATAATTTCAGTCTCTTCTTGCATGTTTAAAAGGACCTGGTTAATGGGCACTAGGATAGCTTGCTGTGGCCTAGGTTCTCTGCCCCAGTGGCTCTACAGAACTGCTATTAATTCTGGTGACAGTTCTGTGCCAGTACATTTAAGCAACCCCCAGTCCACAAGAATATGATGTAGTTGGGAAGAGCATGAAGCAAATGTTTCTTGGAATGGAAAACGAAGGCTGATGGATGCATTAGCTAAGTGGTTATCATCTGACACCTTGCCAGATTGCTGCAGAAACCCGTACAAGTCGCACATCCTGCACAAGAGAGGTCTGGGACTGGAATCAGCCAGGCTTTTTAGTTTTAAGTAGGGCTGGGGAAGTGTGAAGCACACGTGTTGTGCGGGGATGAACAGCTGGATGAACAGCTACCTCGAGCAACAGTTTGCTGACTAAGTGTGTCCTGTGCAGCAGGTGAGACTTAACCTGTCAGCACTGCCTATTTTTGACTACAGCGAGCAGAAGTGTTCCTTATACACAGGCTGCAACACCTGGAAAGGCAGCTAGTGCAAAATTAACTGCATTTCCAGGTACAGTTGGGCAGTTTATTACTATTCCTCTATCCCCCCACATCAAGGAAACAACTCCCACCTCTGACAAAGAAGCAGAGTAATGAGTGTCAGCACTTTCACAGTTTAAAGCTTTAGATTTAAGTAGCTTGAGCCTGAGACCTAAAATTTTTTATCATTTCGGAAAGTTCTGAGTAAGAGAAAGAGACCTATGGAGTTTGGAATGTTTCTCTCCTCCCTGTCCTAATATTTGCCCATTTTCTTTGTGTGTGTGATTTCAGTTGCCGCTAATTTGCAGAAAATTGTGGAAGAGCCCCAAGCAAACAGATCTGTCACTTTCAAACTGGTATTTATTCCTGTTCCCTAACTGAACAAGTTGTCACTTGCAAAGAGAGGGCATTGCATGTAGATGCCTGTGATATTTACCACGGGCACATAACTGATGTGCTCTGAATCTTCCCACGGGTTGTCTAAGAGTAGGCACTGCAGGCTCCCTGCTCGTGTCCTGAGCAGCACCTGGGCTCAGTAAGTGTGAGGTGATGTGTTAATGCAAACATTCTTTCTCCTGGCTTATAAAGGTATCAAAAGGTGTTTTCTGGGCTCGGAATGTGCACTTGCTGAGAAAGGGCAGAAATATTTCAGGGTGGGTAAGAGAGCTAAGGAATGCCACAGACTCCTTTCTGGGAGGAGGAGAATGGGGAGGGTCCAGAAACATTGTGCAGGAAATGAGGAAATAAAGTAAAAGGGGGGAAAAAAATGACCAAGGGTCAAAAGAAGAGAGCTCAAACTAAGAGAAGATGGGCTAGGAGAGGAGAAAGAATGGCAATGAATTCTTCAGAGAAGTGGTGAAATTCGGAGTTGTAGTGGCAAAGTGAAGATGTTACCAGGTTACTGGTAGTGAGGCAGCAAGCACCATCATTGTTGACCTTTTCTGCAGCGAGTTTTGGTTTGCCCCAGCTAGTGCACGTAACCTTAGAGCAAACATTGGCAGACCTTCAGTCCCAGCCCTTCTTGGCTTCAAAATAAAAAAGGAATTGGGGGGGATTTTAACTTTGGGTAGTGTGAGCTGCTAAGTGCAGTGCCCAGCTGTTCCTGTGACTGCTCATCCCCCAGGCTGTACCTGCTACACCTTGTGATGCGTAGCTACGTGTCGGAGGACAGGGGGTGTGTGGTGCTATTTGGATCTCTGCTCCTTGTGTTTCAGGCATCTGGTGTTGAAGGCTCAGATATTCCCGACGATGGCAAACTTATAGGATTTGCACAGCTCAGCATCAGCTAAACAATGGTCCCAGGAGATGTTTCCCAACTGAGAACCCACATGTGCATATTTGTAATGCTTCTGTTAGCCTAAAAGATAAAATAAAATAAAAAAAAACAAAAAACCACTACTGCCAAAGAATTGAACTACAGCCCCCTTCCTAGAAGCTTTAACATTTTTCCTTAATAGGATCACAAACCTTCCTGAAATTACCGGTGGCGTTTACACCTTTTGTAAACAACTCTCATGTTTTTTGTATCTGTCATCTCAAAACATGCAGATCCAACACGTCATTGCCTGCATGTTCATTTTATTATTGCCTTACTTTAAAGAATAAGAAAAAAATACTACTGAGTACGAAGCAGGGGGTTCCACTGCTCTGATGATCTTGCCTAAATGTTTGCTTACATGTGGTTTTCATTATTTTTTTTTTCCACTTGCTATTTTTGCACAAGTTTTAATACCGAACGGATCTCTTTAGTTCCTTACCTGCTTCTCCTCCTATCTGAAACACCAATGTACATGTTGTTTGGGTCACCTGGAGTGATGAGAAATCTCCTTCTCTTCGGCTGTGTTTTTGGAAAAACTGCTGGTTTGAATGCTTGCACCTGACAAAGCAAGTCAAGTCTTAACCCACGGGAGGGAGAGCTGCCTTCCCTTGTGCTTGTGTTTTTGAGAAGTTCCTTGGTTTTTGAGGTGTTAGAAGTCAGCTTCCCTTTGTAAACTGCCTTAAATTTTTTTTTAAAACATTTTGGTTCTCTCCACATGAGTGCCAGGCGTGGCATGAGGGCTGAACCTTTTAATTTACATTAAGCAGTCTTTCTTCAAAATGTCTTTCATTCTGCATCGTAGCTAGAGTCTGTTCTTGAAGCAGACCAGAGAGGCACTGCTGTCTGGAAACTGGTCTTTCAGATGATCAGCAAAATAGCCGTGTTCAGACAGATCTGAGTCGCTCAGCATTTGGAAAAGATGCACTTGGAACTGTTCCCGAAACCCAGCCTGTTGTGCCTGGCTGCACGAGTCCCCCCCCACAACGTGTTTCTCAGTCCTTTGCAAACTGGTACCCGTGGAACCACCCCTGTCGTGTTTTACAGCAATAAAGAATCGCCAGTAGAGTGGTGGTGCTGGGCAGGCGAGCCCTGGGCTGTGTCCCTCCTGCACGAATCGCTTGGGTCCTCAGCCTCCTCCTCGCTCCCAGCCTCCACCTTTCATCAGGATGTCACCCAGACCCCCTCACACGCCTGTTTAGCTTTTATTTCTACGTGGGGTTGAATTGGAGTTTCTACAGGAATAATATAAATTATACTCTGAGTTTGAGAAGAGACATTTGTAATGCAATATGTGAATAATAAATGGTGTTGATTTTTTTTTTTGCTCTTCTGTTTTCCTGCTGTTTCACAGTTGGCCTTTGTAACTGCGATTGGCTCCGGAGTGTTTTCTACATGGAAATTGTGAGTGTAATTTCACAGTCAGATGGAAATGTGCTTGGTTTCCATCAGCCACAAACAATGCAGAAAGAGTTAAATCGGAATGACTGGGTTCAGTTAGGGCTCTTTTAATTTCCAAGTCTTCAGATGAACAACCTGTATTTATAAATTGTTCTCTCTGAGCAGCTGTAGAAGTTTCCTGAATTGTGCATGTTCTTTTTATACCACCCTTGGTTTGTTTTTTTTAACCTCCACATGGATATTTGGTGTGTCCCCATGGGCTGTTTGCAGCCCCTGGGCTGGTGAGCGTGAAGGGCAGGGAGAGGAGAAAGGGTTTAGGAGCGAGAGCATCCCAGGGTGCTGAGCAGATGCTCTCAAGAGTGCAGGAGGCAGGTGACTGATACCAGGGAGTTGGTGGTGGCTGGATTTGGCCCAGTGTGTGTGGCACCTCGGGCACTTCTGTTGTCTACACAAAGCACTCCCTATGGCTTTCCCCACCAAGCTTCCTGGCTTGGGAAGAGCAAGCTGGCATCTCAAATTTTTTATTATATTTTTTTTTCATGGCACCCTGTGGTCAGTATGGATGTGTTGGAAACCCTTAGGCTACTGGACAAGGTAGTGATGGTACAGTATTAATTTTCCCTTCTGCCTGCATGCCATGGGGACCTCCTTGTTCATGTGTGTACTGGTGCTGAGAAAGGTAGCACTCAAACTGCTCAAATGGAACAATGCAGGATCTATTTATTAAGTTATTCCCACCTTCCCAAAGCCAAAACTTGGAGAGCTTGATCAAGCTCGCACTCACCTGAGGCTCCTTAGTTCTTTAATGGACAGAATAAGTAAGAAAAAGTGATGTTTGGGTTGGTTTTTTGTTCTATAGAGCTCCAGATGTTTTGGGTAGGGAGCCACAATATTTACTTGGGCTATTACAGTTCTAGACAACTGTCTTTTCTGTTGTTGTTCCAGTAAGTGCCAATGCTGTTCAGAATTGTTTTCCAGTGTCACTAAGAATTTGGTTTTTGTGCAAATTTCTGATCTGAACCTGGAAGCAGGTGGTAATTTTAAGTTAGTTCCTACTTTTAAGGACAATGCTCTGTTAATGAAAACGGATCCTCTTCACAACTTTGGTGTATTGTAGATTATAATGAAAGATGTAAAATATTCAGGCTTTTTTTTCCCCCCCCTTTTTTGGACTTTGTATTTTACTGCATGTCTCTAATTTTTAATCAATAAAGAACAAATTGTCCATTGCCATGTATGGTTTACGTGTCATTGGGCTGGATGGTGTATCTTGGGGAAGGGGTTTGTCCAAGTGGTGTCTGCAGCCCCTGGGGTTTGGGAGTGGTGGGAGGTTTGACAGCCCCAGGAGGACTCAGGTGGTGATGCTCTGCAGGTGTTTCATGCAGAAATGGAGCCAGGATGGCAGGTAGGATTGTACCCTGAGGGCTTCTCTAGTTGAGAAGTTTGCTCCAAGCTCTGCCTGCCCTGTACAGCTGGGGATGAGCTTCCCTTGTGCAGGAACACCTCAAGCTGATATTAAAGGGGATGATTTATGCACTGAGAAAAGTTTGGAGCATGAACTGCACTCTCTCCACCTTCACACCACTTGATCTTTTGGAGTTCTGTGTTTGGCTCTGGGGCCTCCAGTGCTTAAGACAGACATGGACCTGCTTAAGGGGGTCCAGAAGAACAGCAGCCTGGAGCACCTCTCCTATAAGGACAGACTGAGAGAGCCAGGGGTTGGTTTGTTGGAGAACAGAAGGCTCTGGGGAGACCTTGTTGCAGCCTACCAGTACTTAAAGGGGATTGCAGGAAAGGTGGGGACAGTCTTTTTAGCAGGGCCTGTTGTGACAGGACAAGGGGAATGGCTTAAACTGAAAGAGGGCAGATTCAGACTGGAGAGAAGGAAGACATTTTTTACACTGATGGTGGTGAGACAGTGGCAGAGGTTGCCTAAAGAAGTTGTGGATGCCCCTTCCCTGGAAGTGCTCAAGACTAGGTTGGATGGGGCTTTGAGCTGCCTGGTCTAGCAGAAGGTGTCCCTGTTCATGGCAGGAGGGTTGGAGGAACTACATGGTGTTTAAGGTCCCTTCCAACCCATTCTATGATTCTCAATTTGAGAATTCAGGGCAAATCTGATCCTGAGGCACCTCTGAGTTCTCTCCTTTATGTTTGTAGTGGAGCCAGGACTTCAAGAAAACATCCTAGAGATGTGTGTAGAGCCCAGGCGTGTCCCCATCTTCTGTCATCCCAACAGCTCTTATCTCCAGCTGATCCATTCCGCTCTGTAAGTACCAGTATCCCCTGCTGCAGCATACTGGTGTGTCAGTGGTCGTGCTTTGGGCTGTGAGAGCAAGGAGGAACCTGAAGTGAAAGGTCATATCCCAATGTGCAGCTGATAAGGCTGTTGGCAGCCTGTCAGTAAACCTCTTGCCATGAGGTTGAAAATGCTTGAGTGACCTGGCCCTGAGCCACCACTGTGGCCATGCTGGTACATTTGTCATGGTGAATCCTGCCATTCCATGTCAGCTAAACTGAGTGGGCACCTGGACAGCTTTCCCCAGTTGTGGTCATCCTTTAACAGCCACCTTGGCCACACTTCTATTGTCATCTAAGGTCGTGCAAAAGAAGTGCCTGGATGCAAGCAGAGACTGCCAGAGACTACCAGGGACTTCCTCAGGGAAAAACACCTCTCTGAAGCACTGCCCTGGAGAAACCCCAGAATTTTCCTTCACATCCTTCAGTATTTTTACCCATCTTCCACAAAGGAAGGAGTTTTCCAGAAATGAAGGGAAAAGGTACTTGAGAAGTAGAAAAACCCTAGTATTTCTCACTGGAGGTCCTTGGAAACTTCTCCCTGCTGTATGGCTTCTGTTTCCAAGGCTCATTCCAGCTCTGACAGATCTGTGACTTACCCGGAGCTCAGTGGGGTTTAGTTTGAGCAAGGTCATGGTGTCTTCCTTAACAGAAACAGGAGTCATCTTCCTGCTCAAAGTGGGTGAATGGAGGAGTTTCAAATGGAGAAGTTTGTCCAAAGCTTCAAGGACTGTCCAGGGCAAGGTAAGTGTCTTTGGGAGCAGATAGGGCTGGTCCACTTTCAGCCACGTTCACCAGACCTTTGGCTGGGATGCACCCATCTGTTTTCTTTAAATATTCATGTTCTGGTTTAACTCCCTCACAAGTAAATTAAATAAAGGTGCTGGTCTTGAGTTTCCAACTGGCAGGTAACGTCCCCTGCAGGGCGTGTACCTCCAAAACTGCTCTTTCACCAGATGGGAACATTGGTTGAGCACAAATCCCACCCCAGGGCATGGCTTTTTCTTCAGATTTACATATTTATGTCTGCCTAGATCTGCAGGGCTTATCTTGGGTTTTCCACCTCAGGGAGGCAAACAGGAGGTCCTCACTTTCAACCACCTCCTGAGTTTCCTAGTTGACTTGAACAGACCCAATTGGTGTTGTCCACCTGGTTCAGCATCTGCCTGCTCTCTGCTTATAGCTTCTGAGCTGGGCTTATCCTGAGGGCAGCATCTCTTCCCTGGTTGCCTGGGAAGCTGGTGTACCTCCAAGTTTGACACGTGTGGGTGTCCTGGTCAACCCAAATAGAGCAACCATTGTCTGGTTTCCATCATGCTTATACAATGCTCTTCCCATGGATCTGTGGGCAGGAGGAGAAGGATCCAAATTGCTTTTGGGCACTTAGGAAGGCTTTGCCTCATGGGCATCTCAAAGGGGCATCGGGCAAATGATGTTCCTACCTGAGGGATAGGCTGATCAGAGTTGGTTTCATCTTCCCAACCATCATTTTAAAGGCAGGAAGGCCTTGAGCTGAGATTTGCTAAACCCGTTTCAAGTGGCATTGCCCTACACAAGATTTCTCCCATCCCTGTATGCCCTCCCCAAGTCCCTGCATGCAGCTCCCACCAAGCTTGTGGGGTGGCCCAGAATGTTGGGAAGAGGAGATGTCCTGTGCATGGCTTGCTCAAAAAGACTAAGGAAATAGAGTCTCTTGTTTCCCAGGGCCATGGCCAACAGGCAGCTCTTCCTTAACTCTGGCTCTGCCCATCTTCTATCATCACTCCCTTTATTCCCTGGACTTTATCCATCTCTGCATTGTGCTGGGCTGTTCTGGGCCCTCTGAACCTTGCTTGCCCAAGTGGAGCATCTGGGCACTGTTTTGGTGGTTCAGGAAACTCAGCACTTGCAGTTGCTCTGGAGAAGAGTCTTTTCCACTGTCAGTGCCACCTGGCCCTGGCAGGGGGAATGACCCAGGCTGCCTGAAACAGGGCTGTTTCTGCTCCAGCCAGCACCGTGGGTGGGTGGCACAGAGATGATTAATATATTACATGGTGTACTTGGGACACATAAAACATCAGGCATTCAGTCTCTCCTGACTTGACATGTTTGTGGTGGCTGCCGATGATTGCAGAGCTTATTTTAGGTTTAAACATTAATTCCAGCACTCTGGGAAGTCTGTCCCAGCACTGTCCTGTTCCAGAGGCAGCTGCCGATGTCAGGCGTAGGGGAAATTTTTAAAGAGATTGGTGATTTTGGGCCATTTCAGAAATGGCTGGTGGCGTTCACCGTGCTTCCGTGCTTCAGTGTGGCTTTCCACCAGTTTTGCCAACTTTTTATGGTTCCACACGTGCCTCACCGCTGCGACACCAGCTGGATCCGTG
>VWZY01009910.1:166160-200775 GCA_013399075.1 Chloroceryle aenea | reverse complement strand
CATGAAGAACTTGATGCATCTGTTAACAAATTGGGTTTTTTTTGTTAAAAACTTTGAGGGAAAGTATATCACAGCTGGCTCAGACATTATGTATGTGTTGTGTTTTGTCTGCTGAGACCACAGAAAACAAACTCTTTGTGTGTAGCAGGGAAAACTACATTTGTAAAAGCTGGGATTTGTTGTTGTGTTTTTGGTTTGGGTTGTTTTTGTTGTTGTTGTTGTCTAGGGATTAAAAAAACACCCACCCTGGTAAATTTGCCAATATTTTTATTACATCTGGCAGCTTTTCTTTGAGTTCCAAATAGTGTTCCCTCTTTGCTTAGACAAAGCATGGGACCCCCATCATAGTGTTTGCTCTGAGGTCGGTGCACTGACAGGCAGGCATTTGTCTACATTCTTTTTTATTATTAACTAGAATAAGGAGTTTAATAACTAGGATTAAACCATCAGATCATGCCAGAGCAGCATTACCTGCAGGAACCCAGTTGGAAAGGATTCCAGATGTGATTAGATAAATACCTACCCTTTAGGGGAAATAGCTAAGTGGGCCTTTGTTTTCATTGGTAAGGTAAATGTTTCTTTGGCCATTCTAGGCAGGTATCCCAGGTTTGCATTTTTACAAAGAAGTTGGCAAGTCCCTAGCGCTGAAGAATAGACCATATTCTAGACCTGAGACAAAATTGTGTGTCTGATGAAAATCAGTGATTTTGCCAGAACTCATACGATTCTGCTATTGCCTTGAATCACTGACATTTGTGTTTTAAAAGCAAAGGTACATTTACAGCATGCCAGTGGGTGACTGTTTCCTCAGGGGAAGGGGGAGTGGGGAAAACTTGTGATGGGAGACCTCTGCTGAAAGGGAGAGTTGCCCCTCCTACGGAAACAAACAGCAAAACCTTACTGGTTTCACTGGGATCAAAAATTATTATGAAGTTACTCCTGCCTACATCCAATATAAGTCAAGAGATGTTTAAGTACCTTTGTCAGGATTCAGTTTGTAGTATATTCACGTACAGGTAGGTATTCAGTGGTATGAGAGACTGCATTAAATGATTTAATTTTTTTATTATTAAAAAAGTACCTGTTTTGAGATCAAAATAATATAGAAAACCCCTTCTTGTTTGACTATAGAGTTTCATTGTATTAGGAGCTGACAAATTCTGTTCTGCTGTTTCAGGATGAATGCTGAGAGTGAATTTTTCTCCATTATTGACCACTTTGGACTGTCTTTGCAGAAGTACAGAGGTGCCAAAATAGCTGTGTAAATCTGGCCCTGGAGCACTACAATCCACTTCCCCCAAATACTATGCTGCAATACTGCTCCAGCCCATGTGATGGGAGATGTATTGGACAGAAAGATCTCACAAATCTGTCCGTAAACAGCTCTCTTCTCTGCCTAGTCACTGGATAAGAAAAAATGACATGAACTTAGGGCACCAAGTCAATTTTGGTGAACAAATAAAATGTCAACTTAGAGTATATGATCATCTTAAAACCCCTCTTCCCTGATGGCTCTTGAGCGCTCAGGCTAATGGTACAAATGTGCTTAAACATCTTCTTAGGGCAGAACGCAAACACTTTGAGGGAGTAACTGTAAAGGTGACTCGTATCCAGGTAAGTTTAAATAAGTCTTCCAGAAGTTACCCTAACTGACAACCCACCCCGTTTTATTTTATTCTATTTGTTCTACCCCACTTAATTCAAGTTTTATTGGTGTAACATAGTCTGAGGGACCTGGAGGATCATATAAATGAGGGTGAAGAATGGTGAAAGTTGTAATAATTGTAGACTAACCCTATTTCAGTGAATACCTTTTCCTCCTTTCCCTCCTGGCAGTTTCTGTAGAAAACACTGAACCTCATTTCCTTTTCCCTGGGTTGTAGCGATTCAGGGGATTGTGAAACCACTGGGTGAAACTCACAGGCTCCACAATATGTCTGGAGATGCTCTTCTCTCAGGGAAGTGTGTAGTCCTGAAAGAGTCAAAGGAAGAAATCCTGCAAAAAACTGGGGTTTACAAGTTTCTCTTAATAGGTCTGGCATGCACTTTAGCTTGTGGGGTTTGTTTGGTTTGTTTTTGGTTTGGTGTTGTCATTTGGTTTTGTTTTGTTTGTTTGTTTGTTTTTTTTTTTTCTTTTTATTTGTTTTGTTTTGCCAGCTCTGCATTTATCTGAGGCCTGGTCCAAAGCTTCCTCAAGTTCCTCTTTGTGGGAACCTTGATGGGCTTTTGATTAGTGCTCTTAGAAAATTTGTTTTGGCCCCTGTCATTGAGAGGTGTGCCTGGCTGACATGAAATTAAACCAGGCCACGGAAAGCACTTCCATCATCTGCAGGGGAAATAACATTGACTTTTTTTTTTTTCTTTTCAACTTCTCAACCCTTGTTTCTGAAATCCTGTGTCTGGCTGTTGCTCTTAACTAAGAGTAATGTTCCTTTTAGTTAAGAGGATAGAGGATGTTTACCCACCGGCGACCAAAAAAGATGGTTATGGGGCAGGAGAGGTCTGTCTCAGCAGACAGTAGGTATTCACAGAAACAGAAAGAAAGTGAGACGTAGCAAGATCCAGTTTGACCAATTTCCAGAATGTCCATGGCTCCTTTTGGCAGTGGGGCTTTCCCTGAGAGATCCCCTCTGTGGTTTTGGAAGTGCGTACCCCTTGCTGCCACACGTTCTCTGGGAGAGTTCCAACATCATGCTGAGTATTTCACAGCTAGACCAGATTTAGGTTAGAAACTGAGGGGTCACTGCAAGTAGCAAGAAAGTATTTTTACTGGGGGAGAGGTTTGTTAATTCTAATGGAAAGAACTGCCACAGAGCAAAACCAAACCTCTCAAAGGTGGGCCTGACAGACTCCTCTCTGGACCTTATGCAGTGGTTTCTGTTGCAAACGAAGGGCAGCCTCATTTGAAGGCCCGAACATGAAATGAGCTGTAGAAGAAGTGGTCCAAGCTACAGACAATTCATTTGTACTGTACTTTTTTTTTTTAAACCTACTTATTCTTTACTCAAGTATTTAATTCTTCTCCTGAGTGCCCATAGGCCTTGCAGAAGAGTAAGTGGCTCTGATAAAAAATGAGATTATGACAGTAGTGAGGTAATCCTTTTCCCGTCTTTCTCTGTATTTCTAGTGCTTCCAAAACAAATATTTAGGTTAAAAAAGCATACACAAACACCCCCATCCCAAGCCCATAGGTGAAGTAGTCTTTCATAATTTTATTACTGCTTTAGTAACAGTTTTCCCCACACCTGGGATTTTAATGAAGCTTGGGGAAAAAAAAAAAAAGTAGGAAAACATTAATATGCTTCTCAGACTGAATAAAAGCATCTTGTTTTTCCAGGTTGGCCTGGAGCCTGTTGCAGCTGATGAGCCCTTCCAGTGGGCTTTGAATCAGACCCCCAGATTTCTTCTTTTTGGGGAGCTGCAGGGAAAGGGAGTGCAAATAAATGCCTGTGGGTGCCTCAGGGTTGCATTTCAGAGGGGCTTTTTCAAGGTCAAGGCGTGTTAGACCCTTTCCAGAAAACATGTACTTTTGCTCAGTACTTTCACCATAAATTCGCAGTAGGAAGCTGCTGTGAAGGAAACACAGCAGGGGGGAAACCCGGGTGTAGGAGTGTCTGAGCTCTTCTGCTGCTTTGTAACCCACCTCCCTTTGCCCCCTGAGATGTGTGTGCTTCCTGGGGTCATGGATGGCTGAGAGCAAGGGGGGCTTTAGCGTGGCTGATGTGATACTTGGGAAGTTGCTTGAAAGTGGGATAAGTCAAACTGTTGATGATATTTAAAAAAGAAGCTAAAACCTCCAAACCTGAAAATTTCAGCTTTTAATTTCACCTGTTCTTGTATTTGTGACTGTACCTTTTGGTGATGCTTGGGGGGAAAAAAATGAACAGTTGTTTTTCTTCTAAATGTTCTGAATTTACATTATATAAGCAGCTGCTTACAATAATTGATAAAGATAAATCAGTCAACCTGTGGCAATTTAAAAACAAAAGTAAAAAGGCATTCCTTTTTCTCATGGCATTGTGCTTAAAGCCTTAGGTATGACGGTTTTCCTCCAGCTGAGATCGATACGGATGCTTTTGTCTCAAAACAGAGGCCCAAGTACCAAATTACTGAACAGATTTCTCCTTTGAAAATGCCGCTGTCACTTGAAAATGCCATGTGTACAATGCAGCTGTCTGACTTCTCAGGGTTACAAAGACCACGTGAACCCTATAAACAAGCTTGTAATTCGATGTGTAAAATTTCAATGTTTATTTGAAATGTTTTGAGACTATCCTTTGCTGCAAAGTAGTGTGTTTGCTTGCAAAAACTCCCACCATTCAAGTAATCATATTGAATTTTGTAGCTTTTGTCATCACTTCTGTTCACACACACTCCCATGAGTCTGAATAATGCAATATGTTTTTAGCGTCAGACTTGTTCCTGATTTTTAGTCTTGAATCTACTTTTTTTCTCTACTACACAGTTAGATTTGGGTTTCTTTCTCCTCTTCTTAGTGTTCCCTAGCAAGTCTTTTTTTGTCTTTTTTTTTTTTTTTTTCTGGACATTATTTCCAGAAAGCTTTTTTGTCCTCCTCAAACTTAACTGCTGTGCTTGCATCTGCCCTTTTCTTGCTGCTTACAAGCAAGATGGAGGATGACCATGGCTATTCACCTGTCAGTGTGGCACTGGGGACAACCAGAAAGGGCACTCTGAGGATGCTTCAGCTCTCTATTGCTCCATTTTCTTGCATGATTTGAAAACTGGCTTTAGCTTTGATCAGAATTGCAGGGAGGGGGCAAAATAAAGTGTTAGACTTGTCTGAGGCTTCCTTTTTAACTCTCTGTAAGTTCAGAAAATGTTAGTTGCTTGTATTTTCCCTCACAGTGGGGAAAACTTTTTTTTTTTAATTGATGGCTTTTGTGCTTTCAAATGGAGAGTAGAAGGAGGAATTGAAGAAAAAAAGAGATGTGGCAACATTGAGAGATCTTCACTATGCAAGCAGGGTGCATCTCTGGTGATTGTTTCCTCTTACAGTTGAAATAGCTCATCTTGTTGCATGTACCAAGCAAAATGCAGTGAAGCAGTGGAGATTCTTTCAGGTTAATGCTTTTCTGGGGTGGAAGAGGAGTTGTGGTTTGAGGCTGGTCTTAGTCCAGATACAGCACTGGGAGAAGTGGAGTGAGGGGCTGAGACTGGAAGAGGTGTTTAGTGGCTGCCATCAAAGGGTCTGTGCTTGTGTCAGGATCTGTCCAGTCTTGTGAAGGTGGAAAAAAATATTATTTGACCACTTCTTCATGAAATTAGAGAAAGGCAGGAGACTGCTGGGCTGTGAAATTTATAAAAAAAAAAAAAAAAAAGGAAACTAAAATCAGATTCCAGAAGGAAAAAAAAAAAAAAGCATTGCAGGACTTACCTGGTTCCTACTTTCATTATGCTTAGCAATGATAGCTCTTCTGTGACCTTGTACATCTCTGTCATCTTCTTTCAGGACCTAAAACATGAAATGGTACCAAAAGGTTGAGGGTTCCTGTGGTCAAAAGCTCATCTTAAGATGTATTGGAGTGTGAATTCATTAGCCTGTCAAGGATTTTGATACTTAGCTCTCTAGAACACCTACTCCTGTGTACTGTCAGCTGGCTTTTGTGAATGTGAGGAAACCTACAGCAAATATCCATGAGGTCAGAGCATATAGATAGGCAGGTTTGAAGCTTACCTCATCTACTGGTAACTCATACACTTTTATACTGAAATATGAAATGGGTTCCTTCCAGCTAAAAGGTGCAGATAGAAATGAAAAACTTGTAATTCTTCAGCCTTCAGACACATTGAATAATTACAGTGTAAATGGGTGAAATACCAAATGTGACTTCGCTTTTTGTTTGTAATTCTAAAGAGTTTGCTTCCTTTCCTGAAAGATTTACATGAAGGACACAGATAAGTAAATAAATGGAGCATATAATTAATGTTTTTTAAATAGTAAATGCTTCCCATTTGTAGCATTCTTGGAATGGATTGGCCATGTAGGCCTTGTTTTTCTTCCTGCTTTACAAGGCTGTCTGTGTTTTATTTACCATACAAATTTACGTTCAATGCCTCCTTTTCTGTCTAATCCACAGGAGAGTTTTGGTCACTGGCAAGATCATTAAACTGTATTAATATGTGTAATTAAATCTTTATAACAAAATATATGATAAATTACTGTATGTGTAATTAAAAGGAATGAACCAGTTAAATAATGACAAAGTAGGAGAATGAAATTACATGTGTGAGATCGAAAGTGATGTTAAGAAAATGACCCACTCAGACACTATTTGACTTTCTCTACAATTAACACTGCACCAGATCCCTCCTATGAGGATGTGTCTTTCCTGCTGCTTAGTATTGTCTGCTTACTACTATCCTCTTCTGTTGCTGCTCATGTTACTATGCCCAGAGCAGGGGGAAAAAAAAAATGTTATTTCTACCTGCTGGTATTTCTACAGGTTATAATCTTGACAGATTCAGTGGCTGTAAGGAGTTGGTCTCAAGGCAGCCCTGGCAGCAGGGCCTGGGAAAAGTTGCTTTCTGAGAAGGAGTGTCGAAGAGGTTTAGTTGTTTTCAGGTTACTTTCTCGTGACCACGCCATCAAAATCTTCAACTCTGTGTCCACGAAGTTGGGAGTGGTTAGATGCAGGTAAATGGAGTGGCTGAAGACCATTTTCAATGCAGTAAGTAGATGAGTCAGGTTTGAAGGAAGAGATCCTTTCTAGCAAAGTTGAGCAGCACCAGTACAGCCGTCACCATTTTGGGTTGTATGGGGCTTGTTCAGATTGGTAATATCTGGATAAAGTTTTTAATGTGCAGCTTTTGGGGGATCTGAAGTAGGTAAATGCAAGCTAGCCTGCAGACTGGCTGACAGATACAGTGATACTCCACTGTTCTCCCTGCAAAATGAAAAGTCCCAAAGTTTTGAGTGCCAGTTCTTAGGGTCTTCAAACTGTTTGAAATAGTAGTTTTGTTTCAGAATGCTCAATTAAAAAGAGTAGCTCAAGAAGAAGCAGTTCAGTTTTGTAGGAATTGCAGTTTAAGAAACCCAGAGCAAGAGTGGTCTTGAGTTGCTCAGACAAACAAGATCAGGAATTTCTTCAAACAGAAACTAGGTGCATGTCTGAAATGAGTGAATATTTACGTATCTCTAATTAGGAGCATCCTCCATTAAGCATTTATCAACACAGCCTTTTAGTCACATAGTTCCACTGCACCATTCTTGATTTTTATTTAGTTTCTCTTAAATGCAAAAGAATAAAAAAAGGGTTGTACTTGCTGCTGGCACTGCAGTGGGATTTCTGACCCATCCTGCCTCTGTTAAGAGGGAATTTTGTGTCTAGGAAGTTCATGTTGTTACTATATGCCTCAGTTTTCCTTGCTTGTAAAAGAAATGGTGATACTGAAATGCGCTGGGAGAAGGGGAGAAGGAAGCTTGGTATATGACTGTTGTAATTATGAAAAAAATGGCTTTAATACCAGTTCAAATGCTGTTGCAATAAGACTGTGTGAGGAAAATGAAGGTGTCCTAAGATAGTGGTGGGTATGATTCAGAGCTTCTAAATCCCTGTTTAGATGAGAATATTTCAATCTGTTGTGAAAAGAGGCTTCTATTCCAGTTTTCCTGTGACCATTCTTCCCCAAATCCTGAAGGATTTGGAGGAAAAACCTTAAAAGGAAACCCTCACAGGTCTGAGTGGTATTATTTCACACTCTTGCATTCCCCCCCTCTCTCACAAAGTTTATGGTGCTCAGATTGAGTCTTGGGTTCATTTTACTGTGGAGGCGTGCAAGCCATAAAGCCCACCCAGATTAAGGGGCTTGAAATGTCTTTTAGAGCTGTGCTGTATTTGGCAATCTGTGTTCATTTGGGGTTGACAACACTTTTTTTGGCAGTTAAGTTTTCACTCCCTGAGTTTTGCTTGGAGATTCAGGTTCAAATAAACCCGAAATATGGAGCAGAATCCAGTCCAAGTGTGAGTGAGTTTCCCATGGTTTCTGTCTGAAACAACAATTTCTTCCTCAGAGAGAGAAGGGCAAATCTCCACCTTGGTTAATCCACATTTGCAGATGCTTTTATGAACCTGGGTTTAATCTGGGGTTTGTAAACAGAAATAAACCCCAGCCCTTTCCTATCCCTTCAACTCCAGGGTATAGCCCTCACTGTGTCAGAGTCAGTGGGAGTTTTTTCCACTCCCATTTGCAGCAAAGGCAGGATTTCCCACCCTGAAGTTCTGCCTCTTTATTGCCCTTACAGGCCAAATATTGAGTTAGGTGTTGCACTAAGTACACTTGCTATTTATTTCAAAGCTGAATTTCCAAAGCTCAAAATTTCATGCCATTGCCCTTAACACTGATTAAAATTGGAAGTGTATTTGCTATCATATGTACTAATGACCCAGCAGATGACAAAACTCAGTGGAGAAAGCGTAGCTTGCTGAGGGCATGTACATTTCTGGATCTTTTTCACAAAGACTCTTTCGCTGCCTTGAAAAATTCACACGTCCACTCCTCCAGCATTCGTTGTGCCATCTCTACAAGCAGCACATAGTGTATGTACCTTCTGATTTCAAAAGAAAGTGTCATTCTGCTCTCCGACCTGCAGCCTGCTGCACCACCGAAACGGGAGCAAAAAAAGTCTGTCTAATCAATCCTTATTTAACAAACAGTGTTATCAATGCCTTTTGGGACAGCTGTACAGAATATGACATGGGGACATCAGGACATTTGCTGGCTTGCGTTAATTGGCATGGCTACGTTGTTTTTTGGCCTGGCACAGCAGATCGAAAATTAAATTTACAGAATCAAACTGTAGTTATCTACATTCCTTGATGTCCTCCCAGGTGAGCTACTGGGCTTCATGCTAATAACTTCTAAAGCAAGCAAACTTTAGCTGATTATGTGCTAGCTTATTCTCCCTTGTTAAATTTTGGCAGGTTGCTTCTGTAAATTATGAAAAATAAATGTGAAATATGCAGATGTCTTTTGTTTGAAGCAGATGTTTGGTCCGCCTTGCCAGAATCTAATCAGCTGTTTCCCTGGAGTTTTTTTTGTTCCTCCCCGCAATGTTGTCCAAGAGCTTTATAAAAACATGAAGGGTTAGGGGGAGTGTAGAACAATAGGACATTGCTTTATTTTCCATCTACCAGACTTCAAGGAAAGTCGAGGTGGAGTTTTAGGCTGTTGTCATCTCTGGCTAAAGCCACAGCAGATGCTGGCAGAGGGCCCATAAAGTACTGTCTGAGGACAGGCAGAATGCAAATGCAGCCCTGCCTCTCATGGGGGAGGTGGCAGTAAGTTGGGAGGGAGCCAACAAAAGCCAGATTTGAAGTCCTGATGGTACCATGTGGCCGAGACCCACAATTTGTGTGCATACCCGACGGGGAGCCTCACAAATGGGGCAGCTACAGATCTCTTCCCTGTTGCCCCAAATCAACCTCCTCTCCCTGTTGCCTACAGCATGGCATGGAAGGAGGTTGAATTAGCCATCATTGTACCCTGCACTGCCTCACTGGGTAGATGGAGCCTTGCAGGGTTGTTGTAGAACTCTTCTTGTCACCTTCTCCAGCACTACCCCGCAGCACAGGGTCTAAATCTGCCCTTAGGGGTACTGACTGTTGGCTCCATGAAGCCTCCCTCTCCAGAGGAGTCTGACCTGCTCTTTACCTCTGACTTTGCTCCTGTCCCGTGTGTAGTGCGACTTTCAGCCCACAGCTGTGCTGATGTAGTGGCTGTGCTTCCCTCACCATGGTGCTCTACCCTCCCAAGAAGTATTTCTGTCTTAACAGCAGCAGTTACTACAGTTGGAAACCAACGTAAAGTGCAGAAAAGGGTCCAGATGAAAATCCGTTGGACCTCGAAGACCATTCTCCCTGCCTTTACAGCTTTAGCAGGCACCTCAGAAGCTCAGTAATAAGAGTAGTAATAATTTTTTTTTTGTATGGTGCTGAGCACCTGCTTTCCACTTTCCATTCAAGGTTTTCACAGCACTTTATTGTGCATGGATTTAAACTTCCAGCACTCCTACATGGTAAGAATTGTTATTCTCACTTTGCTTCAAGGGAAACAGACACATAAATTAGGCTAAGGGATTTTTTAATATATTTTTTTAGTTTTTACAAAAGGAGAAAAGATGAGGTTTGTGTTTAAAAGACTTCACTGGGGTTACCATTCTGGCTTTCTTAGTCCATGTCAGTCACAGCATCCTACTGGAAGCATTTGTTCAGCTACTGTCAGGGCTTCCCTTGGGGGTTAGCAGAGAGGGAGGTATTCCTGCTACACAGTGTTGGGATTTGGCGCTCTATGTTCAGAGCACTTCATTTTGGGGTTGGCCTGCTGAAGGTGTGCTCTTAGGTTAGATGCTTGAAGCTGAATGACAAACAGTTGCCTGAATTGGTAACAACAGACCATTGCCAGGAACCAAGATGTATAGAGCGGTGAGCAACTTCTGAATGAAAAGTACTTGAATACCATGGTACTTTTTTTATCATGGTTGAAGCACAAATCAAGAGCCTGTTGTGATAGGTGCTTTGGAAGCAATTAAAATGAATAGTCCTTGCCCTAGGGACACAGGTCTTGAGATTGTGGCAAGATGCTCTTGTAAATAGATTGCTGGAGGGAAGGATAATTCATCAGCATAAGACTGCTAGGGGATATTTATTTTTTTTTTTACAGTAAAACTGAATGTAGAAAGGGAAGAAGAACCATTGCCAATTATTTTTTTTTATCTTTCTTTAGGGTTGTAAGAATCCTTTTTTTGGTCCTTAAAGCACTTGTTTAATCTGACCGTAGGAGTAGTGTCTAAAAAAAAAAACAAAAAAAACCAAACCCAAAAACCTTGTAACTCAGTATGAATATATAGCCCCTTTGATTATTCCAAAAAAAAAACCAAAACAAAACACAAACCTGTACAAATCAAATCAAAATAAATTTGCCTGAGCAATTTAAAATAATTAACCTTTGACAAACCTACCTCTCTGCTAATGGAATAGTAACTATATGAATAAAAGATGTTGTGACATTCAATGAATTACAATATTCATCCCATCAATTACAGGATAAGATAGCAATATAATCTACATTTTTATAACTGTAAAATGTCCTGAACAGTAGCCCCTGTACTCTTCAGGTGAATTTTTTTTTTTTACTTCTTTGCTGTACGCAACATCTTATGTATAAAAAGCTTACCAAGTGATGTTACATTTCCAGGGTGTCCCCAAAGGCTGCCATCCATGCCTTCCTTCCCTGCCTTTGCCTTCACAGGGGCTCCATGCTACAAAGGGAGTCTTTTGAATGGTAACAGTAAGTGCAAATTATGATCCTGGGAGTCTCCTGCTATATAACCAAGTACAATGCCAATAAACCAGGGGTGTAAACCACATGAGCATATGGACAAAATATGGTTTGAATGGCATGATTATGTTCCTCAGGCCATAATGAATTCATCCCAAGGTGCAACTGTACATCTGTTGTTACAGTGTTCACGATAGCAAACACTACAGTTAAGGTTGCAGTTCAACTTGAATTCCAGCCACCTGTTTCCATTCACTAACAACTTTCTTAAAAATAATTCCTTCTGGACTGATTCACGTCAGTCCTAAAATGGTCATTCACTTAGATATTTACTGGGGTGGGGGGAAACCTGTCTGATTTATAGAATAGGCAAGCTGAAAGATTCACACACACAAGCCCCTGCCCCTTGATTCTCGCCAAAGTAGTTCCTCAAAAATAAACCCTCTGGCTTTTAAAGGACTGAACTGACTCACAGGAGTGGTTGGTTGGTTTTGGTTTTGTTGGTGAATACTGTGTGGGGCTTTCTGTGACTCACTTTGCAGCTGCTGATGTGGAGTAATAATGTGTGGAAACAGATCTGAATACTGCACATGAAGCTCTAGCTGATTAGAAGTCAGCTGCCGTGTCAAAAAGACTAGTTTTCTAGTATCTGTTCTCATTGTGTAGTCAGTAAGTGTTGCTTACATTGACATCCCATCTTTCTTTAGCTGAAATAAATCCCAACCCACTGTCTTTACAGAGGAAGAATAGGTTGCTTGAGCCTTGACAGTTGATACCAAGGAAGAGAAATTTCTTTCCATAAAGTTTACCACCCCTTGGGGAGGAATGAGATACCAAAGAGACTGTCCCCTATTATAAAAGTTTTAAAATAGCAAAAGAGGAAAACCTAGTTTCAAGTCTACAACTATCATGTTATCAACGACTGTCTTCAGTGGTTCTAATGCAAAAGTCAACTTTGCAAATGTGAATTCCTAGTTAAGGTATACATATATTAAAGGAGAGTCCGCTTCTGATCCTGAAAGGGCAATCACTGCACGTCAGTGGTGTATATAAAGATTTGAAGTGTGTGAATGGGTCTGAATGTGATACATTAGATAAATAATGTTTTGGGAGCTTCTTCCTTTCTTAAAATCATTAGGGTTGGAAAGGACCTGTAGGACCATCGAATCCAACCTTCATCCTACCATCTCTGTCCATTAGACCAGAGCCTCAAGTGTTACGTCCACTCATTTTCTAAACCCCTCCAGGGATGATGACTCCACTACCTCCCTGGGCAGCCTGTTCCACTGCCCAACCACTCTCTCAGTGGAGAATTTCTTCCTGATTTCCAGTCTAAACCTCCCCTGGTGCAACTTGAGACAATTTCCTCTCCTTTTATCATTAGTAATTTGGGAGANTACTAGCTCATGTTCAGCTGTCTTTCCACCAGCATCCCCAGGTCCCTTTCTAGCCACTTCTCCCCAAGCCTCAAGTGTTGCATGGGGTGATTATGACTGAAGCTCCTGACCCAGCACTTGGCCTCGTTAAACCTCATCGCACTGAGTTCATCCCATTGCTCCAGCCTGGCCAAACCCCTCTGCAGAGCCTTCCTACCCTCCAGCAGATTGACACTCCCACTTAATTTCGTGTCATCTGCAAATTTACTGATGGTGCATTTGACCCCCTCACTCAGGTCATTGATAAAGACATTAAACAAGACTGGTCTCAAAACTGAGCCCTGAGGGACACTGCTTGTGCCTGGTCACCAATTGGACTTGACTCAATTTACCACCACTCTCTGAGCCCAGCCATCCAGCCAGATTCTAACCCAGCAGAGAGTCCATCATGCATCTGTTAGTATATACCCTCTGTCATCCTTTCACCTGAGGGCAGTAAATGTGTTACTGTGATGTCAACTTTGTTTTTGGTAGGACAGTACAGAAAGTGTTGGGATGTTTGGTGCAGCATTGTATTTGATTTCATGGCAGGCTCCCTCCCGACAGCTGTCGGAGTGCAGAAGGGAGATGACATTTGGAGTATTGAGGCTCCATTTGGAGTGTTGTGTCCAGTTCTGGTCTCCCCAGTTCAAGAGGGACAAGGAAATACTGGAGAGAGTCCAGTGGAGGCTACAAAGATGATGAAGGGACTGGAACATCTCTCTTAGGAGGAAAGGCTGAGAGCCCTGGGACTGTTTAGCATGGAGAAGAGAAGCCTGAGATAGGATCTTATCAATGTCTACGTTGTCTACAATGTCTACGTCTTACCAATGTCTACATATAATATCTGCAGGGTTGGTGTCAAGGAGAAGGGGCCAGGCTCTTGTCAGTGGTTCCCTGGGATAGGATGAGAGGTGATGGTTGCAAGGGGAAACACAACAAGTTCCACCTCAACATGTGGAAAAACTTCTTTACTGTGAGGGTGACAGAGCCTGGACCAGGCTGCCCAGAGGGGTTGTGGAGTCTCCTTCTCTAAAGGCTTTCAAGACCCTCCTGGATCTGTTCCTGTGTGGCCTGCCCTGGATGACCCTGCTCTGGCAGGGGGGTTGGACTCTATGACCTCCAGAGGTCCCTTCCAACCCCCACAATTCAATGATTCTACATGATGGTTCTTGATAAGCTAACTCCCTGTGTCATGGGTAGCTCCCTCTGAGGGGCAAGTGCTGATCCCACCATGGAGCCTGAAGAGCCAAATCAAGGGAGCACTGAGAAGAGAGTTGGCTGCAGCCTTGCAGCAAGGCAGTAGCAGACTGGATTGAACTGAGATCCCAACCCTGTGCTAAACCTCTGCCAAGGGCACAAAACATTCCATTCAGCAAAGTGACACCACTGTCGTGGGTTCATTGTTACAAGCGGGGACGGGCGTTGTGGTCAAAACTGTTGGAAACCACAACAAAAGACTGGTTTTACACCAAAAGAAAAAAAAAAAGCCCCCAAAAATTAAATTCTATAAGTTGCTGCTTGAAATGAGGACTTGTTTTTATTCATTTGCTATCCTGTCAGCATATTTTCTCCCAAGCTTCTGTTCTCTTGGGTGGGACAGAGGAAGATGTTGGCAAGATGGGCAGATGGATGGCAAGCTGCCACTCAGCCTGGAGCATGCAGTCCACATCTACCTAGACCCAGAGGGCTCCACACGGCATGATTTGAAGCCTGGCAGAGGAAGTGAACTTTCAGTGACTCCTTTTTAATAACTCTTTTCCTTACCTTTGTTTAAAGGTGCCTTAGTTAAAGCTTGTATTATCACACTTATAAAGATGTAGTGATATAATTATGGACTAAGTGCAGTAAATTATCAAGATGAAATTGTTAAGGCAGCTTTTTGTGTTATTGCCGCTTAAGTTAGATGTCCTGATTTTTTGTTGGTTGGTTTTTATTTTATTTTATTTTCTCCTTATTTGGGAGAGAATAGAAGAGCAATTCTCTTGCAACTTCAGCACTGTTAAAAATAAGGGAAGACTGTGCTCTACTGCCACTGCTGCTTACTGACGCTGTGAAGAATAATGTGAATGAAATGGAACCAGAGAAAAGTGTGTTCTTCCCTGAGCTCTGACCAGGTAGCATTATAACTCATTTTATCAGGCTCTCAATTGTGAAGTGGCCTTTTTTTCTTCAACTTGCAGGTGGGGCAAATGACTTATGTCACAGAATAAGGATATTTTTATGCTTACTATTTAGCTATTTGCAGGGAAAAGGTTATTTACATAGATGAATTCATGGGAGGGTAACATGAAATTGGCCATTCTCTTCTCTTTCTTATGGCAGTCCTGTGTGGATATTCTTGTTTTCTTTCAGTGATGTAAGGGCAAATATGACTTCAGTCTGTCCCTCTTAATAGGCTTTTTTTCATAGGCAGAGAGTCCAGATAGTCTGATAATTTATTTCCAAGATATAATGTATAGGAAAAATATTAACCACAATGCAACTTTTTGCACCAGGTCATTCCTGTTTATTCTTTTGTGCATATTTATCTATGTTTTCAAAATGAAACTTAGCAGTGACTAACTCAGGGGATTGGTAATTGGATATAGAGCCTTTCACCTCTAGGTCAGTGGTTCAGAAGTGTTACAAGTCTGAGAGTTGCTACCATGTGACAGCTGCTCAGTGACCTTCTATGAAATGAGTTGGCGGTCCCTGCTCATTTCCTTGAGAGCAGGTGTCTTCAGCACAGATCAAACTTGAGGGCACCAGTACAGAACCCATTGTTGGTAGAAAAGAGGAATCAGACTTAGGTATAAAGCTCTTAGTTTGTATGGACTTCAAAAAAAAAAAAAAAAAGAAAAGGAAAGAGAGCAAATATACTTGTCTAGATCCTCAGCTGGCATAGATTTGGCATAGATCTATTAAGTGAAGCTGCAGTGATTATCAGCAGCTGAGTTCACTCTGGATGTACTGTATTAGTAATCTAAAGGTTACTGATATTACAGTAATATTTTAATTAACTAAAGACCAAAATTATAGATCCAAGTACCTTAGAATTAAAGCCCCATTTAAAACAAGGCTTGCTGAAGTTTGGTATAACACAAATTCTTCCATCTAGTGATGCCCTGAGATAACCATACAATTATGGTTAATGCATTTCTCTGTTTGTTGTCCCGAAGGGGATGAAATAGGATTTTAAAGATACATTAGTCTCCAACTTTTAATGACTCTCTGCTTTTAACGGCTTTGCCTGTGCTTCTGCCTAAACTTCAAGTCATTCTGAACTGTTGAGGTGTGGTGATAGTGGAGGTGAAGTTTTCCACTGAGGGAGCTCCTGACATTAGAGGAACATAAATGTCTCATAACACTTACTCAGGAAAAACCTTTTTGCAGTTGAAGAGTAGTTTAGTTACCTCTAATATCACTGAAGTCTTGTTTAAGAGGAGTCTGTCTCATCTGACAGTATCCAAGAGGAAGAGAACCATTTGCTCTAGAAAAAAAAATAATTTCTGTTATGTTGAGATTTTGCTGCAGTATTTCAAGTCCAAGTTCTGCTAGTGCTAATTTCAACTGGGATAATAAAAAGGAATGGGGTGTCTAATCTGTCACAAAAATGAGATAGGGGGTAAAATATTTCTAAATTCTCAAAACTAATTCTGTGCATTCAAGAGTAAATGCTCTGCTTGTAGAGGGTGCACTGTGAAAAAAGTTGAACTACTTTGAAATGCAGACTTCAGCCTTACAGGGCCATGACTAGCACTTCATTGCTTTAGGCTTAAAAATGATGGAGATGGAGGAGTAGCCTTTTCTCAGTAATGGCTTTTCTTCATAATGTATAACAGCTCTCTTGCTTTAAACCCCCTACAGAGTCCTAGAATCATCTAGGTTGGAAAAGACCTTTTAAGATCATCGAGTCCAACCATTAATCCTTCTCTGCCCAGTCCGCCACTTAGCACCACATATTCCCAAGCACCACATCTATACAGCTTTTAAACACATCCAGGAATGGTGACTCAAACACCTCCCTGGGCAGACTGTTCCAGTAGCTGACAACCCTTGCAGTGAAAAATTCTTTTCCTAATGTCCAGTTTAAACCCCCCCGGTGCAACTTGAGGCCATTCCCTCTTGTTCTATTGCTAGTTACTGTTTAGAAGAGACCAGCATCTACCTCCCTACAGCATCCTTTCAGGGAGTTGTGCAGAGCAATAACATCTCCCCTCAGCCTCCTTTTCTTCAGATTAAACAGCCCCAGTTCCCTCAGCCGCTCCTTGTAAGACTTGCAAATTCCCAGGTCCCTTATAATTTAAGGAGCAGACTAGCTGACTGGATGTTGCTATTCCTCACCTCAAAACTGCCAAGGTGAGGGAACAAAAAGGCAAGCAAGAAAAAAATAGAGAGGGTTTGAATTACAAAATAGATGGAGAAATGTCATTGTAGGTGATCTAGTCTGATGTCCTGGACGATTGAGTCTTCCTTTCTGTGGTCCCTTGGAAGTTGATTATTGACAAGGACTTGAAGGCTTACTAGGTATCATAAAAGAAAAAAAAAAAGAGTTAATGGTCATAGTGTTCTAATCCTAGCCTGGGTGTCAGATTCCTTCGTCAACGTGTATCTTGTGTCTTCATAACTTAGTATGTTTGCATGTTATTTGTTTCTCTAAGTCTGACATTATCTACTGCCTAGGAATAATTAGTGACACATTTATACTGCAGATACAGTATTTGCTTCAGAAGGATCAGTTTCAATATTTACAAAACTGAAGGAGGTGGAATTCAGCTGCACATTACTCCAGACATTAAAAAAGGAGGCAAACATTACTTTTGCAAATACTTATGCTCCATCTAAACTGAACAAACTAAGGCTCTGGAAGAAGGAAGAATTCCAGCTGTCTCCTTTCTTTCTGGCTGAAAGCTGGAGGTAGAAGGGCATAGCAAAGTGTACCCTTATTCAGTCACCCAGAAAAAGACACCATTTGAACGCATTCTCTGAATAGAAGGCACACTGATAATAGCAATGTCACGCAACAGAATGGCTACTGCCAAATCGCTTTAGTCTTTCTGCATGATCTTCAAGACCAGCAATCTGTTAACCAGCCCCTTCTCTATTTTTTTTTCTTGCCTCAGCACGCTTTGATTCGAGATTGAGGAGATTACTGTTGCACCTGACAAGAAAGAAACAGTTCTTCAGAGATGGTTTAATGAAAAAAATAATAAAAAGAAAATCTACAAAAGAAAATCTCACAATCCAGAAGAGCCAAATAGTGGAAGGTGATGGGAAGAAGAAATTGCCTGTTAGGGAACTTCATTAAAGTCATTTATTAGCTTTGTAATGCCTAACAGTCTGCTGGCTCCAGACTTTTTTTCATACAGGGGGGTGGATAAGGGCGCGTTTCACTTTCATTTGCATTCTCGATCCCTGCTGCTCTGTTTATGGTGTTGATGCTATTCATACGGTCTTTGCAATATTAATTTTTAATTTATGATGCTCATTAGGAGACACTTAAAACAGAACAATTATCATTTATCTTGATATATTATTTACTAAGACTTGCTGTCATGGTTAGGGACTTGTGATTAGTGGGAGGGGAATAGAAACCATCTCTGAAAGGTGCTTGGCTGGAGGGACTGAGGCTTAGGAAGCACTTGTCACCTGAAGTTGTGATGTCTAAGCAAAAGACTTGCAGCACCTAATCAAAACTCGGGAGGAACCTTCTAAGACGAGACTAGGACAGTGCTTAATGAACCTGCAGGATAATATTAATGAAGCTCACTCGTAAACCACCAGCTCATCAATTATTCATCCTGCTATTGTCCTGGTACTTTACCGTCTTCCCTTTACGTCTCAACGTGATTACCCTTTTTTATTCCCTCTACCCTCATTTTCCTTTTGTGGATTTGCTGACACGTACCCCTGGTAGCTCTTCCTCCCCGGGAAATTGTGTTTCTCGAGGCGACTGCACAGTCTCCACAGGAACAAGAAGGGTAAATTGTGCTCTTTGAGGCATTTAGGTAAATGTGCTGGGTTTATTCAGACAATAAACCAGATCACTGTTATGACAACCCTGGACAACCTGATTTGTTAAAGACTACCATACTGGAAACTCAAGCTTGTCTATGCATTTGTTAATTTGTATTGTTTCATAAGTTATTGTGATGTGTTATATATGAAGAAGACCACATGGCAAAACAGAACACGAAATAGTAGTGACTGCTAGGAATACATAGGAGGGTTTTCCTCTCTCCTTCTCCTTCTCCCTCTCCTCTCCCCTTTCTCTCCTCTCCTTCTCCCTCCCATCCCTCAAAACTGTCCCTCATGCAGCACTTTTGGGAATATCCCTGCATTTAGTCTCTGAGTTCCCAGGTTGTTTATCCTGTGTGCTTGTGCAGGAGGGAAAGCAAATTGGATGTTCTGGAGCCTGATAATTGGCAGCACTGCATCTGAAACCAATTGCTGTATTTTTAGCTCTTGTTTGTTTTATTTGGTTATTTTTAGATTTCCTGAAAGGGGTAGTAGTATTTCTGTTTTCTGTTTGACATCAAAGCAGGAACAGCAAATTACTAATTTTGTAACCTGTTTCCAGGACACTTGGCTTTAATTTTTTTTTTTTTTGAACCATTGCACAGCAGCAGCAGAGCTGTATGCATGAGACCTCAAGGACTGATACCACCAAACACCTTTGCGTTGCACACACTATTCCTTGCCTCTGTTCTGATGAAAATCTCAAAGGCAACCACTGTATTGATAAACTGTATTTTCTTCAGGGTAAGGATAGGGAATGAATTACAGATTCTGTGGTTCAATAATTTTGACCTCCTGGTTTGATGTTTGTTTTTTATTATTATTATTATTTTGGTTTTGTTCTGGTTTTGGAGTGGGGTGTTTTTGTTTTGTTGGTTGGTTGTTTTTTTGTTTGGTTGTTTTTTTTTTCACCTTCTGGATTTTGCAAGCTTGTATTTAGAATGTGTTTCACAGAATCACACAGAATCACAGAATCCTAGGGGTTGGAAGGGACCTCGAAAGATCATCTAGTCCAACCCCCCCTGCTAGAGCAGGGCCACCTAGAGTACGTCACATAGGAACATGTCCAGGCGGGTTTTGAATGTCTCCAGTGAAGGAGACTCCACGACCCCCCTGGGCAGCCTGTTCCAGGGCTCTGTCACCCTTACAGTAAAAAAATTTTTTCGAACATTCAACTTGAACCTCCTATGCTCCAATTTACACCCATTCCCCCTTGTCCTATCACTGGTCAATTGTACTGTTTGTACCCAAAGGGGAAAACAAACAAAAAAATATCTCCTACCTGGCCTTGTGGGAAATCTGATACAACAGAGTAGGATGACTTTTTCCAAGTAGTGTGATGAAGACAATGTGCAACGTTGTAAGCCAGTATTTATGCTGTGGAGCACCTTTTGTCTCTAAGCCAGTTTAAAAACCTCAACAGCTTGATCTGTGCAGCACCCCCTGCAAGCGAGGTGTGTAGGCATTGTCAGCCCCTTTGTTATGTTGTATCAGAACTTCATTAGGCCCTGGGATGCAAATGCAAAAGGCAGGGGAGGAAGGATTCAGCACACAAATCAATTGCTTACATTATTTTGCACCCTGTTGTAGATTTAGATCCTCTCCTAAAGAAAACATTGCATAATGACACTGCCCTCTCTCTCCGAATACTGCAGTAAATAATTGCTTGTACTTTGAGTTAGTCGTATGCCAAATCCAAGAAAATTTATGTGACAACATTTCTTCTTTCCTTGTTAATTGTGAAAATACTCTCAAAGACTTCCAGGATTGTGATAGTATATGAACTCATTTAAGCAGGGTTTTAAAAAACTGATTTGGATAAAAAAAAACAAACCACGATTGGTGTAAATCCTACACTCTGCTGCGACACGAGCACTCAGAACTATAGCCTGACCCGCATCTGAGTGAGGTGATGCATCTCCATGTCTAACTGCAACACCACGCAGGGACTAGCTTGTCTCCTGGAAACCTCAGAGCTGTGTTAGTGTGGTGTGCTCCTGGGCTTACTGTGACAGAGAGGGGGGATGAGTAGACATGCAGCGTTACATTCACGCACTGATAAATGGGTTCCTTGTGGCCCTGTGCTGCTCTGTGGAAGCAATCACCAGATCTCAGCCAGCCCTTCTGCAAAGGAGCATTAGATCCAAATCATTGAGATGCGCTCAACTTCTCTACCCGTTCAGGCTGGTTATGCAAGGTTTCATTCATCACCTCTAAAGAACATTTTTGGATTAGGCTTACATCTTTCGAACCAAATCCTACCTTTGCTGTTCTGGTAATTTAATGTTGGAGTTGCAATTTACTATAAACCTTCTTAGCAGGCAGGTAATCAACTTAACAGAGTTTAATGCACAAGCAGCTGTTCAGCTTTATTTTTTTTTTTTACCTGTTATTTGCAACTGCAGAACAGGATAAATCCACATTAGTTCCAGTCTCTGCCTGACAAACAATCTCATCTCTGTGATGTTCTAATTTTCGATAACTTTGAAGATCTGGGTTCTGCAATCTACGAAGCACATAAATTGAACAAAATAACTGGGAATGAAGTATGGCTGCTTAGTTTCTCTGCTGTTTTATATGCCAAAGTCTTAAGATTTTATGGCATGTGAGTGACTGTTTTTTGTTGTTGTTTTGTTTTTTTTTTGTTTGTGTGTTTGAAGTTTTATTTAGTTTTTGGCATTGTTTTTGTTTTGTTTTGTGTGTGTGTTTGTTTTTTTTGTTCTGGGCTTTTTGTGTTGTGTTTTGTTTTGGTTGGTAGGCTTGGGTTTTGTGTTTTTTTTTGTTTATTTGGTTTTTTGAAAGAGTTCCTCTACTTTTGGTGGTGGTTGACAGAATTGCTTATGTTTCTAACCCAATAGGAAGAATCCCCCCAGGTGTTTACAGCATTTCAAAGAAGGCACAGCAACAATCCGAGATGAATAGGTTTGTTCCTTCTAGAAATGGTGTGGGTTGTATTCTCTTGCAGTAGCAACACTGGGGCTTTTAAACCCCAATCTTATTTCCCTAAAGCTTTCTTCATTATACCATTTAGCTTTTTCAGCTTTCATTGAAGATTAAAAGGGGGAATACTTCGTAGTGTGTGTGTCACCAAGTAGCGTGGCATAGCTCTTTTAATGCAGGCCCTTTATAATCTCCGTAAGGTCGTGTAAGTTCTCTGATTTTTGCCTAGGGATAACTTTTCCTTTATTTTAACATATTTCCTTTTGTCTGGTTTGGCCAGTAATTGACTTTGTCCTTTTTTCATTTATTTCTCTGCCTCCTGGTTGTAGCATCTTCTCCCTGGAGTCTCAGGTTCGAAGTTTTCCCTTTTGTGAAACCATGACAGGTGCCTAATTGAATGATGAATGTCCCTTTATTACTCTGTAATTGAACTGCCAGCTTTTTGATTGGTTTGTAGAGATGCTCCACTCCTCATCAAGCACTGCGGGGGGCTCCGGGACTGGCAGGCTGGGCCTACCCTCCATCTGTCTAATCGCATCTCTCCCCTACTTGGGTTTTGGGTGGGGAGGGGGCTCGGGGGTAGGAAAGTCATCATAAATTATGCTAATTCGGCATGGCTGTGACAATAAGAATATCACATTGTTACGTGCGCGGCAGCGGCGAATGCAAGAAGCTGTTTTGTTGTGGCGGCTGCCTGGCCTGACAGGCTCTCAATGAAGATTAATGGCCCTCACCTGAGTGACAGAGTGGAGGATTGTGGGGCAGAGAGGGTCATTCATCATACTCTGACAGGTGTCATTCACTCCGACAGCCTCACCACTATCGCCCAGCTAGAGGTTCCATTTTTCTGCCAGTTAAGCAAGGAGTTTAATAACATCCCCAGAATTAAGACTCATTCTTTGTAGCAGGTCTGACAGCTGAAAATAAGAAAATCAATTCTTCACATGTTATAGCCCAGTTAACTGACTAGGGCTTTGACTTTAATTTAGTCTTTGGGCTGAATTTCAAGTAGGGTGCTTTTGTAAGACATCATCTATTAAAATTTACCAATAGCACTAACTTTGCTGTTATTATTGTGGCTGGATTAAAATGCAGCCTGTAATAGTGGATGTCATCTTCATTTGGAGCAAGCTCGAGTGCAGACAGCTCTGGTGGGGGATATTCCAGTTCATTCTCATTAGTGATGTTTATAGCTTCCCTCTTCATTAATATTGATCCCTTAAACTACAGAGGAAAACAAGACAGACACTAATTTGAACCATTTTGTATCATTAAACTGTTTGGATTTTTTGGTTTCAGTCATTCCGGTGAGCTGAATAAAATATTTCAGAAATAAAAGGAAAAGGAAGAGACAATACAGACTTCTGGCAGCCTCTTGCTGCTGTGGGTGGGAAGAGCTAGGTTAGCGTTAGAGTCCTTTGCATCATTATAGGTCTGGCTAATCCTGGGAAAAGCCTCGAAATAGCCCCTAAGAAACCAGCTCTGAAGTAATGACCTTAATATGCGTTTAATATCTCAGCTAGTGAAGCCAGGATACAAATGTTTGTTGCCTCTTTCCTTTAACTCATTAAAAGTGTTGTAGCACTGGGGCAGGCACGAGTAGCTGGAAGCTCTTCTGTGGAAACGTGAATGAGAAGGCAGATTGATGTCTGTTTGTCTGTCTAACTTAGGAGGTTTGTGAGTTATTGAGGTGATAGCAGTATGAAAAATGCAGCCAGGATCCAAAGAAGTGTGAGACTAAGTATTTTAGGCGGGCCTGGAAGCATTATTGTTGTTGTATAAGGCTGGAATGAGGCCATGTCTGTAGCAATGTGTGTCTTTCAGGTCAATGTAATCGAGAAAGATTAATTCAGTCTGGAGTAAGTGCCGAGAAAGGGCTGCTCAGGTGATCAGGAGAATGCAGAGCTGTCTTGCAATGAGACAACAAAGGACCCCAGCTTGTTTGGACTAGTAAAATGAGGGCTGGGGAGGACTGCGACCGCTCTCTGCAAATATTTCAGGGGAGGTAAACGCAGGGGCTTGAGGAGAACGGTGTCCTGAAGCGACAGCCCAGGGCATTGCTTCCAGTCCTGTGTTCTTGTAAAGCATCCATGATTTGTCTCCATGTAGATAATAAATCAAGAACTGTGAGAGAAATAGCCTGTGTACCTCTTGGTCATGCTGAAGCTGTTCAGGTTGAGGGGAAGGAAAGGTTTTGTATGGCAATGGTGGAGGAGGACAGGAATTATCACAAGCTGGGAAATTTATTTCTGTCTCTGCTGCAAGTGGAGAGGGAGTGTAGGACAGCCAGGCTCCTCCACAGACACCTCATTTAGGTGCCTGGAATTACATGGGAGAAGTTTGTACTCCTTAATTAAATGTGAGTAAGGAGTTCAGCCCTAATTTTGTTTTATAGAGAGCACATTAAGATCTTGTAAATTTTTCCCTCTGCTCAATACTGAAGGTTATATTTTTTCCTGTGGAGACTACACTGCTTTGAAAGGAAAAAATTGCCTCTCTGTGTTTGCTGTTAGGGATCTGTCTTATGTTAGCGTTGTGAACGAACTGCATTTGAAGAAAAACTGTAGAGGTAAACTGTGTCCACACATGTACAAAAGCAATTTGACTACACCAAATAATAGGCAAGAACATTTTACACATCTCTATTTGGTCTTGGATAGTTGTGTGTCTGCGGCATTTCGTATCTGCACAAAAAAGAGGTGAGAAGGGAACACCAGCCTGGTTGGTGTTTTGCTGCCAGCTGTCAGTGCCAGTGCTGCACAGCCTAAGGGGCTGAAAGGAGCACTCATGGCCTAAGAAATAGCCAGTGTTTATTTACAGGAGAAAAACACCTTCAAAACTGTATTTCTAAATAAGTCATGTTGTTCTGAAATTATTAACAAGTGAAGTCTTCTCTTGTTCCTGCAGATTATTGCTGCATTTTTTTTCACTTGAAGCATTAAATAATAAAATACCATGGGGCAGTCTCTGTCTTACAAGAAAAAAATCTTGTGTGGATAATGTGTATTGGGGGCGAATAAATGTCACTGACCAAGAATCAAATATAGCAGCATGTTGGAGACCTACCTGTCTGGCACCTAAAAATAGAACAGACCCTTGGGTTCTCTTTGGCTCTAGTTTCAAACTATAGTGGAAGGGAAAGATCAGCACTGTAGTTTTATTGACATGCTAAATTAGTCATAAATTTGAATTATTTGGGGGGGGTGTTAACTGTGCATCCAAAGTCATGTTTGTTCTGAATATTTTTATGTGTACCTGCATACACTGAGTAAAGAGAAAAACGGAGAAAAGGAATAGTTGTTATTTTGTTTCTTTATTTGTTTTTTTCTAGTAGACTCTATGATCATTCTCATCTTCTGTACTGCTCATAGAAATGAGCTATTCTAAAAGCATCTGAGTCACTGACAGGAATTCTTTTCATTAAAGGCTGTTTTTTCATAAGGCACCTCTAAACAAAGAAATACTTACGAACCTAAAGGAAAATACCCTATTGTAATTTGTATCNTTAGAAGTACTGAACTGAAAAGTAAAATCACTGAACAGAATTAGTCCTGTTTTCACCCAAACCAGGACATTAAAAAAACCAGAGAAATATGGTTAAAATATTCCTGATACTTCACTAAGGTAAGTGCCTCTATGTTAAATCACTTCAACTTTTCCCTTCTTAATTTGGCTGGGTGGGCCTGCACAGCAGACAGTGGATTCAATGACACTACACATGCAAAAAAAAAAAAAAAAAAGGTAGTCAGAAATACCTGCTTTTGGAAATAAATCAACAGAGTTCCTTTTTTTTTTTTTCTGAAGCTGCAGCTATAAATTGATCACCTGTCTTTCTTCATCTTTAAGTCCTCAGCATTCTAACCTGATAACAAGCAGTTGCTCTGAAGTTTCAGTATGTTAGTACAATTGATGTGCTCAGAGGCAGATGATAATCTGCTATGATGACACTGCAGAATCTTTAAGGAGTGTCATCCTGAACTGAAAGGGACCGGTTTGGATTTGTGCTTTCTGAGGTAGTTTTCAATAAAAGTTTGCTGATTGTGCTTGCCAGCCTTAGTCAATCGCAAGAAAGATACTTTTCTATTATGGTCTGTATGCTAATCAGTTTCTTCAAGACTGGTAATAACCAAAGAGTGGTGGAAAGTTTTTGGATTCTTCATGCAAGCATCAGCTGAAGTCAGGATGGTAACAAGGAGAGGTGCAATGCTGGAAGGCCACTGGGGGAGGAGGTGACTACTATTAGTCCAACAGGTTCCATCAAAACCTGACTATTCTGCTTAATTTAACAACACAAAGTAACAGTGTTTAGAACTTGCTATGCGACATCATCAAATAGGACAGGATGCCTAATTCCATTTTAGGAAGTGCTGACATTGGTGAATTGTGAGGCAGAGATAAAATCAACACCCTGTTCTGCGTTCCCTCAGACAAGCTGGCCTAGTAAGACGTAAGAATGTATTAACTAGTGCAAATAAAAATAGCAAAATAAATGCTAAAGTAGCTTCTACTTAGCTGACTATAATTCCTGTTCTAATTATTTTCACTAAGCCACTTCTTAAAGCACTGGTGATAGTTCATTCTCTTATGGTATTTTTTTCCTCCCTGCGAGTCCTTGCACCTGTACATTGTGGCTTTCCTCTGGCTAATGGCATCCATATGGAAATCATCAACAATGTTTTTGGTGTTTCAGAGGATTCTTATTATGTTACTTAAACCAAATGAAATGGGTTTCTAGAGCGTGGCCAAGGGCCTGCCTTAGGGTGGAGGTGCCACTGCCTCTTAGAGAACCTTGATGACTAGAGTAAATGAATTGTCTTAGGCTTTTAAAGTGAATTTCCTCTTTCTTCCCAGTCTTCCATGGGGTCGCTAACCTGTCCAGAAGGAAAATCTTACTACCCATACCGAGATGCCATCATGGAATACCTTGACTGTTTTAGACATCTTGGCTCTATCTTGTACTATATCCTCTTGCTGATATGAAGTGCAAGGAGAATCCTCTGATCCTTCTAAAATTTATAAAGTCAGCTAACCTAGCCAAATGGACTGATTTTTAATTTTAGCATTAGATATTGACTGTTGTAAGCTCTTTTGTGCTTAAAAAAAGGTATTTCAGCTCTTCTGTAAGAGATACTTTTGTCCAAGTTAGCTTCAGATGCATAATCACTGATGGAAGTGTAAAGGAAAGTATTTCAAGTTCACATTAAGTGTAGATCTTGAAGCAATGAGAGCATGACTTGGAGGAGGTTATGCAGGCAGTATGATTGTAGCAGGCTCAATTACAGTAGGAGTTAATTTGATAGGGATCATAGACCTACACTGTAGCCAATTAGTAGGATGGAACAGGAGTATGCACAACAAAAGGGCTTGATAATAAGCAAAGTGCTTAGGAACGGAAGCCAAATGAAAATGAAATAAAAGTCTGTGATCAAAAAATCTATGGTCAAGAGAACATAGGATGGCCTCCAAATGGATTATTATGGTGTTTATCACAAGGTACGTTGGGTCAAAATACCCATTAAAGGTTGCTACAGGAATTTCATAAACAGGAAACCACATAAGAAAATGGTGATTTGGAAAAGGAGGAAATTGCTAATCTGATTATGGTATCAGTTCTCCTGGATCTCCAAAGGTAGCATACAGGTTTATAGTCATTCTTCTTTCAGACCATAACTGGTCATAACTGATATAGGATCCTATCTGTGTTAGGTTTGGCGGTCACATTGTAGCAGAGAGAGATATTTCCAGATGCTGTCCCAACCTGGAGTGGTGGTGTATCCAAAAATACGCAAAATATTTGCTACCCAAAAATACTTTGGAGGTGCCAGTTTCCCCTGACAAGCAGGGAACTCAAGGTGGGCTTCAGTTGAAGCCCATCAGATTAGATCTTAACTTTGGGCACCCAGACAATATGGTGTAGTATGATGGGAATCTGTTCTGGCTGCAAGAGGTGAAATGGGGGGGTATACTTCACCTCAAACGCAAGCATTGCACGGCAGCATCACCTTGCAGCTAGATAGAGTATCTCAAGTTAGAAGGGACCCATAAGAATCATCAAGTCCAACACGCTGCTCCTTGCAGGACTGTCTAAAGCTAAGTCCTATGACTGAGCATCCATCCAGATGCAGCACAAAAATAAGCTGTGTGCTTTAAGATATCATGCGAGAGCATGACTTAAGCAAACTGCAGAAAATGCTTCCAGCATCTCAAAGAGTTATGATAATAAAGAAAGAGTTGCAATAAATAATGTAAACCAGGTCAGTAATACAGGCAGTTGGTTGATCCTTGTGGAAACTGGCCTAATGGCAGAGAGGCACAGTTAGATGGTGCACCAGGGAGACATCTAGGAAACCTAATACTCTGCTAAAAAGTCCAAAAATCTTGCTGAAGAAGGAATGAAAATCCCATTACAAGAGGAAATAGCCAGAGACAGACCTCACCATGTTGGGATTAATGATTCTGAGGGTGTCCAAAAGAGCTGGATCAAAGAAAGTGCCTTTGAGATCATGCTGAGGAACCCCATGTGCTGCACATTGGAACCATGCTAATAGATTCATTTTAAGGTCTGAAAAGACTGCTATGATTATTGCTGCTGTAATACAAACCAGACAGCCTTATCTTTTAATTTTGCATTAAGCTGCTAATGTCTATTATGTAAATGCACCAGATGCTTACACTAAGAAGGTTTCTTGCTAAAAGATTTCAAATTGTGAAGAATCTACCATCTTTTCCTGGTTTAAAGTGTTCCCTTTGTTAGTTGTTAACCTCATCTTTGTGGTTACCAACTATTTCATTGTGTTACATGCATTTCTTGATGGCTTTGAAATCAATACACCAATATCTTTCTTTAATATTCAGAAGTGGGTAGCTCTTCTTCATCTGACATAATAATCAGACTTTTCACCCTCTTTTATGTAATTCAAACACCTTACAGAAGAGCATCAGGTCAATATAATTGCCTTTAACCAAATCAGTAATTTGATTAGTGCTTGGTTGATAAAACCTGTCTTTTTTATTTTCCCCTCATCGTAGACTATTGAAGTAATTATTATTAATTACCATTAATTATAATCTCCCATATTTTTATACTTATCTCTTTCAATATCTTTTGTTTTTTTTTTTCCTGCATGACTTTTTGTAGGGCTGGTGTCAGGCTGTTCATCCCAGCATTATCTGAATCATCCTATTTACCCTTTATTAAAATGCTTCCCAGTCATTAGCTTTCTTTGAGACAGTGGAGGAGGCAAATCAAAGACATGGATGGAAGATGTGTGGTAAGCATGCCACAGTTCTTAAAGCATTTAAAGAGCTCCTGTACAGTGGCTGGGAAAAGAGCACATGGCTAATCTGGTTGTCCCTCCTATTAAACAGTGACCTGCTCCTCACAGAGCAAGTGTGAATAATCTCTGAACCTGCCATGAGAAGCTGAAAATGTACCCAGTGTGTTGTGTTGTGGCTGTGGATATGCAGAGCTCCTTTAGTTTTGGTGTGGGCTGTCTTTGGGCTTCAGAAGGTGTTTAAAATGGAAGATGCTTCACCCAAAGAGAAATTCTTGTGAGTTAGATTCATTGTAGGTGGAAGTTGGTTTGGTTTTTGTTTTTAAGAAAGCATAGATTGCTTGTCCAGTTTGCTTTTGAAAGCCTCCTGGGTACTGAATTTGAGTTATGCCTGTTGTGGGCGGGGATTCTCCCAGTAAGGCAGTGGTCAGTCCAGTTGAAAGGCAAGCATCAGCATTTTAGCACATGATCCTCTTCCTCCTCAAGATAAACAAATTCTGCACCTGGCAGATGCAGGGTCAGTTGATGCTGGTTTATGGCTATACATCAAATGCTTGATACAAATCAGTTCAGAAAAATTTGCCTGCTATTACTCAAGATAAAAATCCTTATAACCTGTGTTATTGGCTGGGCACAATGTTTATTTTACACCCTCCTGTTAGATTTTCCAGAGAGACAGTGGATGTTACAGTCTGGTTATCTTTGTTTATTACAGGGAGGAAACTAATTTGCCGGGTTTTTCAGATTAATTTTGAGAATCTGCTTAAAAAGAAATGGTAACAATACCATGACATGTAGAGCAACTAGGTTCTTAATTTAGCCACCTCAGTTAAGTGTCTGAAGTTAAGCATGAGGAATCTCCGGGCTTAAAACTTCCCAACTCAGTATCTTTGTTGGCAAAATGAAAGCGGTTGAGAAGAACGCCCTGACTCAACAAAGCTCAAATGAGATTTATCACCAGGTTAACAGAAGCATAGAATAATTTAGATTGGAAGGGGACTCTGGAGGTCATCTATTCAGCTCCCCCTCTACTCGAAGCATAGCCAACTGTGATCAGGCTGCTCTGGGTCTTGTATAGGAATGCTCTGAGTATCTTCACGGCTGAAGATTCCACGATGGATTCACTTTTCCACTCTACCCTGTGTCATAGATGTGTCCAGCCTGTGGCTGAGTGTGCACCTCAGCCTTAGGTGGTTATATTGCTTTATCCTCAGAGTCTGCATGAAAGTCATTGAAAGCAGTAGCTTACAGAGAAAGATTTAGAAACAGCGTTTGAAAAGCCTATCAGAAGCAAAGAGCTGCCTCTAAGTTCCAAAGATTTTTCAGCGAGAAGAGATCCATGATGAAATTTTAAAATCATTCCTTACAGGCAACAGCTGTAATGGGTCCTAGCGCACAGTTTGGCTCGCAGTTATTGCTGCTTTACTGAAGGTTAGGTCCTTGTACAAGTTAGGGGAGGGGGGGAAGAACCAACAAAAAAAGCCAGCGCCCCCTTAAATTGGTTGTGACTGTGGTGGGTCATTCACAGAACTTGATAAATATCATTATGGTATGATTAAGAAATAAAACCAAGTGGTTTTCCTTAAAGTTCCTTTATATTCAGATAAATTATATAAGAAGAAAACCCAACTAAATTGATGTAATAAGTGTACTTTTGAAGGTAAGCAGTGTGGCACATAGTTAAAACTAATTAAATGGATAAAAACTGGCAGAGACACAAAGTGTAAAAAAATAAATGTAGTCATAAGGGACAGGTAATTCCAATAAAATTGTCAAAAAAAAAAAAAAAAAAGGTCCATTTAAAAACTTTGTACTTAAAAGCAAGAAAAATACCTATATCAAAGGTCTTGGGGAGTGTCATTAAAAATTAACTAAGTAACCTGAGGAAGAACCTAAGCAGCAAAGGGTGGTATCTGCAGTCCCAATTGCAGCAGGATCTGGTTGATCCCATCTTTAGGATCACTAAAGGATCACAGCTATTCAAATGAGTGAAAATTTGTGCAACCACAATGTAGTAGTTTGTTCTGGACACACACATGCATTCCTCAGATGAACTATCATTTGCGTTCACTGAATGTGTTTTGGTGTAGGAAATAAAGCAATTAGTGATTTTTAAACTAGTGCTTTAAAACATCAGAACTAGACCCAAATAGTCCCCAGTGACTACAGCAGATTGCCAGCAGAGCTGTCCAGGTATACACTGATAGTAAGAGGTTGGAGAAAACTGTCCAATTAATATAGTTCACGTGCTAGAAATGGTGCTGCTTCCAGTCTAAGGTCATCAGTATATTTAATGCTGTCTTAACCCATCATGGACAACAAATGCAAGGCTGCTGAGAGACTGGAGGAATCGAGGGAGTTTCTGTATAGGACTTAACAGAACATATCACCCGGTGACACCATTATTCTGTTGTCTTATGACACTGTCTTCCATCTTTCAGACTTTTGCATTTATGACATAGTACATGTTGTGCTGTACGTTAACTGTTGTCTGGCAATGCCACACTTCCATTACCCATCATGTCCATCCTTTTATCATATTCCTATGAGCTACTTGTTGTTGTGTTTCTTTTTTATAATATGAGGAGATTATTTTTTTGGCTCCTTTCTGGGGCTGTCCTCAAGGTGTTTTATGTAAAAACTGACCTGCTTTTAAATGTTCTGTGCAGCCCTGGATTTAGAAAGTCAACCTAAACCCTGGAAGCATTCACCACCTGTTGAAGGCTTTAGATCAGCAGATCAGCCGACTGTGATGTTTCTTTTTCTTCTTATTACTAAAACCTGACAGGCCTGGGAGTCGTGGAGCACTGTCACTAGAGAGTGACCACAAGGGAAGCTGCAGGTGCTTTCCTGTGCCAGTTGGTACTACCACATCTCTTGGGTACAGGCACTTCTGCTATCCCCAGGAATCATTATAAAAATGGGAAAAGAATACAACAGCCTGGGGCTCGGATAGATTTCTTGTCTAAAAGTGCCTTGCAGTTCGCAGAGCACCTCTTAAAAATGAGGCTGGGACACCCTGATTTCTTCAGCAGTTGGCATCACTTCCGTATTTAGAGCTCTTCTTGTTCTCACTTTCCACTTTTCCTTAGCTTGCTGTCAGAAATCTCCTCTAGATCATTTTCTTCCTTCTCACACTGCAGTGTCCATGTTTGCTACAGACATGGGAAGCAGCAATTAAACCCTTCCCTTCCCCCACTCCCCTTTTTGGTCTATCTTCCAATAATGATGCCATTATCTTTCGGCAGCAGGATTGGATAGCATTAGGTATCTCCATTCATTCAAGTACATCAGTCAAACCAGCCAAAGAATATATTAGATAGGATCACAACTTTATCTGCCCAATACATAATATACCAATGTAGCACAAGAAGGGCTGCTCAAATTGATTGAATTGGGTTTTCCTACAGTGCTGCTTTGTGTAGAGTGGGAAATATACTGTAACAAACAATGTACAGGAAGAGCAGTCATGGTGTGACTAATCACAGCAATACTAATACCAAATAATCTCAGGAAACTTGAACAGGAGGATCAGTGTTCCACTCACTTCATATAAATAGCCTATATTATAAAAGCCAGCAGATAAAGGTTAGACACTGCCACATTTAGAACCTGGCATAGGTGATACAGGTGGGGTGTTTCAAACATCCTGATTTTACAAGTGCTTGCAAGTGTCCTTAGATGTATGTGACTAAAGCCATCAATACAGTTGTCAGCCACCTGAAAAGAAATAAATTAGAGGCTTCTGACAGTTTCACAGTGTTTCTTAAACAGCGATCTCTGTATAATTTTTTCCACTCTGAGCTTCCAACCCTTTAAAATAGACAGTCAGTCAGTCACCTGGGCCAACTGCAGAGGATGGAGTATTTGAAGGCTCCATGGTGATGGGAGATTGTCAACATTAGCCTTCAAAGAAAAAAAAAAAAATCATAGAAATGATGCCCATAGGAGCTTCTGCTAGGAAAAGCTTTCAGCTGAAGAGAGCTCATTTGAGCTTCCGCTCATGCTATGGAATAAAGAGTTTGCACAGTTTCCTTTTCCAGACCCTGCAGTGGCAGAGCTGGTGGCTTTGATGCACCTTGGCTGAGTCAGGAGGGAAGATGAACTCTGGGGATTCACTTCCCAGAGGGAGATGGTGTTTGGCTCAGTGAGAAAAGAGGGTGAGGAGATGAAGTGACCTGAAGAATTTAAGTTCATCTCCCAGCCACCACTGTGTTTCTGGTGTGCTGCTCTCACTTGTGCTCCCACTACAGCTTGAGCAGTTAGTGATAGGTCGCTTCTATTCAGGAGCATCAGCTGTTTAGGTGCTTGATTTTTGGGCTGTTGGGTTTTTTTTGTGTCTTTTTCCTTAATTTTCCTAAATAATGCTAATTCCTCCAATTCTGAGGCTGTTTCAGTCCTCATGTTTCCCCAAGAGCTGTGCCAAGGCAGTGCTGCAGTGGGGCTTGTCTTTTACTCTGCTTTTCCCCTCTTTCCATCATGCTAAAAATAACACTGCTAAAACTTTTTGATTTAGACCCTTGTTATCTCAAAGAAAGAGGGCATTATTTATAATCAGTGGGGATCGAGTTTTTTAGCACTATAAATTGTTGCATGTTTTAGAGCATTCACCTTTAAGGTATCCAGAATACAATCTGCTTGATCCTTTGTGGATTGTAAATTTCTAGAGTTGGGCTTCTTTGTTCTTCTTGTCTGCTGAGGAAAGCTTTATGATCACAATTACATTATCTTGTCTGTAGTACTGCAGAACTGGGACCCTTCTGTCAGGAAGCCTTTTCTTTACTTTCATATCAATAAAGTGATTCTTAGACCAGGGTTCATCCCTAATAAGCAACATGAGAATTGCACCTGAACTAAGAAATATTCTTCCCCTCTGTGTGCCCTAAGCTTCAGAATATCAAGGAGCCTACATGCTTTGAATCTAACACACAGCTTACAGTCGAAGAGCTTTTTTATCACCTTCCATCAAGCAAAAAAAGCCTCCAGGTGGATTAAGCTGTGTGTGTAAGAAGCTTACAAGGTAACAGGTGTCAAGTCCCAGTAAAGGTCATTCCATTAGGACTATTCTCTTCTCAGACACAGCTTTCCTTGTGGACTTCTGTAAAACTGCCACTGAGACATCGGTGCATTGCTTTACAGAGAAGGGATGTTCAGCAAAATGCTGAAGCATGCGCAGAATATTTTCTTGGGGATTTTAGGCTGAAGTATGGCTTTTGGAGTGCGGCCCAAATAAAATACAGTGGCATGGTTGGAGATGGGCAGCAGGGTAGGAAAAATGCCTTCCAGTAATTCCACTATCGCTATCAAAAAATGTCTACACTAGGTGGACAAGATGTCAATGGTTTGTAGAAATAGTTGTTAAAAAGAATTAAAAATCAAAATCCTTATTACATTATGATTGAGAGCCGGGAATGAGCTTGAAACACGCTTGATGCATCCCCGTGTCTATTCTTACTGAATCAAAGGAGAAAGACTTGCTATAAAAATGAGTAAAAGTCATGTGACAGCTTATTCTGCAAGACATTTCAAGGCATGAGCAGACAGCATTCAGCCAGTGCTCTCGGATGATATTTCTGATTGTATCTTCAGAAAAATAAGGATCAGAATCAGATTTTCTTTCTTTCTTTCTTTCTTTCTTTCTTTCTTTCTTTCTTTCTTTCTTTCTTTCTTTCTTTCTTTCTCTCTCTC
>VWZY01009910.1:150834-165994 GCA_013399075.1 Chloroceryle aenea | reverse complement strand
TCTCTCTCTCTCTTCTCTCTCTTCTTTATCTTCTCTCCTCTCTCTTCTCTCTCTTCTCTCTCTTCTCTCTCTTCTCTCTCTTCTCTCTCTTCTCTCTCTTCTCTCTCTTCTCTCTCTTCTCTCTCTTCTCTCTCTCTTTTTCCTTTCTCCTTTCTCTCTCTCTTCTCTCTCTTTCTCTCATCTTTCTCTTTCTTTTTTTCTCATTCTCTCTTCTTTCTCCTTTCTCTCTCTCTCTTCTCTCTTCACTACTTTCTCTCTCCTTTCTCTCTCTCTCTCCTTTCTCCTCTCCTTTCTCTCCCCTTTCTCTCTTCTCTCTCTCTCTTATTTCTCTCTCTTCTTTCTCTCTCTCTTCTCTCCCCCATTTTATTTTTTTGTGGGGCAGAAATGATGGAACACAAGGAGCTCTGCCCATATACATATTCCTTTCTTGCCCAGACTGCACCCTGTGGCTTTGCCCCCAGCTGTAGGCTTATGGGGAGTGAGCAGAAGGCAAAGGGTGGAAGAGGCCAGCAAGGCATGATGATACTTTCAACATTTGATAAAGCTGCTCAAAGTGACATCTTGGGGAGTAACAGTTTGGAAAGCTTAGTCAAACTTGTGCTATTTCAAAGCATGCTGTTATGAAATCTTGCATGCCTACTTAACAATTAAAGCTGACGAAGTGACTTGCAGCAGAAAGGCATCCTTCAGAAAACAGAACTAGTCTTACAGAAACCAGACAATACTGCAGGAAAGAAATGGCGAGAAATCTGATCAGATGAGTACAAACAACAAAGAATTCAAAGCTTCAAAGCACCTGTGAAGGAAAAAGCCTGTCAGACAATTATGAAGGTTAAGGATATTGCAGAGAAGTCAAATGATTTTGCAGCTTCTGTCTTCTTTTCAAATACCTGCTTCTCAGACAGTAAAGATGAGCCATTCATTGATTGACATGTCAGGAGAAGAAATGCATCAACCAGCTGATAAATCAAAGAGCAGAAAATCATCAGAAAATATATACCCAAGAGTTGTGAAGGATCTTAAAACAGAGTGGCTGAGCCACTGGCAGAAAAGCGCGGTCTTTGCTAATCTATTATACCAGAAGACAAAGCGTGCCACAGGTTTATATATAATTTAAGTAGGTTTCAGTAGAGATTTGGGGAATTTCTTGAGATTAGATATTGGTTTGGTACCTGAGAAACTGGCTGAACTGACATGAAAGACCATATCCTAAGAAATACAGGTTGGCATAGTTTGTGCAATTTTAATGTGGTTAGATCCAATTGACAAGTTATTTGGGTTTCAGAAAATCTTTGACCAGACAGAAGCTTTACTGCAAGTTTTGTAATGGGCTTTTCAGAAAGCAAGAAGCTCAGTGCTGTGAGCAATAAGTTTTTGAACATCAGCTGATCCAGTAGCAATTGCCCGTGTACTAAGCCTGCAGCGATGGGGAGGAACTTTGAATTACCTTGATCCCCTTCCATGGGAGTAGTGCAACTGTGATTGTTTTTGTAGAATGGTATAGAAAAGACAAGATAAGTGTTCCTGTTTACCTTTCTGGAAGAAGGGAAACCAAGAATGACTTCAGGAGAAGAAAGCACATTGAATGGGTTAAAAAGAAGTGCTTTATAAGCAGTGCATAAGTACCCTGGTGGAGACCAGTGGTGTGAATCCTCCCAGGCTTAATTTTTAGGTCAGGTCAGACATCTCTGTGTAGAAGGCCTGCACATTAGATGGAGATAAAAACAAGCCTGAGGGCAAACAGACCTTTGAGCTTTGGAACGTAAACCATGCTCTGAACAGTGGGATAAGGATAAAACTTTCCGAGTATGGTGGCTGGGTTCTGGCTGCTTGCTGGAGGATTTCCTTTGCTTAACCACTGAAGACTTTTGCGTTGACTACTGCAGGAGGATCCCTGCTAGAGGAGTCTGGTCCAATATGACAATTCCTGTGTTTTTTTCTTGTGTGATATAATGAGTATCAGTTGAACCACACATTAGATCACGGCACCATGGTGGACTTCTGCTTGTGGTGACTGAACTTAGCATTTCAGCAGCTTCACTGACTCCTGTACTTGCTAAATTCTGAAGTCCCTGTTGATTTGGCAGTGCAATTTTTCATGTTTCTTATAATCACACTCCTTATGTTGATCCTACTTGGCAAATGATAGCAAGAGTGTGAGCTTTGAAGGCTAGCTTGAAAACTGTTAACTCCGAAGGTTTCTGGACTTTTTTTTTCTTTAAATATTTTATCTCCCAGCCTTGGAATTATTCATTGGATTAATGTGTGAGCTGCTCCCCTTGGAAAGACACTGGCTGTGAGGGCTTTCCCTGTATTTCTTCTTGAAAGAAGACCATTTATGTTATGAGCCACTGTTTTTGTAGCATGTCTGGCCCTGAGACAGCATCTTCTCCAGAGGGAGCCTCTTTGGTTGGGAGCAGCTGCCGCTGGCAAGCCCTCCTAGAAGAGATCTTGTACCCTGTGGTTTGGACTGAGCAGAGACCCTGTTGCAGGGAAGTAATGCTGCTGGACGAGGTCCAGAGCAGAGCATGCAACAGTGGGAGACTCTGGCAGCAAGAGCCAGCTTCCCTCAGCTCCTGCTAGTGGGCTGCTACCGAGCCCGCCAGTCTCTGGTGTCCCTAACTACGGAGGGCTCCGCATCCAGGGGCTGTGGCCTCCTGGAGCCAGAGGCATCTCTCTGGGGACAGATCTAATTGCTGGGATTTGCAATAAAGGCTTTGTGCGTGTCGAGTGTTTGTTTGCATTGTCTAATGATGATTTGTATTGCACTTAGAGTATGTTTGATTTAGTTTAGCTGCTGTTATCATGTTTAGTATTTTAGGGTGTGTATAATAAACACAATGAAACCTGCACAACTCTCCACCTCCATTAGCTTTCATCTGTCTTAGGGAACCACATTAAGGGATCCTTGAGGTTTCTCCTGCTGTTTTGTCTGACCTTTAGTAAAAGACACCCTCAGCCAGGATACTGATTTTGTTGTTCCCTTGGGTGGACTACCAAAGACAGGTTTCAGGCTGTTTCACTAACAATAATCTGTTTTTCCTCTGTGTTCTTACATGTTGGTGTGCATGGTCTGGCTTGTTTTCTCTTTTTTCATTTCTGTTCTTGAGCTGATTTTAACTCGGGTGGTCCTGTTTCATTCTGCTTTGGTCCACTCATCACTGATAATATATTTGCATTGTTTCCTTTTGCTGCTTGCTTTTTAAGAGTGAGGATATATATACTATACATAGTTGTGTTAGGTAAGATGTGTTTTCTTTAGCACTCCTGATGCATTTGTTAATTATTTAATCTCCTCTCCCTATTTTTTGCCATTTTAGCTTTCAGTGAACATTTTATATTATGGTGGGCGGTACGTGTCTGGGACTTAAAAATTATTTTACTTCCAGCACAATAAACTTCCTTTTTGTTTTTTAAGTACAAAAGCAGTGCCTAGAAATTCAGACTTGGCTTTTATTGGGCTAGCCACTGTATGTATGAATAGTAAAAGAAAATACCTTCCTCTTACGTCTTTGAAGTTATCTGCACAGAAAGAAGTTAATATGCTCATAATTAGGGAGGAAGGGAAACCGAAGAATATGCAACTACCTATTCACAGCCAATTTTAGGCTTTCATTTGTCAGTGCAGACACAGAAAGACTGATGTACCTGTGTAGGGCCCTGGAGGCTGCATCAGCTTAAGGAAGATGCTGAGAGCTCTGGGCAGTGTCTGAAGTGGAATTCAGACTCACAGTCACTTTCTTGAAGTGCTTCTGAGATCCTGGGATTGGACCAGAGTATTTCAGGGTACTAGCTCTTAACTGTAATACTGTAGGGTTGACTTGGATCCCCATTACATTTAATTTAGTTTTTAATTTACGCCTGGTATCAGTTCTAGCCAGCTGAACCCTTGGTAGTTAGAAGGCATCGGTCTTGTTCTGTCAGTGAAAACTAAAAAGGATTCTTAGTTTTTGTATTTTCTCCACACATGGATACATTTGGAGGTGTTGGAAAAGGTGAAGCAGAAAACACATCACCGACTATTTCACAATCTCTCTTTCAGCTCAGTGTAGTTAAAGGCACTCTTCTAGAGGCAAGGAAAAAAAATATTTTTATCACAGTGATGGTTTTAATTCTACATAATCTAAGATGCATTTGGATGTTTAGTTCAACTTCTCTACAGCCACACCTTCGGACTTGCTGATTTGGAGGAAGAGCAGCACCCATCCTCTGGCTGAGGGAACCAGAAATTGTGGATTTTGGTAACTCCAGAAATATAGACATTGATGTAGAAGACTGAAAACATTCTTGAACATTTAATTCTAGCTATGCATTATATTAAACAAAACAAAAAAAAAAAAGAAGGGGGAAGAAAAAAGGCTTTGGTAATAGCTGCTGTGAGTCACATCGTAACCGTGAATGTGTTCAGTGCCAGCAAAGAACAAAGCCAGGACAGACTGAACAGTGAAGCAGCCTCTCTGGTTCTGCGCTGTCTGCAGAGGCTCTGCATAACCACTTACCTGATCCTCCCAATGGCAGCAAAAAATGGGGCACAGGAAGGGGGAATTGGTTGTTATCTGCATATATACATAGGAACATGCATGTATTTCCGCGTGGATGAAACCATGGTGCTTGCTGGAGCTGTGTGTGCTGTCCCAGGCTAGATTAAAAATGAGTTTGCACATATTTTCTGTCAGAATCATTTCATTTGGAAAAATAGGACTTGAATGTAGGAACAGCACACAAAATAAAGCCATCCCCTAAGCTTCACTCCCTGCCTTCTTTGTCCCATTGAATCCCAGTGAATCTCACCTGTACATTTATAATCAAGAGCAAGTCTCTCTGGAGCTAGAGGTACAGAACCGTGTCATTATTATCTGACTTCAGTGTGTCATCCTGTGGTATAAAAGGATGAACTTGAAGTGCCTCTTTGAAGAGCTTGCTATGTGCTACATAAAGCGATTACATTTACTCAAAATGAGTTTTACTTTATTAAAAATCCAGAAACGGGCAAACAAATTGCTGTTTAACAACCAACCACTAGCCAGACTTGGGAGTAAAGCTGGTCTTGGGTATATTTGATGCTCAGGTTAGAACTTCTGCACATGTGTTATCCCAGTGCATGACACACTAGGTAAATTATTTCTGTTTAGCAAGAATACTGTGTGCAAAGAGGCTGTGCTTCGTGTAAGAGGTAGGTGCATTGTTTTGTGTCCTTTGTTACTCCCTTGGTGCCAGCTGAGACATTGGTTATCGGTATATAGTTCAAATCCAATTCTCATATATATATGTTTCCACACATAAACACGTACAGGCACATAAGGCACTTGACTCAATATTTTTCAAAAGCCAACCATGAGTTTGGAGCCTAACTTGAAGCATCTTTGGAAAGATCTGCAATTGCTGGGCATGCTATACATCCCAACCCTCTCTTCTAGATGGCTGAAGTTGATCTGCCCAATGCTATTGTTTTCTTTTGACAGAAGGACTCTGAATCCAACCCCCCTCCCCCAAAAAAAAAAAAAAAAAGAATAAAAATGTGTGTTCCTTGTAGAAATGAGGACCCAAGTAAGTATTTTGTCATGGTTGGTGACACTGATAAGGAAAAAACACACAAAGCATAAGACACTATCAAAAATTACCTCGTTTTTTTTCCCCCTCTAACACATGTTAAATTAGCCAGTAAGCCTTGAAGCTGTGCATACCTGATGATTAATTTATGTTATGTTGTGTTTAAAAAAAAAAAGGGTTCTATCATGCTAGATTTGCAGCATTGCAGAGTTTCACAATGTTGCAACGCTGTCTTCAATTCAGGCGCTTCATATTGAAATTTCACACACAATAATTGGCTGACCTTCACAGCTATGGCAGAAACTAATTAAAGCTGTAAGGCTTTGCTAGCTCTGCTTTTGTGTGAAATGTGAAGTTTGGTGATAATGAAATATGGGGTGCAGATGTTATTGTCTCAGATAGTCTGTGCCCTTGGTTCACACTAATGAAAAACAGCAATTATTAAACAAAAAGTATTTTCAACCATTAATTATTTGTGTTTTGATAGACTAAATGTCCCAGCAGCAGCTCCTCTCTTCTTCTTCACTTCTTCAAAAAGTCATTTAATGTCATTTTACAAGCTAATGGGAGAGTCCCCAGGATGCTGCATGAGACTTTTACTGTAGAATTGATATTTGGAGGATCGGCTTTAGACTCATTCTGTAGTTCATTCCACAAGAGACTGTACCACAAATAAATGGATGTTTTAGATGGGATGACGTTAAAGTTTGGGGATTTCATTCCTCTGGACAGAGTCTGTGAAGAACACAACCATTATCCCTTTTGTTACATTCATAAAGCAGGCAGATGGGGTATGTGCAGTAGGATTTTATGGGTGGATGGAAAAGGGATATATCCTGTGGTCTGTCTTTTTTACCCCTTTAACAGAGTCCTCTCTGATGTGACTTCAGCAGCAGAAAAAAATCCATTTTTAGTTATGGTGGATTGGTGAAGCTCTTCAATTGTCCCCTCATTCCTTCAATTGTCTGTTGGGGGACTAATTTTGTTTTTCCCCTCTGAGTTGAAATGTGGGCTGTGCCTACATGCCTGTGTCTTTGTCTGTTGGTCTTGTGTGCTTAGCACTGTTGTTCCATTAATATGGAACAGCATTGACTGTAATGGTCAAGGAGTGCGACAATTTGTGTCCTCCAGTCCCCTCCATTGCTTGCTCTTCTTTCTTTTCTTCACCCATACCTACTGCCAGTCCTTCCCTATGTCATTCCTGCAGTCCCATGTGAGTTTCATGAGTAACCGAAGTCTTCCTCCTGTCTGCTAAGGAGATCTGTGTAATATCAACATGGTGTGACCCTGTTTCCCTTGAAGGTTGCTGTCTGCTCAGATTAGCTGGAGGAAGGACGTCTCACTTTTCAGAGAGACCCAGAGGGGCCAGCTGCAGATGTGGGAAAAGAAGCCTCCCTTAGTTTACACGATCGACATTGTCAGGGTTGAGAGCTGTTGAGTTTGGGCTTGTTGGTTTGGAGTTCGTTGGGGATTTTCGAGGGGCTGGCCATATGGAGGGTATCAGGTAAGAGATGATGGTGTGCTTTGATTGATTTGTTAGTATGTTTCTGAAGATTCCAAGAAGGACTCTTACCCTTCTCCAGTCTGGGATGTTGCATAACTTCTGTGACCATTGCAAGCAGCAGTGTTGCTGTTCTTGCCTTGTTGGCATCTGAAGCATCAACTCCTGAGTGGTGAAATATAAAAGATTAAACTGTTCTTAGGAAGATACCATTACATTTTTTGTCTGTGCTTGGAATACTTGAATATTTTTATGCCTGACAGCCGTGATTATACAGAAAGATAATTATTAACTATTTCAGAGGACTCTTTTGGATAAACGTGCTATTGTGGGTTTGTAGATGGTGATACAAGAAGATAACTTACGTACATGCTTCATTTGTACGCATCTTGAATAAATACTGTTACCCGCACCAGAAAGAGAGAAAGAAAGCTAAACCAGAGAATTCTTAACCCTCCTCGCTTGACTGATTTCTAAAAGTTGCTGCATTTGGTGTTTTTTGAGTAAATCTTAGCATTTAAATACTTAAGCATCTTCAGATCTCTACCTTACTTCCTCAACTGGGAATTTTGCGTTCCCTGAACTGGCCAAATAGCAACTCAGGACTGTCAGTAATGGTATTGACTAACTTGACCTGCCCCTGGAGTCCTCCACTTAGAGCTGGTGCCAGAAAGAGTCCAGAAATGGTGTCAGATCCCAGTGCATGTGGCCAGCTTGGCTCCCAAAGATAAATCCTGGTCTTGAGCATAGGTGTGGACTGCCCTTTAAACCAGCCAGGGCTTTCCATATCCGAGCATACAGGATGGTGCGTGTCCCACCAAACCTGCCGTGATCACAGACGCCCCCCCCTGGCTGCCCTTCTAGCATTACTGGGTGTCTTCAGAGATCTTCAGATGTCTTGTCTTGTGTACATGCATGTAGTATCTTGTACATGCATTTCATATTTCATATAGACCTTGAATGCATGAAAACTAAAGGTACTGTCAGCAGCCAGTAGTTGTCATTAAGAGAGCAAGGCAGACGGACTATATATATATGTTACATAAACCTGTTCCGGATTTATCATTATCTTTGATGGAATCTTTGCCGTAGCAATTTGCTCTCCAAATGCATGGCACGTACCTGGATAAGTACAAAGCTAAAGATGGTGTGTGTGAGTGTGTGTGCACATGTGTGTCTGTGCACGAGTGCATGCGAATTGCACAAGAATTCAGTTGCCTCTTAGTTTCACTTCACAGCTTCTGATGTTTCCTGTGACAAATTTCTGTAAGAAAGGATTTTAAATGCTGATTTATTTGTGAGGCCAACTCTATGACAATAATATATCGCGTATTATTTTTGAGTGGCCTGCTTTTTGTGATTTTTTAAAGAGATCCTGACCTAGATGGATGAAATTAAATGAGTGAATCACATGTCACAATTAAAACTATATCTGAAATTACCAAAAGCTTTTGTTTTAGCAGGAAGATGAAATTCAGTGCTCCTGATGCAATCTGACAAACACATGTAACACAATTGCTTGTAGTAGTGGTGTTTACAAGGTGCAAAAATGTCAGTGTACTGGGTAGAGAGGGGAGGGTTTACAGCTTGGTGAAAAGGATATTCCCTCTGATATAAATATGTTAGCAAGCAGGACTGTAATAAAGTAAAACTAATGAAAGACCAAGAAAATACTAATCTTCTATTCCTGGTAAATAAATAACTGTGCTTATAAAAAAAAACAAACAACCAAAAAAACAAACAAACCCAGAGCTATAAAAAAGTTATTTCCAGTAGTTTGACAAACACAGCTCTTTGCTGTGTTACTGTTGTCCCTCTGTCGGGATATATAAATTTAGTGTACAAATATACTATTTATATGCTTTGTCTCTCTCATGCACAAAGAAAAATGAGAAGCAGCATAGAAGTAGGTGCTTTTGACTATGCAAATTTCAGCTCTTTAAAAGAATCCCCTCGATTCCTTTGATGACATGTTAGCCCATAACACAGATGTGGAAAAGTCCAGACACAGGGATGAAATCTATGAATTGACTCTGTTAGTGGAACTGTTTTGAGCACTCATTCTCTGTAAGACTCACAGCTTCTTTTGGAGTCTTGTGGCAATTCAGAGTTAAGTGGTAGTATCTTCAGAAAGCTTTATGGGGAGGCTGAAGTTTAGTAATTGACACCAATAACATAACAAGATTAAATCATCCACCTTTCTTTTTTTTATAGTGGATAAGGCAGTCTGCTTGTAAATATGTTAAAGGAGAGATAGCATGTAGGTGGTGGAAGAATTATGCTACAATTTTAACAGCTAATAAATCTTTATTTAAGCAAGGGACCGCTAAAATTTAATTAGGCATATAAAAGCAGAGATCATTCTAAGGGTAAAAATATGCCAATTCTCACAAGACAAGACGTGTGCTTCGTAGAAAAAGAATAAGTTAAAGTGTACTCTTCGGTTACTATGCCAATAGAAAAGCCTTCATTAGGGTTGCAGGGGTCTGAGTTGAAAAAATGAGGAAAAAAAAGTAAAGAAGAAAAGATTTTTTTTTAGGTTTTGTATGCAAGTATAAAAACTCTCTACCCAGTAGTAATGTTGCCCACTCTGCTTTCTGGCATTATTGCCAACACAACATCTCTCTGTTTCCTGAAGGACAGCCCTTTGGAAATGCCATCTCACAACATGGGCGCTCGTGCTCTGCAGCCAGGCCTCCGTACTTCAGTCAGTCGAAGCCTTTTTTAGTATTAGCTGCAATGCCTTAGAGAGGGGTGCTGCTCATGTAAACCTTTGTGCTTATCATGAAATAAATTGTGAGTGGCATGAAAAGTCAGACTAAGTCATTTTGGAAGATGAAAATGATAGTGGACAACACATTGCTCTTGGCAGGTTTGCTTATGTGCCGGCCACGGTGCTTAGTAGGTAGTAGGGAAAAGAGAGGAATTCCTGATCTTAACATGCTGTGTAAGTTAATGGAATGGTAGGGGTTGGAAAGGACCTCTGGGGTTCATCTCGTTCATCATACACACACACCCTGTCCAGGTGGGTTTGGAAAGTCTTCAGAGGAGACTCCACAGCCTCTCTGGGCAGCCTATTCCAGTCTCTGTCACCCCCACAGGAAAGAAGATGCTCCTCTGCTTAGTGTGGTGCCAACAGTGCTGTGAAAAGAAAACACCTCTTTTTGGCTCAGCATTACCAACATCTCTGAAGAAAAATCCTCGAGAATTCTTCATCTTTTGTGGAGAAGAAAAAAACCAAACCCCTAAAGCTAAAGCTATATGGACTATTAAAGGATCTCTTGAATTTACAAATCTGTATGAAGGTAAGACCAAAATCTCTCTGTACATTGCATTCTTCCCTATCACTCTTCTGGAAGTTGCCCCGAGTTTTACTGCTGTCCAAGCTAAAAACCCGGGCAGCACAGGCTGTTCCACTGCTGGCCGTGTACATAGCAGCCTCCGTTTTCTGTACAGAAGCACGGCTGGTTGGTCAGTGAGCTGCAGTTGTGTAGGTTATTATTATAGAGGTTGTTCATGCACTTCCCTGCGAGTTTGAAGAGTCTGTGGAGAGATGACAGAGGCTGGTTTTGTATCACCTCCGATAAAAGTCTCTTCACTTGGATGTGTTGATTACCTGAAATGCTGTCACTGGGCAAAGCTTTGTCCAGTGGCGCACAGAGCTGCCCCTGGGGGCTTTGCTTGCTTTCATAACAGAATTTTTAAATAATGAACAGTCTTCCATTTTGCCCAAGTAGGACACAGTCTTTATTTGACCTTTCCTGTTATAGTAGCCCCTAAGCCTTTTGAACCTTTGCGTAGCCAACAGGAGATGCTCCATAGAGTCTAGACGTGGCTATGGGGTGTAACAGATAGTCTGAGTACATTGCCAAACTGATACTGGAGATTCTGAAGAGCAGCTTATACAAGTATCTGTCAGAAATAACATGGTGCCATTCCTCCTGCTTTAAGGGCAGGAGGTACAATGTAAATGACCTTTTAATTAAGGTCCCCCTGTTTTCTGCATTTATTTGATTTATGCAAAAACCATCTGAGAACAAACTCTTACTTTAACAGAATATATTTTAAGCCTGTGTTTTCCTAGTGAGAGGTACCAGAATGTCAGAGTGCATGTTATCTAAAAGGCCTTCTTCTCAGCAAGGGATATGTTTGTGTTGCTGGCCATTCATCTTTTTGTTTTGTCACAGAACATGACACAACCCAGCAAAACTCCCTCTGTGGGGCAGACCCTTTTAAATGCCACATCTGGTACACTCCAGGAAAGGGCAGTCACAGCTTTGCTAAGGAAGGTGTCTCTCATGTCTCAGCTTTCAACAGTAATTTGCTCTGGCAAGAGTGCTGAATGTGCACTGAGTTACTCACATTTGTACAAGGAACTGAGCTTGTGATAGGATCTGAATGCTTTTGATTTGAGTTGAACATACGTATTCTGGGATTTACCTTCTTCGTGGCTAAAAGAAGCAACAGTTTTGTGTTGATATCAATCCAATGCTTCCAGTTTTTTGAGAGATGAAGGAATGTTATTAGTAGCAGTTCTAGATGTAGCATGCAAGGTTACACATAAAATACCAATTCTTGTATTCAGCTGTGTTGATTTTCTTTATTCTAGAGGGTAGATGGAGCTTCAGTGGCTAGGATGTTTTGCTTACAATTTTGACTGGTAAGGTATGGACACAAATTAGTTGACAGCAGAAAAACTGGGGTCTCTAATGTTCTAAAACTGTAATGTGAATAGACTTCTGTTACCAATGAGGCAGGACCAAAGCAGATATCTTGAACCAAACATACTGGACAAAAAGGGTCACCTTCTGTTCCATCCACATGATCCCATAGTGGCCTGCTGTACAGATGGTTTGGTTATGAGATGGTGAATTGCAGAGATTTTTGTTCCTCTAAAGTAATTGTTTGTACCAATCACAGGCTTTGTATGCGTAAAATTCCAGCCAGATGTTAGAAGCAGAAATGAATAATGTCACCACGAGTCATTGCTTTTGCTGGGAACTGTGACGATAGCTATCATGATTCTCTGTGGGACATGTTAGTGGAACTGGAGGAATAGTAGTGGCTTCCTCTGGATCATATTCTCTGTGTTTAGAGATCTGTTTTGCTCTTGATGCTAATTTACTGATTCTTCAGCCTGAATCATTCACAGAATTGAACCGTAGTCTTCAGGAGCTAAAATACTTGAGACTACTGCCTTATCCAAAGTAGACAGTTTTTGTGCTACCTCCCCTCTCTCTCTCTCTTTCCTCATATCCAGCATGTTCCACACATCTTTCACGTTCATCCTCTGCTCATATCCGTAGCTGAAAATGACTCCTGTGTGCGTTCTTCACTTATCACAAGGAGGGTAATGAGAAAATGGTTCTCACAAGCTTTAACATGGATACCCTGCAAAGCAGGGGTGAGATTTCATCGGAGCATCTAGATAGCTGTGTCTGTGAGCGGGGTGGCCTGGCAGATCGGAGAAGATTTTAACAGCTTCCAGAAGATGTCTGCAAGAGAGCTAGGACAGAAGCTGAGGAGAAACTCTACTAGCAGACTAGCAGAGGTGTAACTAAGGTTAGAGATTATGTTGGTTAGAGTTTTATGTAGCTGTGGGAAAGATCTGTGCAATTTGAGCCCGTAAGAAAATGATAGTTAGCTGCATGTGGCGGGTTGGAAACCCAGGACTGGGCCCCTAGAAGTCATGACAGAGAGCAGGGAAGAGCCAGGAGGGAAGAAGGCTGGAGTAGGAAAGGTGGCTTGTGGGAGAGCTGGAAGAGGAATGCACAGCTCTCAAGATGAAGACCAGGGCATAGAGTGAAACCTAAGACTGGATGCAGTCCTAAGGACTGTGTAAGATCAACGGCGAGAGCAGCGAGTGTTTTTTAGCTTTGAGCTCTGAATTACAGAGTATCCCAGTCTGCTCTTCACGTTCTGCTGGGATGAGATCCAGGAGCTCTCAGGAAAAGCCCACTGTGAAGTGCAGTGGGATCCCTGGGCACACAGGATGTTTCCTCCAGGTCTGCCACATTGGGAGCCAGGACTCCAGGGTGGGATGGAGTAGGGATGTCTATCTCTTCCTTCCCTGGTCACCAGCCTGGGGGAAACACACATATTCTTCTTCCACCCACTTTCACACTAGACACCAGTGTTATTTCCTGGCTGAATGATTCCCATGCCCTGTTCTTTTTCCATCAGTGTACAGCCAGTGCTAAACAGCAGAGACAAAGCTTGGATTGGAACTGTGTGGAAACCTCATCAGATTAGCAGTGTGTTCTGGGCCTGCTTTTAAATAATTGCCTCCTGCTTTCAGATAAATTGTGAGCAGATCCACAGCAGAGGCAAAGCCATTGTGAGTAAAGTGAAGGCTCTCTTGATAGTGGCAGTTGAAGAATCAGATCCCTCTGTTCCTCACCGGCCCATAACTTTGAAATGCTATTTTTTGCTCTTCAGTTCTTTCAGAAGTGAAACTTTGAAAAGGTTATGCGTCCTGAAAGCAAACCAGAATCTAAATATAGGAGGTAAAAAACCCTCAACAATAGTTGTCTAGATTTTGAGAACCATGGATTGTAACCCGTACCCTTTAGCTGACGGCCCCTGCTGACTAACAGACAGGCGCGGTATCCTGTCCTCCCCCTCCCTCCCCAAAGTCTGCCACTGCCACTTCTCTTGCAGAGGACAGCCAGCATAAAGGACGAAAGTTGAGAGGGAGATGTGACTCTAGTCCAGTAATACGATCCTTTTACAAGCCTCTTTAATGAAAACTTCTTCACTTTTCCATGCTAACACAAGGGAAATGTGTGTTTGCTATGGGGATAGCTGACTTTGTTTTTTAACCCTTGTGCTACAGAGGAGCAGTATCTGGCTTAGCAAGAGCCCTAAAGCAGAGTATGCAACCCCTGTTTCTATAGTTCAAATGTCATTTACTTTTCTGCCGCATCTGCAAAGAATGAGAAAAATGTGTCACTAACAACATTTTGCAACTTGGAAAAAAGGATTTTAATTGCTAGTAAACTTAACCCCATGGCACCCTCCCCCACCAGCCCCAAAATCCAACTGAATTTTACATGTTTCTGGCTTTCATTGCATACAGCTGTGTTATAGCATAAAACAACTAATGTTTTTCTTTCAGCTTATGCTTTTTTTTTTTTTTTAATATAATTTTGGTTTACAGGCACTATTAGTTGTTTGAACACATCTTGCAGCACATTTTCCTGTTTTAATTTATACACAGAATACATAAATAAAGGTTTCCTACCAAGAATTTCTATTCTGAATTGTATTTGAGGAATGCTTTTAAAGAAAACACGAAGCAAAGTGTTTAAGATGTGCTCATCCAATTTATATAGAATTGGAAATTAAATTTGCTGTCTCAGAGTTTTATACTTAATGAGGAAAACACTTGGTTTTCTGACTGTTCATCTGTTGGGGGCTTGTTTGCTTCCTGAGTGTAGCTACTGGCATCTCAGTGTATCACTGTTTCTTCAAGTTCTTTGTGCTATTTTAGGATTTGGGGGAAATCTGTGAGGAAATCCACACCTAATAAAAACATAGAGACTCGTGGTACGATAACCAGCCATTGTCAGAGTCTCAGCTGACCAGGCTGTGTCATTTTTCAATACTGGGCAGGAGTAGAGGCTCAGAGCCTCATTTAAGTTAGGAAGCTGATCCCAGTGATTAACGTGCTGCATTTTGGCGCTGCCTGATGGTACAGAAAGGTCTGAGACGTCGCAGCCCAGCAGGGGGTAGCCAAGCACTGGTAACTAAGAAGGCCTCCAACTTTGAAGTATCCTTCATTATAAGGGCAGCAATAGAGAGCAAGCACTCTCTAAACAGATATTTGCTTCCTGAAGGTTTAGGTTATTTACCCTGTTGGGGAGAGAGAGAGAGAGAGATGGTGGTCTATTAGAAGAAGCCATAGCCTGGGAGTACACCATGCAGAATAATGTGCTTTTTTGAGTTTTTTTTGACACTAGGTTGAGATTTTAGATTGTTCAGGTGAGCATTCCTCAGCTAAATCCTTGGAAGACAAACAGGAGGGGAAACTGTTGTCTTCAGATAAACTACTGTAATTTTTGGAAGCATTCACATTTCTTGGCACAGAATACATCTCTCTTTTTTTTT
>VWZY01009910.1:134386-150761 GCA_013399075.1 Chloroceryle aenea | reverse complement strand
TTTTTTTTTTTTAAAGAAAAAGCTGCTTTCCAAACGTATACATAATTTGCTATGCCTATGGAGTTGCATCACTAAGTGAGGAAGCTATGCTTTCCAAACAGAGACTGGCAGCTGGCAAACATAAAATATTTTAATGCTGGCGAAGTCCCACAAAAAAAATTAAACACCTGGTTTTGAAAAATCCAAAGCTTGGTCTTCGTTTCATATAAAGCAACTGATCTTGAGCCTTGTCACTGCCCTGTTCCACAGCTAAATCTGTCCGGGGATGGAAAATGAAAGTGTGTATCCTGCTACCTTTCCTTGCCTGGAAAAATGCTGGAGAATATTTCTCCCTTTCTCCCCGCTCCCCAGTGAAATAATAGGACTTGACTGCTAAACTGACATCCTGCAGATTGCAGGGGTGTAGCTGCTTCTGTTTAAAAACCTGTCTATCCTTCCCTGGCATTGCACTGAGGCACTCTGGCTCAGATCAAGAGTCTGTCTTGCTAAGCACTGTATCACCCAGGCTTTCTGCTCGCAGGCTGCATGGTGGCAGATAGTAGTCCCAGAAAGGAGTATAAGTGTGAGATTTTATTTCACAGGGTTCAGAAAGCTTGAATGGCTTCTTAACATTCCTAAAGAACACCAGCTTTTGATATGTTTGGATTCCACAATTGGCGGGCCTCTCCTTGTGCTGGCATTGCAGCAACCTCACAGAATGAGCCTGGTAATGAATTATTTAGTCATTGGCCGTGCCACGGATCCTCGATGCTTGTCTCGGCCTCTGCTCTGCATGACTTTGATGGCCCAGCCTTTGTTTCTGGCCTCTGCTCCTCATCTCCCTCCTCACTGCTGGCCAAGCTCTGCCTGCGTTGCTTGCACGCTCCAGCCACGGCCAGAGCTACCAGGTCTCTGGAGATGGAGTTGGTTCAAGTTTTGACTTGACTGCTGGAGGCGGGGGAGACAGTTTCAGCCTTTGGAGAAGGTGGAGGAAGCAGCAGCAGAGCTGGCGGGAGCTGCAGGGTCTGCCCGGAGCAAGAGGTCCCCAGGGAGAGGATTCTGTCTCCCGCTCAGTCTCCATTTGCTCAGGGGGAGAATTAGGAATTAGCAGGGAAAGGCACCCCCAGTCTCTGGAGCTGCTGTGCCCTGAAATGTCATTGCTTCCTTGTGAAGAGTTTTGTGCTGTGTCTGTTCTTGGTGTACTATGGTATTATTTTAGCCATTATCATTGAGGAAGAAGCAAATGCTTACAGCCATCCCTCTCCTAAAACCAAGATGTTCCTGGCTGCACAGGTTTAGGAAGTATCATCCCTACCTTTTATATGTGCATGTAAGATAGATAGATTTTCTTTTTTTTTTTAAGAAGCCAGTCTTGAAGGGAGGGAATGCTGCTTGATACCTGTGCAAGTGGATGTTAATTTAAAAGCCCCTCAATTTCCCATAGCCCATACTCACCTAGTTGCCACCTACCCCAGGCTGCTCCTGTGTTGCTTTCCTTTGTTCAGTTTTCCTCAGTGCAATGAACCCTTACGTTATGAGTTTCTGCTGTAGTTTTAACCTCTAATATGCAACCATTACAGCTTATCTCGTCTCCTAAATTACTCTAAAATCCAATTATAAAATCCTCTTTCCCTCAATAGCACACAACTTGCCACATTACTGAAATGCTGGGTAGCTCTTTTGTTTTTCTAAATTAATAATAACTACCATTTTCTGTCTGCTCTTAGTATGGAACTCTTTTATATTACTGTGCTGCTTTCCCATAATACATATTATGGTTCTTTTAATATGCTAGTTATGTTTGGGAAAAACGAGAAAGGTTTTGAAAAGATGTGCCAGTCATCTTCTGCGTATCAAAATATGACAATGAAAATCCTTAGTGGAAACTTAGGCAGAAAATTCCTAATAGTCACGAATCCTGCCAGAGGAAAGTGGCAACTCCTCATTTGCCAGAACCTTTGTTTTGGACAGGAATGGTTGTTATTTCAAACCAGTTTCTAATTATTTCAAAGTAAGGGTCCTGAGGTAACATATCAGAAGAAATGCAACAGGGCAAATGATACGCAAAATCTATATGCAATTCTATATGCAATAGTATTCAAAAGTGTTTGGGGATTTCTAGGAGGCTTTGTTCTTGCTTCTTAAAAAATCAAATGATAAAAATAGACATGATTTATTTTGAATGTTTATTAAGTATATATCCTGAGTTCCCAGATTTTCCTTTTTCAAAATACATCAGTGTCCATATTAACAGTCCAAACACTGATTGTGTCCTGGCACTAAATCTTTTGCTCTTAGCGTATTAACGATGTTAACTATATTAACTCTAGATTCTAACCATGTGTAATTGTGTGTCTTGTGGGGTCCCAGTCTGCCAACCTCACAGGAACTTCTCTTTTGCCTTATTTGTAGGAAATATACATAAGGCTGTTAACATCCTTATGTGTATACATAAGGGTCAGAGTGTTGATTCTACTCTGGTATTCCACCCAACCTATTTAATTGGACGTTAGCGCTCAAATAAAAAAGCCTCAGATTCTGATTTCTGAAGGGAAATGCTTGGGTTAGCCACCAGTGAAGTTAATGGCAAAACTCCAGCTAGCCCAGCAGTAGCTGATGGGATCCCAGCAGTAGCTGATGGGATCCCAGCCCAGCTCCCTTTGGTTGAATGTTATGCACAGCCCCATCCTCCTTCCTAAGAGTTGAGTGAAGCATGTTAATGCATATTGATGTTCAGCTTTCTGGGCTAATAAGTTCTTGCTTGGTGTGCTACAGCTCTCAAGTGTTGTGCTCGGGGTTATGCTCTTTAGGGTTTTTTTTTAATTGTACCTGCTTCATAAGCGATTGTTTCTTTGAGCTTGGGAAGTATTTCACTTTATTCATCATGACCTCAGGTAAATTAAGCCATATCAACACAGAGCTAGAAGACATTGAAAATAGATGTATATTTTAAATTGAAGTTCAAGGTAACGTTTAAATGAATAATTATTTAGTGTTCTGCTAAATGCTGACATACATGACAGCAATCGTACATTAGTACAAATGCTTTTCTGTTTTGAATGGCTCATTAGATGCTTTGTAGGGCTGTACTGGTTTCTTAAGATTCAGATTCAAAATCTCTCCTGATTTCTGCTGTTTGCTTTTTGGCAGTGGGCCAGCTGCAGATATGCATAATATTTCATTGTTAGACCTTGCAAACAGAATATCCTGCTGTGCTAAAGAAAACATTGTGTTTCTTACCACATGAAAATAATCCTTCACTTTTCAATCAGCACACATGCATACACTGGCACACACACAGAGACACACAACACCCCCACACACCCCCACACACCCCTCTACCTGTTTTTCCCATCAGATTCCAGAAAAAAAATTAATGGCTATCATGTGAAGGGTGGACTCTTTGTACATGATCCATTAAAGTACAAACTAATCAAAATATATCTAGCATCTGATTTGCAAAACAATGTGGAGCCAGAGGCAGAGCTGAGGAAATAGACCATCTGAAGACCTCTCTGACTTTGTTCAAGTGTTCAAGTAGCAGTGTCTTTTTGTTTGTTTTAAATGTTACGTGGAAAGTGAGAGCACAAAGTTTAAGACAACTTGGAATATCCCTTTGCACAGTTCACCACTGCTACACAGAGGGCACCACTATATAAAAAGACAAAAAAAAGCTTATGTATCATACAACCTGCAAAATACCCATTGCCTTCTTTAATGTGTGCAGCTGATGGGTAGTGAAGATTTCCTCCCTGGGAACAGACACATTGCACAGGAGGAAGCTCATTTCTGGTAGAGCGCAGTGAATCTGTGGATGCATGTGCACAGGCTGTGGGAAGAATAAAGTGAGTTTGTTCTCTTTTGTTATGTTGTGCCGGATAATGCCGTTCATTTATGACTATGCTGTGCACTGACTATCCAAGAACAGGAAGCAAAAATAAAATAAAAACTCAATTATCTACCCTGCTACCCTGTATTGGGTGTCCGTGTGTTGTTTTCTGTTATTCAGACTTTGTTCACAGGCAGACAACATATTACGTACCAACACACACAGAGCAGTGAATTTTTTACCTTCCAGTGCTGAAACAGTGCTCAATGAAACTGACAGTTCTTTGGGGTCATAGGTGTAGGAGAGTAAATGTATTATACTCCAACCAAGTATTGAGGCACCTAATTCTTATTTTAAATTGAAGTTAGAACTCCAAGAAGGAGTCAAGTCCAGATTTTTTTCTTCTTAAACGTTGCTCTTCTCTTCTGAATGCTGTCACTGTAGGGTATCTCTACAGCGAATTGAAAGGGAAACACTTAGAAAGTGCTTTGCACCACCTGTCATGACTAAATTAAGAGCCTAGATTTGGCAATGACCAATTGGTGTATGACCAAGAGTATTTGGTTGAAAATACCTTTCTTCCCTCTGCAATACTAAGTATTTTGCTGAATGGGAGTGGATAAGGAAATGTAAGAGATGTAGCATGTGGTCTTTATGGCTGTTGGTAATACATCAACTAAATGCACATGGACCATTCAGGGAGTTAAGGTCATGGGATCTTGGCAGGATGCTTTTGGGTTTTTTCCCTTGTCTTTGCAAGGTCTGTCTATATACCTGCATGTGCCTTGGACCTAAATTCAAAATGCTAGGGTGTAAAATCTGAAGGAGCAGGTTGAGAAGGGTGCGGTGGGCTAGGTTAAGCAGAGGCACTGGGAACCAGGGAGCCATCAAAGCTAAAGGAACCTGGATTTTAATTTCTGAACATTCTTCACTGCTGCCCTTCGAAGCATTTTTAATCGTGCATTTTTAGACCATTGAATTTTGAACTTCTGGTCACCCCTTTCTTCCAGTTGTGAAAACAAAAGCTTGTCAGTGGAAAATGGAGTTCTCAACAGAACTGTCAGAGTGCAGTTGGTGACACAAGTCAAAAATCAGAGGTCTGCTCTGCTGCCACTATAACACTTGATTAAGATGCCCTGCCAGGCTGTCAGTTCAGCAGTTTTGTTGCCACCCACTTATTTTTTACTTTCTCAATTATTTTTTGTGCTTTATCTACATTTGGGAGATTGAAAATGGATGCAACACATTCTGGTATCTAAATAAAGCGTGAGAACATTTGGCCAGCCTTTTCAGGGTTGTTTTATAAAATAAATTACTTTCCTTTGGAGTCCCACATCTTTCATCTCCCTTTACAGTTTTTGTTTTAAACATGTAAATGTAAGAAAGAGAACGTGGAAAGGGTAAATAATGAGAAAAGCTCAGTCTGGGGGTTGGAGCGAGAGATACCTATTTTCAGCCATGCTAACTCATGCTTGTCCTTACTAAGGCAGTTACCCACTTTGGACTGATTAGTTTACTTATCTATCAGATAGAGAAAATAGTTTCTGATAACACTGATTTTGGTTGAAATCAACAGAAAATATGTATTTGTAGAAAAGACCAGAAATCTTTGACAACATTTTTCCTTGTGGAGTGACAAATATTTTTCACTAAACCAGCAAGACTGGTTGTCTGACTTTGCAGAGGTCCTTACAAATCCAAGTGGAGTCAACAGAAACTGTGATTTCTCCAAAAGATGGAGAATACCCTTGGTGGTGCTTCTCTGGTTTTAAATGTGACTGAAGTTTGGGCAGCCTTTGAGCTTTACTTTCTGTGAGTGAAGAGGGCAGTTTGCTTTCTTCACATACACTGCACTTACGCTCTGGAAACAGAGTTACTCAGATACATTTAAATTGATCACTTTTCAGCAAGTTGGCTCTTTATGGGCCCACCTCTTCACTGTCTCCTCATCTGGATTACAGAAGCCTCTGAAAAATTTGTAACATACAGAAGTGCCAGAAGATTCCTGTTGGTGAACTGCTTTTGAATATGGAGTTATTTGCAGTATTATTTTTCACAGCTAAATGTTTCCTCTTCATCAGGAGCTGAAGAATTATGTCAGACAATTCCATGAAGTCCTCTTTCGGAATGCCTTGCCTATGTCACCTCAGAATTTCTGACGGTATGAGGTTGTTTGTTTTTTTTTTTTTTTACCCTGTTAATTCAAATGCTCCATAAAGAAAAATGTAAGGGAGGATAAGGTAGCCAGTAAGTAAAATACTGGTCAGCCACGCCATTTGTGTTAATTCCATGTACTCTGAGGTATAAAGTCATGTCTAAGCTGCTTTACTGTGAATCCCCTGCTGCTCTAAGAAAAGCGGGCTCCGTCCTTAGGATGAGTGCAGGCCCTTCCTTTGACTCACAAGCACTTCAGCTACTTAGCATCTCTACCAGCAGAGAGGAGGTCTCCAGGGTTTTTTCCGTGTCCAGAAGGCCTGCTGGCTTGTTGGGAGGATGTCTGAAGGCAGTGACATAGAAAGGAAAGAAGGAGAGGAGAGGGGAGGGGAAGGGATCTCCTGCTATTTATTCTTGGAAGGGATGAAAGAAATAACCCAAGGCTCCTGGCAAAAAGAAACAGGAGGTCTGTGGTGATAAACAGGCAAAGAAGATGCTGCTAAAGCATAACAAAGGAAAGAAAAAAGCAGTATATAGGTACCCTGGTGATACCATCATGGACCACCAAGAAATAAAAGTGAAATACCAGCAGTTCCTAAGTGACAGGCAAAGAAATGAGCCAAAAATATCCAACACTAAAGCAAAACTCAGGCTTGTCAAAGCACTACCAACAGTAAAAGAAAAAGTCAAGTGAGCTAGTTGTTCCAAACACCCAGAAGTACCAACTGGCATATGCTGGGGGAAGCATCCATCAGCAAAATGATAGGGTTTTTTAGTTCCTTATCGACCATAGCAATATTTATTCAGCTATTTGTTACATCTCTTACATGAATATTTGTCAAGAAGAGGAAAGCAGTCCTAAATTTCCCTGTACAAAAGAAGTTACAGGAGGAATTCTTTTTTCATAAGGAAGAATTGTAAGCAGAGAAGGATTTCTGACTGGAAGAGGTGGTGTTACCAAAGAAGCTGTAGACAGCAAGGAAGGAACTAAGAAAGAAGAATAATTGAGAGGGATGCTTCCAGAGCAATTAAAGATGAACATTACTCCTAGTTTATCTTGTATTTCTTCGACGAGTGATGCTCCAGCTTATTTGTATGATTAACACTGGGAGTAAAGAGCTTGTGAAGCATAGAAGAACTCCACACAGTCTGCTGAGTTCTTGCCATCACCATTTCAGCAGAGGGTGGAAAAGATGACCCTCCTGATTCTCCACACTTTTGCATCAGTGTAAAAAAAAGATTAGATGGGTAGTCTGGAAAGAGGTGCTTGCAGCAATGCTAGCTGCTTAGCACTGGCCAAGCCAGGCGATGCTTGTGCATCGTGGGATAGAATTGTGGGTGTGCAGCTGTAAACTGGGAAGCTGCTTCATTCCTCGTGGAAGAATACATCCTGAGTGAGCTGGGAGGAAGAGTTGGTTCCTGGGGGATGGAAGGGTGACCTCTTACTGCAATGATGTCTACACTGCAAGAAGCCTTCTGTGGCGAAGGTCTGGTAAATCACAAATGCTCTAACTGCAGTCTCAGCTTCTTGAGGTTCTTGGGGATATTCAGGATTCTCTGCTGTGCTTGTAACTGCTATTAACTTCCGATATTTTAGATGTTTGTGATGTCAGTGTTGTTTGCAGCCTCTGGTCCTTTAAGAAAAATAGTTATAATGCGATAATGTGCAACTGTTGTTACTTTATTCTCAAAAGTATAGAGAAGCTGCACAAGAAGATGTTGACTTCAGCCAGAAGTCCTACTAGAGGTGACTGTCTGGTAGGGCACTGCTCTCCAAAGACTGAGAGTAAATTATTAACTTAAAACTTGCTTTCAGATATTTGTGGTTTGTGTTGTTTTAAGAGTAGCTGTACTTGGAGAACAAGCTCCTACAAATGCATTTTAAAAGAGCATAATAGTCAATATGTAGAATATTCCTGGCAGAGGAATTCCTTTCTGAATTCTGAAAAGAGAATCCATGTAGCAAGTGACCAAGGACTGGCTCTCTCTTTTTTTAGGGAGATTCACCTGAGTTCAGCAGTCAAAGAGAACTTCATTACCTTTCTTGCCAGCAAGCCTCCCATTCCAATATATTTTACTGTTAGGACTCTTCCTAACCATCTGCTTTCCCCTGTTTAAATTCATCCCAGTACTACTGTCTACATTTGAGTTTAGTTTAGCAGTCCTTTGCTTTTTTTTTTTTTTTTTTTTTTTTTTTTTCCCTCCATCTGTCTTTTCATCTCTTGCTGTGCCATCCGTTGTTTGTTTCTGGAGGAACCAAACTACACCTATGTGGGATATACAGTGAAACTCAGGGTTTGAACATTCCTCAGTCCTGCAGCTGAAAGGAACGTAACTTGTTCAGGTTTCAAAAAAAAATTGTTTGAATATTAAAGGATAACATTATGGTTGTGAGAGCTTCATCCAGGAAGGCAATTTTATAGACTTAGTTCTTTTTTTCTGTATCAGAAAGGTCCAAGACTTCCCCCTGGCCACCTTTTCTCTGACTGTGATTCTGGAAATGATATTTTCTTTCTGCCAGACAGGGTTTAACCATCCATACCTCTTCTGTGTGACTTTAAAAAGTACCTTTCCCCCTTCAGCTTTCCCTGATGTCTCCTTGGATAGAATCTGATCCAAGTTTATACCAATGCTGACAGTTTTTATTTTGCAACAAATTTTGATTTCTTGCACATCTGAATTCGTGCTTGGAAGCTGCTAAAACCTTGCCCATTTTACTTAACTGAAACAATATAGACTTTAAATGTGAAATTTATTTATGTGTACCAGATTGGCACAAAGCTGAACGTTTACCAGAAATCTTATGTATGTCCTCTGATTTACTGCAAATCACTTCTCATTTACACTGGAAGTACAGATAAAATCAGATCCATAACACTGTGATGACTTTAAGTGGTCTGTTTAGCTGTTTTGTAACAGACGGTTGAATCAAATCATTTTAGAAATCCCATACCCAAAAAAAAAAAAAAAAATTTATATGTGCTTCCCTTTCTTTCTCTCCTCTACTGTGCATTTTCTGCTGGTTAGAGGAAACTTGGTGTGCTCAATTTGGGCTGTTATTGTGTCATTGACATTGATGTTTTATTTACTGAATTAGATTAGTGTTTGAGGCCTCCTTTATGTCTAAAATGTTTTCTTAGAGCCTTGCCTACGTTAAACATACTTCTTTCTCCTTCTATAAAGCATTTCATGATGTGCTGATCCAGTAGGAAATTTATTTGTAAAGTCTGGCAGGAGCTGACAGTACTCGGGGCTTTTGGGGCAGCAGTGCAAACTTTATTGTTGGAGTTATCACATCCCCTTTTTATTCACCTGCTGTGTTTTTATGACTTAAAGATCACAACTCCTTGTTTATGATGGCATTTTATTATATACCAAAAAAACCTTTTTCAATTGCTGAAATAAAATGCTAAAGATTCTGCTCAGGATACAGGTTAAGGAGAAGTAGAAGGTATATCATTCCCCTTGAGGAACCAATGCAATTAGTTTAATAAATAAAAGGAGCACATGAATTAATAAACTGAGAGAGATCTTATTTGTCAGTGGTTGATTATAGCCAGCTTTCTGTTTGAGTATTACTTGGTTAGGAAGGGCAGGTGTTTCTGCAATATGAATTACTCTTATTCTTTTTCATTTTATTTCAGAGTTTAGTATCTTCAGACACATTCAAACAGTTATCCCAGTTTTACAAATTTTATCGGAGTTGTTTCCTGCATTCCCCAAACCCTGAATATTGTGTACAATGATACTGCACAAATAGTCATGCTGATTGTATTGTTTTCTCATTAGACATGATGTGCCACCGTTAGCAAATAAAATATTCCCCATCGTCTTGTCTAATACTTTATGCACAACAGCATAAAGTCACTGCAAGCTGGGCAGTTTGGTACTTCCAGTAGTCCAAATTGCGGTGCTGGTTTTGTGCCGTACCCAGTAAGACGACCAGTTTGGGACTTTGCATTCATGTTGGTGAACACTGGTGCACTCTAACAGGCAGGCTGCAGTCTCAGATGAGTGGATGGCCTGGTGACAGTTTGGACTTAATTAACATTGAGATGAACCTCACAACTACTCTCATGTATCATTGAGTAAATTACCAGGAAAATGCCCTTACAACAAAAGGTAAGTTAACTCACTTACCTGCTTAGTTGTGTATTTGAATACATGTTAAATTAACTACTGTTATATAGCTACTGAGAAATCCATTTATTTTAGCATGAGTGACTACAAACATTGATATTTAAAATACTTTTTGCTGGTAGGGAAAAAAAAATTGTTTCCCAGGAGTTGTTTGTTCTCATGTTTGTGTTGTGCAACTGAAACGCATCCATAAATACATAGTTATAAATACACAGTTTTCCCATATTTGTTTATTTCTGAAATTCTTGGTCTGTGATTTGCACTCAAAATATCAGTTGCCTGTAGAGCACTTGCTGGAGGAAGCAGTGAGCTTTTGTGAGGTTGGCCCAGGAAGGCTCTGTCCAAAGGACATGAGCAAGAAACAGTTGGGGTGCTGATGAGGGATGGGCTTAGTATTTAATTTTTGCCAAGCAAATAGAAAACTGTAAAGAAATCCTATACAATGAAGTAAACATAGCACTTAGTTTGGACAGCGTAGGCACATAAAGATGTGGTAGCTGTATAAAGTGTTATCTTTTAGCAAATAGTCATTCATCAAATAAGACAATTTTAACAAAGAATCACAGGTAAGTGTAGAGCAGCATGTTGATTAACGCACACAACAACTTCTCCTGAAACATGACTGCGTTAGGTCTTTTTTGTGATGGTATACAAGCTGTAATAAAGCTGTTAGAGTTACTCAACATCATGAATAGTATAAGCAGAATGATCAGAGTTTCTAGTTGAAGTGGATGACTATCGACTTAAAGTTCTCACATTTTTATATATACCTATATTAATATTAGACAAAATTAAACAAAGGAGGGAAATATCCAGGAAGGAACTGAGGGAAGAAGAAAGGGAACAATCTATTGCTTTTAATTATGGTGCAGCATAACTTGGATATATTGTAAGGTAATTAAGAATTGCCCAGGTTAATCCACAGTGATACCTAAAACCACACTGCAGTGTCATTTAGCCCTCTTTGGCTTTTGTAAATGTGCTTTAGGAGAAAGGTGTTTATCACCAGTAAAAAACTGTCTAGCCTTTATAGCTGTACTGATTTATTTTTGAATCCAGGGCTATTGTTAAGTATAAAATGATTTTTTTTTTTCTTCCTTTCTCTGGATCTAGACCATACATCACACTTTTGTCATTAAAAAAACCCCAATATGTAATTCCTGGGGCAACACGTCCCCATTTCCCCTGTAGATTTTTCTGATCGTTGAACCCTGCAATAAAACGGTCCCGTGAACACCTGCTTGACACATGGAGAGTGCAATGTGTCTATAGTGGTTTGAAGGAGAGCTGTTGTGGTCTCACCAAAATTCAGCAGGGCAAAACTTGTTTTAAAGGGAAGTTGTTATGGTCTAGGTGGGATCCTAGTGCTGGCGAATTAGTTTAATTTAAATTAATCCTCCTGAAATCAAATTAGTCTTCAAAACTACTCCTGCAAGTTACCAAGCACACAAGCTGGTTTGTTGTATTGCACTTGAAGTTACATTTAGCAGAGTTTGTGTTTACTTGCAGGAGTGAAAATGTGCAGTAGTAGGCTTCCAGTTTTGCTTATCTTTTGACCTGCTGGCTCACCTGAGATGAGAGAGAAATAATGTAAATGGCAGTGAGCTTGAGCATGCTGTGTGATGTGTGAAGGAAGCACGGAGCACATGTGCTTTGGTAATGTGAGTTTCTCAGTTAGTAAGACATCGCATATTAGTAATAGCATTGTTCAGGACTAATTAATGCATCATTATGGTCTTCTAAAAAGGCTTTTGCCAGTGTGATACTGAGTGCAGGGGTTAATATTTGTTCTGGAAATGTTTTATTATTATTGCTTTGTTGTCATTTGAAAGGCATTTTGGTGCCTTGAATTGCACTTGAGACCCCCAGAAGCATTATTTTAATTGAAGACATTTGCAACTAAAAATGCCAGACATAAACCACAGGTGAATAATGGGTAGTGGGCCATTCCCTAATTCTATTAAAAGGATTTTTTTACTGAGGGTAGAGTGATTCAGATGTGGCAGGTTGGTTGCTCTGATCAAGAGTTTGTCCTCATCTCTCAATGACTGAGCTGCCCGTTCCCCTTTCTTGGGGCCTTGTGGGGCAGTCACAACTTTTGAGGATCAGATCTGAAATGTTTCCCAAGGAACATGCTTTTGGAGAACATCTGTTTTGAAAATAGGAGGCATGTGCGAACCAGAGTAAGACCAAGGTCATCTGAAGTTTAACTTTCCTCTACCCAAGAGCTGCCTGTAGTCATTTTGCTGGCTTTATTTTCGTCTGGCCCATGCACAGTAAAAATTCTGCTCATAAAACAATCACAAAAAATGTTATGGCTCTGAAGAATGCTGCTTAAAGCAAATAAGTGCTGTAGTTTCCAGATTTCATCCCTAATTAGTAAGAGAGGGTCAAGTGTCAGGTCCGTCAGTGACTATTTCAGTTTTCCATCAGTGAGGGTCATTCATTTTAAAAGACAAAGAGGCTGAGAATTTTCTTTGTGACATTGTTCTGGTTGCCTTTCCTTCTCTTGCTGTTCCTGATAGTTTAGCTTGTGTTTTTAACCTGGTCTCTGGATAATACTTCAGTGGACTCTTAAATCACCATTTTTTTTCTGCTGCTTGGCAATATAGCACCTTCCTTTCCATTAACCTATTGCTTGATTACACCAGCTGTCTGAATTGCAGTTAGAATGACTCTTTGCATACGATCTTATCTGACACTAACATCTCCTTCCATTTTTTAATCTCATTTTAAGCACGTGGAACTATTTGAAGTTCCTGTTACCTCTTTTATCTAGATTCCATTTTACTAAATGAAATCATCCAGCTCCTCCGAGGGGAATAGTTTAATTGTTCAAGTTGCATGATTTGTAGTGACCTTACAATTGTACAGGACCACAGTCCGTGGTGTTCCATGCAAGTGATCAGAAGGGGCCATGCTGGCCTTTGAAGTGGGGTAGCTTATTAGAAAAGTAGTAAGTTGTATCAAACTTTCTTTCCAATTAACTGTGTCCTTTCCACAGAAGCATGTTCTTTGTGTTGTGGATTGGGGTTGTCTTTGAGTGAAATTTACTGCCAGATCTACATTTTAACTGACTAGTATAAAGTATTTTCATCCCAACCACCTAGTGAGTCATCTAAGTTCATAACTGAAAAGTCAGAAGATTTATAGGGTTCTAGATGTCCAGTTTATATAGCTTATTTGTTTTAGAATAAGGGTAGGATTGCCCTCCCTCCCCCACTTTGTTCTCTCTGTTCAGCTTTACTTACTGAGACTGTGACTGGTATTCTCCTGCCTGCGACTGGTATTCTCCACTGCTTCCATGGCACCCATCTTATGATTTGCCTTTGTGTGGTTTTGATTTGATCAAGAGGAAGATGAAAGTGTGTGTGTGTTACTTTCAACTCTTTTGCCATTTTTCTATCCATCTTAGTCAATGTGTGGTTGCCCAGGACACAACATTAATGATAGCTGTCAAAATAATAGTCAGAAGGTTAAAGGTCAAGAAAAATATGTAAAAGACTTCAGGGTGAACCAGATGATAAAGTAACTCATTTAGACCATTAAATGCTAGCGTAGTATGGACTTGATGGGTTCATGGGTTACTAGAAGCAAGAAGAGTAAATGGGGACATCTTCAAGTAGTTTACTCTTGTTAAAAGATGAAAAAAGATGATAATAGCATTACCAAACAAGCACACTCAAGGCAATTTTCTTAATTACTGTGCTGACCCAGAATTGCACAGAGAGAGGTCTTGTTATTAGAATGAGAGCTTTTACTTTCAAACAATATTAACCCTTGTCAGTACCGTATGTCTTAATTAAGAGTATTCCTGGAAGTTCTGCAGCTGTCAACATTTTTACATTTCTCTTTGGGTTTCCAAACCAGTGGGTCAAGAAGCAAAATGCTGCAACTGTCTGCATCATTTCAGTGGTCTTTAGTTCATTTTAGGGCTTTTCCCAACAAAGCTGTGACTCCTATGTTTACAAAAGAGGAGAGCCTGAACAGCTATCTTGGCTCGTACTGTATGTATTCATACATTATATAGATATATATTTTAGCAGTCCTAAATGTTAATTGATTGAAGAAGAGCTTATGTAATCTTACACTACCCAGAAGAACCCTATCAAAAGAGCAGTGTGTTGCAAAAGTTGACCCTCTTTCGCTTATTTTTCCAGCAATGCATTTTATTTAGAGTTGTTTGGAAAGCAGTATATATTATTTATTTATTTATTTTCCCCAGAATAATCTAGGTAGGTAAGAATATAAAGTTCTGGAAACTGATACATTTCTCAAACAGTGAAGTCTGATGGAAAACCAAAATGTTGTGTAAGTTTTTGAATTTCAGTACCTGCAACAGGGCGACATGAATGAATAATTTCCTCAAGCACTTAACCAAAAATTCTAGCAAGATTGATGTGCTTTGTCTGTGTTGCCTGTCTCCTGTTACCTAGCTGTCCACAGGTTGCAAAAGCTTCATCCAGGCTCTGAGACTTTCCAATGCATTGACAGTGTACTATGCCAAAGAGGCTGCTGTTTTGGTTGGTTTCTTAATATGTCTTCTCAGCAGTGTTACTTGAGTTTGAAGTGGTTATAGGTCAAACTCGGATATTTTCTTCTTTCAGTCATAGTGTTGTAGTTACATTTGGTGGAGAGGAAATAAAACTCTTGGTATTGGCAAATGTCACAGGCAGAGGAGTTCTTAAAGTTAAGCAGATGACACCAAGCTGTGTGGAAGCATTGATCTGCTTGAGGGTAGGGAGGCTCTAGAGAGGAATCTAGACAGACTAGATCAATGGGCCAAGACCAATTGTATGAGTTTTCATAAGGCCAAATGTTGGGTTCTGCACTTTGGCCACAACAACCCCAGGCAACGCTCCAGGCTTGGGGAGGAGTGGCTGGAAAGCTGCCTGTGGGAAAGGGACCTGGGGGTGTCGATCAACAGCCAGCTGCACATGAGCCAGCAGTGTGCCTGGGTGGCCAAGAAGGCCAATGGCATCCTGGCCTGAATCAGGAATGGTGTGGCCAGCAGGAATAAAGAAGTGATCGTCCCACTGTACTCAGCACTGGTGAGAGGACAAGAGGAAATGACATCGAGTTGTGCCAGGGGAGGTTTAGGCTGGACATCAGGAAAAATTTTTCTACCGAAAGTATCAAAAAATGGAACAGGCTGCCCAGGGAGGTGGTTGAATCACCACCCCTGGAGGTATTTAAAAGCCGTGCTTAAGGATATGGTGTAGTAGTTGCCTTGGTAGAGTTGGACTTGATGATATTAAAGGTTGCTTCCAACTATACTGATTCCGTGCTTGGGAAAACAGGATTTTGAACAGCCTTTCTAAATGAAGTAAATCATGTAATGGTCGGCAATGGGGTGGTTTGGGTTTGGTTTTGTTTTGTTTTTCTTTGAACTTACAAACTCAGAATGTGTAAGTTTTGGGATTCTTTTGTTTTTGTGTGCTGGTGGCTTGTATTAGCCGGTAAGATGTGCCAAACGATGGGTGGCTGGAGTCTGACCACTTCTAGCCCTCCTCGGAAAAATCTCTACTCACGTTTCAGACCCAATCCCTGAAACATTCCTCCTTTAGGAATGCACAAAGGGCAGCAATCCCCAGGGAAGGGTCCTCATCTCCCCTGGTCCTCCTCTTCCTCACACAGTAAGGTCCCTGTAGGACCTATATAACTCTAAGTGGCTATTTGCACTGACATCAGAGGAGCCTGTTCCACATTCGCTGAGCAGCTAGTCACTTAATTGCCACAATGGCTGGCAGAAGGAGGTCCTTGAGCAGTAAAGAGAGGGGTTGCCCACCTCAGCATCAGCAACCGGGCAAGCTCTTGGAGGAGTCAAAGAGGAAGAAGCGGTGGACTGTGAGTGGACGCACCCTCAGCTCCACAGCAGCTGTTCCTGTAGCTGGTGGTGAGGAGGTCATGGAGGTGGATTCACCTGCAGATGAAGCATAGCCCGTGGAAGTGGATCCATCTCCAGGAGAACCCCCCCAACACCACTCCATCGTGCCAGGCCTCCCCTTCACACCACCCGCAAAGCAGAGCTGGAGGAGAGCCAGGCCAAAGTGCTGCCACTGGCCCGGATGCTGCACCTCAGACCAGCTGGTGGCCTACCCTCTGTGCCTGCCCCCCTGATGGCTTGACCTATCCATTTCCCCCGCATTAACAATGGTTTTGTGGATGGCCAGGGGCCTCGTGAGCCCTCCTGTCCCCCACACTCTCCCCTAACCCCACCCTTTCTGAAGGGGATGAGCGTCCTTTGTCTGACCCCAGGCAAAGGGCACCAGA
>VWZY01009910.1:95180-134357 GCA_013399075.1 Chloroceryle aenea | reverse complement strand
CAGCATGGCTTCTGACAGGCAAAGTTCCTCAGATGGCGCCAAGGGCTGAGGGTGAAGGGCAAGAAGACTGCCTGACAGAAGGTTGGAGACGAATGCAAACCCTCTGTGGTGGCACAAGAAGAGCAGCAGCAGATCAAGAAGTGACATCAGAGGCAGTTATTCCTCTGGAGAAACAGAAAAGCCCAGATCTGCCAGGAAGAAGTGTTGACCTTCCACATGAAGACCCTTTCTAGCTACCTTCTTAGTTCTTTTCCAGGTTGGGAAAAAAACAAAACAAAACCCAAGAAAGTAACCGTAGAAATGCTTTCTCTCTCTCTGCTTTGGTACTTTGGGGCAGGGGGTGCAGACCCATCACCAGCCCTTGGGGATGATGAGGGGCCAGGGCATGTGAGGGCAGCCTGAGGGAGCTGCCTCTGGTCATGTGGGTGGTGAGACCCTGGATCAGGTTGCCCAGAGAGGTTGTGGACACCCCATCTCTGGAATTGCTCAAGGCTAAATTGGCTGGGGACTTTGAGCAGCCTGGGCTACTGGAAGGTGGCCCTGCCAATGGCAGAGGGGGTGTAACTTTGCAGGTCCCATCTGACCCAAGCCATTCTGTGAGTCTATCCTAGAAGTCTATACATTTTGACCTGGTTAAATTCTGAGATTATAATTAATTTCAGCAGTTCTTGTAGCACTGTGATGTGGATGTGCTTTAGTTGGGTTCTTGTCAGTGTTAGGTTAATGACAGGACTATATGAAAGATCTTTAGCAGTCTAGGAAATTCTGTGGTCCTGTGATTAGCATTGATAATTTCAGCCTGGGGAGGCTAATAAATCTGAAGACGGTGATTGGGATGTCTATAGTGTCTTGCTCTAGTGGGTCTTTCTACTTACTTTTGCCTTCCCATCTGCCATCAGAGGACTTTGCAGTGACTGTCCTTCAAAGTAGCAAGTCAAGCAACCTGTTCCCAGTCTTGGAAGCTAGAAGAGATGTTGGTAGCAAGGAGACAAAAAGCTATGAAGGGGTCAGATCGATCTGCCTTTACTTTCTAATCTGTGACTGTATATGAATTGGAGGTTTGGTCTAGAGCAGATACTCTGATTTTCTCCACTTTGATTCAGTTTATGGTGATTTTGGTGTGGAGAAAAGCTAGATCCCTTCTGAAGGAAAATGAACCAGCAGCTGAGCTCTACGTACTCACCAACCATGTACCAGTCCTCTACAAGGAAGAAAGGGTCCAAAATGATGTCTGTTCTTCAGTCTTAGAACTATGTGAGTGGTTGGGATGCTTTGTCCAAGGAATCAGATAAAATCTCTAGGCAAACTTGTTTTCCGTGGACTTGTAATGTGTGGTTGTGCTGTGGCCACTGGAAAAAAAGATGTGATTAACAGCAAGCAACAAACTGTAGTCATGTTTACACTCTTTGTAAGTTTCTAAGTATTTCTAAGTATTATGTTATATTGTGTTATATATATTATATTCCAGCATTAGAGTGAGTTTAAAATCATATGTCTTCTGATGTCTGGTTTGCAAAAATTGTTAGCTGACCAGGCAAAGAACATGTGAATGGCTAATGGAAACTTTCTCTTCCCCCTAAATGGGGCAGTGGTCTAATCTGGTTAGCTAAACTACATTAGCCATACTGAAAGTTTTATTATCGCAGTCAGAAGCAGGAAGCAGGGAACGGACATGCTGTATTTTTAAAATTAAAGCAATTTTGAAAAACAAACTCAGTTTCTTATTGATTAGTTCAGTTGTTAGATTAGAGGCTCATTACTTTTAATAATAGGATAATATTAGCCAGAAATGGAAAAGATCTATTAGATCATTGAGTCCATCCCCATTACAAAGGCAGGATACAGTCAGGTATATGGGGATGGATGTATCAAATATTAAATTCGTATGACACACTAAATCCTCTGTTTCCTTCAGAGTGCTGATGCTAAGAGCTTTGACATGGAGTTGTTTACTCTTAAAAGCAGCTTCTGAGCTACCTTCTGGCCAGCTCTTAGGCAGATGTTTAGCTGAGAGAGAAGGATCCCTGGAGCCCAGTGAGGAATTAAGGGCATGGCTTGGCCTTCTTTTCCTTCCCAAAGCTGGCTGCCTGCAGCCACTGTGAAGCATGTTTCAGTGTGTTCTCAAACACAGCCAATAGATGCCTCTGCAAGACTGAAGTCTTGCTCCAAAGTTTTGGTTTGGGAGTGATAAATTAGTTAGTTACCTGTATAGCTTTGTGATAGAAGGCCTCCCTGAACATGTCACTTCCGGTGAGTACTCCGAGTACCTCACCTCAGTGAGTTGCATATGCCACTGCCTTTTTCTGTCCCTGCTGATACTGGATTGCTTTTCCAGAGTTTATAGCTATGGTGAGAGGAGTGGGGAGACAGAGGGATCACTCCTCTTCACTCTGTAGTGACAGAAGGGTAATGGGACGACATGGGAGTCCGAGGTGCCAAATCCAGTGGCTTGTTAGGTTTTTTTTATGTGCACAGTGCAGCAGCTGCCACAGAGGCATCGAGAGTCAGGTGGAATGTGCAAGAAGTGAATGCATACCAGATGAATCAGTTTTCCCATCTGCTCAGCACCTGGTTTCAGGTAATTGATCTTAAACCTCTCCATCTCTCTGCACATCAGTTTTGTCGCAAACAGGCCTATTTGGAATTTTAGTCCCCTTCCCAACGGAGCTAATCCCCTTCCCCACAAGCTAAGGTTGCTTTTTATGCTCCCTGATATTTATGCAGAACGTATGAAGATTTGGGGAGTTCTTTTTGGTGAATATTATGCAAAATGGATTGGGTGTGGAGGTCTTAGTTCACATGTCCATGATTTAGCTCCTGTGTAGCTTCATAGATGAGAAAACTGGAAGGTTTTCCCAGATGTATAAAAATACCCAGTCTTAAGAGATAAATAAATTTATTGGGCATATGGGGATCATATTGACTCATCATGTTGGTTTTTTGGTTTGGTTTTTTTTTTCATTTTCCCCTCACTCTACAATTATGCTGGTGGAGTATGGGAAGAGCTTCAACTTAAAGGATTACATCAACTGCTGTACCACTGAAAAACGGAGACGAAGAGTATGGAACATGTCTATTAGAATGGACTGTTGGGAAGCAGCAGTGTGGTTAGTTTTTTTTCAAATATTAGGTAAGCTCAGTACCAAATCCTACAGTTCACTGGCATGGTTAATACTTAGGTCTGTAAACAGTCCTTTTATCTTCTTTGTGACTCCGGTAAATCTACCCGTGTGAGTAAAGAGTGGCATTCATTTACTGAGACTATTCAAACAGGTGAGGAGGCACATTAAAGTCAATAAGTCTGGTCTTGAGCATAAAGATTAATCATGTCACTAACCATCCAAAAGATTTAAGGAGCAAGTCAACCCTTTTGGATTCTGTCCTCGTATTGATTTTGGGGAAATTGATAAATTTAGAGCAATTAGATACATTAAAAGTAATTAAATGCAAAAGTGCTGTAGCATTTTAAATGAGAGTCCAAGCTGCATGTTGAACGGTTCAAACTTTTTATGGTATTTCTTGATTTCCTTAAAAAGTGTAAAGTGTTTTTCCAGATTGATGCCTTCTGGAATTGTGTAACCCGCATTTTGTTCTTTAAAATTATTCCGTGGTACCCCTCAGCAATTTCTGCTGTAAAGAAAAAACTGGTTTTTGTGAAAAAAAAAAAAAAAAAAAGTATGGACATAATAATTTTTAAGTCACAGTGCACTGCACATGCCCAGAAGAACCTCAGTCACTTCCAAATTCAAGGACTAATAAAAATTGGAAGCACTCCAGTAATTTTAAATTACTTTGGACATTGAAGAGTGATTTAAAATCATTGAACTGATTCAATTTTTTATATATATATATGCGCTTCAATTTGGAACTGAGTCAGATGGACAGCAGGATGCTGAAGAGGTTCAAGACATATTGAACTAATTTAAACATTTTTAATTCAAGAAAGAGAGAAAGGAGGAGTAATGAAGTTCCTAATAGGAACCCAGAGAGCACCCCTCATTACTGTCACTGCATGGTTAGGAGTAGGATGATGAAGCAGTGAAGGAGTGACCAATATGATCAAGGAGTCAGCTATTTTAGTGTTAGTGTGGTAGTGAGATAAAGCACCACTAGAGCTGGAGGGATCTGGATGAAGCCCGGTGGTCATGGTCAATTTCCTCCTATTATTGTTTTCAAACAGATTTACACAATGGTGTAGTTTGGTTTTCCTTTTGTAGATCCAACTGAGAAACAGGGATGACTGCCTGGCTTGGGAGAAAATGCACATGCCTGCGCATACGTGTATGCAACTGTAGGTAATGCATAACCTGCCTTCACAACATTTGCTGCCTGAGACTGGTATGGATGCAGAAAGCAAAAAAAGGTGGCATATGGAACTGCCTGGCAGCATGTGAATATTACTTCAGCATTCATGCACTTATGCATAAAATTAAAACAGGAAACTGCCTTATTTTGTTTTGTTTTGTTTTTTCAGACAAAGATGTAAGAAGCACTCTGAGGTTAATTCTGTTAAAATAGCACAATTAATATTTGTCATGTTCTTCTGCAGAAACAAAAAATAAGAAAGCACACAGAAACCAAACCAAAACAAATAAAAAGTTGAATTTTCCCATCAATAAGATGATGAGGTCCTGCATAGCATGTCCAGTGGGAATGTGTGGTATTAGTATCATTGTTGGGTTTTTTTTAACAGATGAAAAACTAAAGCCTTCCCATGAAGGGTGCAGGTAGAGGGAGATAAAAACAAAATGAAAACCAAAAATCCCAAGCCAAAGGCTGCCTTTCTGAAGAGGCCCGTAGATTTTACTTGACTCTTCATACAAAAAGAAACATGTTGGTCTGTTTTAGAGGAATCAAAGGAAAGTATCAAGAGAGAGATATTCCAGTTTAGGCCTTTCCTTTGAATGCTAAATCACATTTTGAGTAGGAATTGGATTGGAGGGTCCTGTTTTAATCCAGATTTGACATGGTCAACAGCAGTGTTTTGATTCTAGTCACAATAAAATACAAATGAGCTGAGACGGTGTGCTCAGAAGTGCAATAGCAACAGGAAGATAAGATTTCCTCTTTGCCCTCTATCCTCTTTTTCCTTGCATGAAGGGAACTTCACTGTGGATATTAGTAGGATCCATTAAGTAAAAATCCCACCTCAACAATACAAATCCTACCATGTATCTCTGTTTCTGTAGAGCTTCTTGCTGCAGCTTATATTTGGCGTAAACTCCTAGTGTCTGTCTTTACTAGAAGGACAATATACCTTCTCACATAATCTGGTATGTGTGGGTGAACTGATGCCTGACTACTTAACTGGGCATTCACTGTGGACACATTTAATTTCATGTCAGCTAGGCTGGGATGAGCTTTTTGCTAACCACGGCCAGCAGGCAAGATGTGATACGTGTTTTTTCTTTGCAAAGCCACATTATGGCCATCTGGCTACATTCCTGTGTGACATGCCCTAGGTGATCCTGCTTTAGCAAGGGGGTTGGACTCAGTGATCTCCAGAGGTCCCTTCCAACCCCTAAGATTCTAGTATTTTGCTTCTATGTTACCTTACTTGGCTCCTTCAAGGTGTGCTTTAATGACCTTACTTTTAGTGCTAAACTACTTGACCATTCCGTGTTTGTAACCACAGAAAGAGGAGGCAGTATTGCCTTCTTCATATCAAATATCCTTTGTTTTGCATCTTCCATCATTAAAAAGTTTTGTATTCTTACCATGGAAGTCAGAAGGCCACGCTTTTATCACATTAACTTGTCTCCATGCTTTTCCAACACTCTGTGGAGATAATAATATAGCCTTTGCTATTGGCTATAACAGGGTCTTTCAGAAAGCCTCCTCTATTTTTCCCCGAGTGCCACCATTCTCAGATTCCTGACCATATTTCTTTTTGTTTCTCACTTTGTGAATTTCAGTTCACTTTTGTGCTTTTCGCTGGTTGACCAAATCATAGCACCACCCACCTTCCTTCAACTCTGTTCAGCAGTATCCTGTTTAGGAATGAGTTATAGTTCCTGTTTAGGAATGAGTGGCTCCCTAAGGTACTTGTGACAAACCAGAATCCAAGGCTTTAAGTAAGAGGAGGGTTTTTGTAGGCTGAAGACTTATCTATTTTTGACATGCTGAGCTCATCCATGCCTACTGAGGAAGACATCTCTGATGTTCAAGCAGTAGTTAGCTTTTCTTCTTCTGCTTGGATTTGGCTGCAAGCGGGAAACCTGGTACAGATGACCAGACCATGGGGACTTGAGATCCCTTAGTGGAGCCCAGATTCTCCCAGTAGAAGAGTAAAAACTGAAGATTAGCATTAGGTGGCCATGGATTGCTCTTTTTGGTCTGTGTTGCAGCAACTTATGTTGGGCAAACAACAGCTTCAGAAGGCCATGCTGCTGTTTGTCTTTCTGTTTTCATTCATCATGTGCAGTCTGTGATCCTGAGGATGTCTTTCATAGGGTGATTTCTAGGGTTTTTTTACCATCTTTCCTTGATCTCCCAGGGTTTTGATGGTACATTGTTTTCATTTATATCGAACTTCTCAGGCATTACCATAATTATTGACCTATAACGGCCATGTTACTTGAAATCATTAGGGAATTTTGCACTCCAGCAAAATACAAAGGAATGACCCATTGGCAGGCATCAAATGCAAAATATTTAGTAAGGGAATCCCCTGCCTTCATGAATCTCAGCACTGTCCTGTTGTCACACACAGAGCAATCTGATATTTTATGGCTTATGCGTGAATTCTTGCTTTTATACTTTTCTTGGAAAGAGTGTTCATGTTTTCACTTAAAAAGCCCACACTAACAATCTATCCTAATAGTGTACAAAGCCTACTTCTGCCCTTAACATTTGGTCACATGTAATACAAAACCTGGCTTTTAAAGTGGATTTTCCACAGTCAAAGATAGAAAAAATAGCCTTGTCAACTCACCTTTTAAAGCTACTGAAGATTTCTCGAAGAAACTGTTCTGTCTTGCAGAGGCAGCAAAACAATGCAGTAGATACGGTGGCTATTAATTTTCATTGAGGAGATAAATCAATACTCAAGTAAAGCCTGAGTAACTGGTTGGCACTAAACTATGCAGCCCCATTTTCACTGAAATTTGTCAAGCTTCAAGCATGTGGGCTTTTTTTTTTTTTTTTTTTTTGGGAGTCATGTTTTCATCTTGTATTATGTGAAATTGATACCAATAATAAACCGTCATAATCAAGTTATTAATTAATCCTCTCTACTTACTCCAAGGGAAAGGGGTTCTCTCAAACTGAATAAGTATAAGTCAAAGCAAAAAAGCCCCGCTAAACCTTTGTATGTGTGATTGAGAGAGGGATGTTTCATACGCTCACAGGCGTACATTATACTGTACACACCGTCTGCAAGCACTTTAGAAAATCCTGGATGCTTAGCATAGTCTTAAATCAGGCGACTTGCCAATTGTGGATTATGTAGAGGATAGCTGGGTCATTTTCCTAGGAGTTCCTTTACAGTTCAGTCTTTTTTTCTTGGTGTTAATGCTTTTACCGCTGTTGGGTGAAGGGAGGAGAGGCTTGGAATAGCCTGCCCTAGGGCCTCCTAAACTGTACATCTGTCATGGATCATGTCATGGAACAGAAATGTTTGTTTTTGCTTCCATTCATTTCAACTGGCAGCCAGTTATTATTAGAATGAAAAATTAAGCTATTATGCTGTGGAAGTCTTGCTGGCTCTATCAAATTTATGGAGTTAATACAGCAAAATTATCCTTTATCGTGGATATAAGCAGCTGTATATATAATGCAGGCCTCTTCTTGATCAGTCCAAATACAAAATGGCAGCCTTGCTTTCATTATCATTGTTAAAGCTCAGTAACAGCGTCACCATATTTCAGAAATTTCAAGGGAACAGTTACTGAGTTACAAGTAGTGTAGGTGACTTGGTTAGACATCTAAGTCCATTCTCTAATCTCTAGGAGCTGCAGATGCACAGAATTGTTTTTAGAAAGGGAGAGTTCATTGAATTTCTCAGGATGTTTCTTTCCAAGGAGTCCTGACTGCTGGGGTGCTTTTTGGGTGGATATTTATTTTTTTTTAAATACAGCAGGAATTGGATGTATCTTTTACAAACAAAAAAGGGGATTGAATTGTTCTATCAAGCTTCATATCATATCTCTTGAGACTTTGGGGTCTCAAAAGTCTAATGACTCGTGTACTCTTAGACATAAGGCATTCTCTAGGATCAGGGTGCCTGCTGAAATGGAAGGAGAGGAACATAAAAAGAGATAAAGGCAAATGAATAAATAGAAGACACATCCAAGAGGAAAAAAATTGTAACAGTACTTGTGTACTTGAAGCTGTTACCCCTCCTCTGGTCTATCAGTCTCAATTCAGCTTTTTCGCTAGCAAAAGAAATTCCAGATTCACTTCAGTATTGCAGACACTTTCACTAGAATGTGCCGCTGCAGTAGAAGAGATGTTTATGATGCCAAAAGTTCTCTACGTTCTTTTCTCACACTAAAAATAATGGGAGTGAAGTTGTCAAGACAGGGTTAAATGGACTCTCTGCACCGCTGCGGAATCATCTTTATAGCACATCCTCCAGATGTACCATTTCTCTGTCTTCTTGGCACGTTTGGGATGGACTTGAAAAGAAAGAAAAGCAAGTTTATAGCATTTTGTATTTTGAGTAAACCCATCTTTGGAACTATGCAGTTATTTTTCAAAAGTTATATTACAGGAAGAAAGAATAGAAGAAGAAACAGTATCTGAGAGAGAGGAAATAAGATTTTCAAAATTAAGAGCTTTGTGAGAACTCCTAAAGAGATGTAAAGTACTTGGAATTCTAAGCCATTTCAGTCATTCCTGCTGAAATTATCCGTGCGGAGTTTATCAGTCTGTGTGTGTACCAGTGTCATAGGGGACCAATTAATTGCACTCATAGTTGCCTTTGAGCTATTTTGAAAGTTCTTCCGAACTCATTTTGTAAATGGTTTAAACAGCACTGCAGTCATTACATACAGTTTCTGGCACATATTGTCTTCATAGGAGAGGAACGGAAATATTGTTACACTTCGTGATTGCTGATGAATTTTGAAGAGAAACCTAATAAAAGAAAGTACAAGCTGGCAATTGAATGCAATATATAGTAATTAAAAATAAATACAATTTGCTGTGCCACAACTCTTGATTGTATATGTTATGGAGAAGAGTTCCTTCCTGGTCCTTGAATAAATTGCTGGGGTGGAGGGCAGTCTTAGGAAAGAAAGTGAAAAATCTTTGCCTGTAACAAGTAAAAGTTGCTTCTTTTACAAGCAACAACCTCATAAAAAGTGGAGCTGGCATTCAGAATTCACCAGGAGCAGTTCATCTTCTAATGAAACCCCTGGTGAGCTCAGGCCTGGAGATGTTGATAGAAGAGAGCAGTGTAGCTGCCACAGAGCTCTGCACCCACCTCCTTTTCTCCTGTGTGAAGCCCCTCTTGGCCAGGTTCCAGGGGAACAAGGTGTGTTTAAACTCTGCTCATTTGTTCCCTGGTGCCTCTCCTTGTTCCAGCGAAAGTACCTTTCCCCAGTGTCCTCCTTGGAGGCTTCCATCCTTACTTTAAGGATGCAGAAGGCTTCTGAGTAGGACAGGATTTTATCCACCTTGGGAAAGCTTTATTTGTTTTGCTGATGTTTTTTCAGCTCTAGTCCTTGGTAGGTGTTTCTTCTCCACAAAGTGTGGAGAAGACTCTCTTACTTCTATAGAGCAGCAAGAAGGAGGCAGTGAACATTTCCTGGGCCCCTCTGTAGAAATTTGGGAGAATGATGCCCAAATCTGACAATCTCTTTCAACAGATATTACTGACTGGCTACCAACTTAAGTATTTGGAGAGCAATCATCATATCATTGCCTTGCATTTATACAGGGACAATCCTTGTGAAAGGAACATGGAGATATGATTCTGGCTTACATCAAAGAGGCCCTTTTGCACAGATGTGGTGCAAAGTATGTAAATTTGGCCCTGAAGGAATTTACATTTCCCTTACAGATCCTGGTGTCCTATATGAGCTGTATGAACAGGCTGAAGTGCTAAAGACAATCAGGCCCTCAGCAGTGATTAAGTGGAATAACTGGATATGCAGAGGATTTATTTATTGCTGATGGGCAGCAGCTAGAAAGCTGTCTTTGGTGATACTTCCAACCATGAAATACAGAATATCTTATTCCCCTTCAAAAGCAGATGGAACATGGGGAGACATTTGCAAGTTTGGCCTCAGGAGCTTAGACCTGCTAATACTTTGGCTTTTTTAAAAGGTATAGTGGAACTTTTAAGGAATCTTTAGATCAGTATGGAAAGATTCACCTACTGGCCTACTAATACTGTCATGTTCCTAAATTATCTGCAGAAAGCACAGGGATTTTGCATTTAAACACTGGCATAGCCAGTTCTTGCAGAGGTCATTATTGCTGAGAAAAGCAAACAGCACATTGCTTTTTGTTAATTTCAAATAATCCAGAATTTGTAATGAAGCAGCAGTATTGTTCACCTTTAGATAAATCTTGAGGTCCCAGATTGATGAAATACACAGAGAAATGAAAGCCTTGTGAGGTTTGGAGGTGCACAATTCCTGAGGATACATAGTCCTTCTGGCTAAGTGATTTTCTGTTCATCTTGAAGGGATGTGTTTTCATTTGAGCATGTTAATCTCACTATATCTTTTTTTTTTGACACAGATCTATTAGGAGTTTTAGAGACTACAATATAGACTCCAGATGCTAGGTGTTCCTTCATCTTTTTGGTGCACACTTTAATCCATAACAACCAACACATTTATTTTATGAGCCTTCACAATCAAGAGAGTCTTAATATCCTTTCTGGCAGATTTTCACTCTTTGATTTCACATTATATGGGGGACTGGTTACTTTGAACATACTTTAGAAAGCCTCAAAAGTAAATCCTTTATGGTAACTTCTTTACATCTCTATGGTAGATCTTATTTTCCTTTTAAAATATGCTCACAAGCACATGTATGGAAGCGTAGCTGCATTATAAGCTGAATGATAACACATGAGACTGTCAACCTACAACACAGTGCCAGCACACACGGTTGACTGTTTCACACAGAGTGACCAAGCCTCATTAGAGACATCCATCATCCAGGCAGAGCCTCCCTCTCCTGGTTTCATGGCAATCGTGGTACTCAGCAGTGAAATAAAACACATGCTGATCAAACTGCCAGGTTGTCCTGCGCTACCAGTTGGTGCTTGCAATACGTCTGTCCTGCAAAACAGCTCTGTCACCAAGATCTGTTCCCTAGGCTTTCTTCTGCTGATGGAATTTCAGACTATAGATTCTTTTTATTTGTTTGATTTCTCTGAATGAAACTGAATTCTATGTTTGAGTTTGTTTGTGTGCTCCAGCTGATGATGTTAGGGTTACTGCAGACCTAGATGGGTGCAACCTAAACAGATTTGAGCTCTTGGCAGGTAGAAAATTTTCCTCCTCCCTTTTCTTGTCTCTGCAGCTGCGTGTGCCTTCAGAAATGCAACTGTAAATCTGTAAATCCTACCTGTGAAAAAATGACAAGCAGTGCAAAGCAAAGATGTTTACCCATTGCTGAGCTAGACAAACATCGTCATTTCAGTGATTCAGAAAACAAATCAAATAAAGAAAGAAACACTCTGATTAACTCCTCCCTTGCTTCCCTTCATCCAGCTCATCTGATGCTGATACATTTCTACAAGTACAGTCAAGCCATAAATTGAACAATGAATATCTTGTCCAGTAAAGCTCATATCCCAGCTGGGGTTTTCAGCAGCAGCTTGAGCAACATTTCTGAGGGGAAGACCTTTATGAAGGAGATTAAGGAGTGACCAGATTCATCAGGCACAGCTCTTTTCCCATATGGCTGGAGGAGTAATGGCTGTGTGCAAGATCCTGGCAGCTCTCCTGCATGCAAAGAAAAAAGGGCAGTCAGATTTCCACTATTTATGTTCAGGGACACTCAGTAGTGAGTGGGCTGTAGGTTCACTTCCCTTTGCAATGTCTGCTCTGGGTCAACCAAAAGGTACTGGGACAAGTTTTTGAAGGTGTTTTTGAGCCTTGCTCTCTTAGTGCTTGTATTAAAAATCTGGTTCTTTTTCTCTTGGAAAATACCCACGGAGTTGGCTGCTGCTTGTGGCCCCTGTAAGGGTCATCACAAGAGGGATTTTTGTGCTAAATTCTAGCCCACGCTGTAACTTCATCTTCTTATGCAATCTCTTGTAGTTCTGGGGGTAGAGAAGTACCCCTGCAGGTCTGCTTTTGAAAGCTCTCTCCTTCCGATGTGATTTGGACCTCCCTTGCTGTAAATCCTTTGAATCTGCTATGCAATGGAAATGACATACTAGGCAATTCTAATATGTCAATCAAGCTGCCATCTTACTAATTTTCCTAATCTTCCATCCCTCTGTGTTGCTAAATAACTGGGATTGCTTGTCCTGGGAGGGCCCCAGGAAAAGACATAAATCCCGCTGAATGTTGTGTACTATAAAGAGCCCACACGTTTGCTGCCTGCAGTTTTAATTTTTTATACCACCTGGATTTTTGCTAGTGACTTGGAAGGTGACTGGATTTGGACAATTGCATTTTCTTTCAAGAGAATGAATCTGAGATTTTGTAGGGTTCTTTAGTCATGGTGAACATTAGAAAAGGAAGGGCACATGGGAACAGGATCAGTGCTAGTTTGAGGGTATTTAAATAGGTTTAAACGTATTTTTCTCTTCCAGGTAGTTGTCGTATTTCATTTGGTAGTTGCAAATCTGTAACAGAAACAGCAAATACCTTGGAGTTGTAGTGGATTAAAGCTTTGCATGTTGTGTGTGGTGAGCTGATGATGCAGGAGGTGAGGTCTGCTGTACCTGTACGAGGAACAGCCCAAGCACCCAATATTAACATATTTTGTAACTCTGATGATGTTGGATTTGATTTTAGTGCTTAAGAAAGAGCCTCAAGACCCAGAGGACAACTTCAGTCTTAAAAGTCTGACATTAAAGCAAGCCATAGAGAGAGAAAGCAGCAGCAAAACTAAGAGGCAGAAGGTTCTACATCAGATTTTCCCCTGTGCTGAGATAAATGAAGATGATTCACATTAACACTATTGCCCTGCAAATATGGATGGGGATTACTCTTAAGCTTTATTTATTTTCTGGGAGTGGATTTTAGGTTTGGGGATTGGAACCCCCTATGTTTCACTGCAGCTATCCCACTATTTTAGCTGGAGGGGGAGGCTTATACTCACATTTTCACTGTGTATTCTCTACACAGACGCAGAGAAACACAGACTTGCAGATAATGTCACCCACATCTTACCCTGGCTACAAGACCATGAGCTAATTTTATAACAATTGATGGTGATTTAAACTAATGTTGCTAGGGTGCTGTCAGTGATGCTGAATAAATAGGGAAGGACTTGAGGAGAACAGCAAACAGCAGCTGTGACGACTTTTGTTCTGAAGCTACCTCTGCATGCCAGATTTTACCCTCCAGGCACAGCAGCAGAGCACGACTCCCACCTGTTATCTCTCACCATTGAGGCTTGCTTCTTTCTGTTTAAGTTAGGTTAAATATTTCCCCTTTTCCCAGGATTCAGAGCTCATCAGCCCAGCTGTGGCACACAGTCTTGAAACACAAAACAGCTGGAGATAGAATGTGAACAAAGTTCACCTTTTCTTGTTTACATTTGAAAGCTGCTTCACTGTTTATGGGATGATGCATTTGTTTAAATGAATGTCCAGCTATTATTGATTTTATCTCTCCCCTTTTTTTTTTTTTTATGGTTGTGTCACCGATGTCATACAGCAGAAATCTCTTGCCTTAGCACACCTGTACACATATTGACTGTGGAAAGAATTAGGCCACGCTCTCCCTAGGGTGGCTGTGCTGAAACTCAGGCAGGGATTTACGGGAGGAGTCCCCCTCCTTCCTTTTGGCCTCCCCACAGTTCTCTGTGAGTGTGCATCTACCTGTTGCAGAGCACACCACACAGTCAGCTGTCTGCATAGCCCACTTTTCCTACTTTCTTTCTCCTCTCCCTTTTGCCCCATCCTCTGCTCATATCCTGCCAGGCTGAAATTCTGTGAGCTGGAGCAAAAAGCTGAATAACAGTTGAGTATTTAAACCTCTTTGTGCATTTACAGAATGGCTAGCTTGGAGATTCTGAAGTCTGAAGGAACCATTATCATCATCTAGTTTGTCCTGCTGCCTAACATCCAGTATGAGTCTTGGCCAATAATTTATTTGACATGCCCAACAACTTGCCCTGATCTGAGCTTTCAGTCTTAAGAACACCAACTAGCAGCAGTGGGAATGGAATGATTTGAGGACCTGCTACATTTCTCAGAACTTTTTGTTTGTCCTGATCATTGACAATTAATCCCTTATTTGGTTTGGAATTTGTCTAAGATTCAGCTTCAAAGCAAGAGGGTCACTTTTATATGTTTGCAATATTAACACTGATCCATATTATTGCTACGATCCCTTAATTTATTTTTACTACTTGCCTAAAAAGGGAGCCATTTGAACCACTAAAGTTGTGTAGGTCTGGCTGAGGTAGGAGAGAAATTACCCAGGTACAGTGGTTGGCGCAGCAGCGTTAAATATCAGATGCTTCGAGCTTAGGAAGCTAAAAGCCTGCTTCTAGCTGAGGGAAAACCCTGTTGTCTGGAGTCCATTGTGTATGAATAAGAGAAAGAAGTACCTCCACTGGGCACTTCAGTCCTGTATGGGGATTGTATTACTGTTTGGAGATGTCTGTTTCTCTTTAGAGCCTGCAGAGGTGGCCTGTAAGATCGCAGTTGGTTAGATGTGGCACTTTTCCATGGTTAGATATGGGGAAGACCCTTTTCCCCACCACCATCACAGAATAACCTACTCAGAAGAAAACTTTTCTTCCCAACTGCTCAGAGAAAAGTTGGCTTATACCTTAAAGCCAGAAGATTTATGTCCTTTGAAATGCGTGTGGGTTTTTTAATCCTGTCTAATGTAACTATAGATGGTCTCCAGAACCATATAAATCTCCTGTTATTCTTTGATTCCAGGCAAGACCTTGGCCTCAGAGTTATGGTTGTAATGATTTCCACTGAGTTACAGTGAAGCTAATTGTATTTGATATGGCTCCAGTAGTCAATACAGGGAATAAACTTGCTAGGGATGGAATTCACCTCCATCCAGAGGACTGGTATATTGTGCAGGTCATCTCAACAAGCCAACGTTTATTCCTAGCAAGCTAAGCATGACCCATCTCATAGTCTTTTTCTTCTTGGAAGTATACATCCTGCTTTCCCAAATGACAGACAGGGGAAATGAAGGTTGAAAATACTTCTGGTTAAGATACCAGCCTGAAACTTTTACAGGTGTTGAATTTGATCTAAAGGAAAAAGTTCCCTTGAAAAACGTTCCTTCTAAAAGATTGTGTGTCTGGATGTTTTAATTTTTGCTGTGTCACTTTTTGCCTTGATTCCACTCTAATTACAGTTGGGGTACCAGGCACATCATTTTGGGAGATACCACTCTTGGCAAAAATTGTTTTTCTTCCTTTTCTTTTAAAAAGTCACAGACTTTTAGTGTGTGATACTAAATCACTCATTCTGCTCCATCCCTCAGACCTTTACAAGTCTGCTTTCCAGTGGATGTTAAAATCTGAAGTCCATTTTTCATGAAGAAATTTTAAGTTTCTTTAAGGAGAAAATGAGATCACTTTTATCAACTCAGTTCTTTTGCAATCTAACCAATCATAAATGTATTTATATGCCAAGGATCTGTTAGCACTGTCTTCCTGAAAGTTGCTTAAATTGACAGCATGCGTATGTGTGTCCTGTGGCTTCTGGGTTTCACATCTTGAAGAGTTTTATGGGGTATTTCACGTCATATTTGGACTTTTCACCATTTTCATGATGGCCTATAACTAGAGTACCATGAGTATAATGGGGCTTTGATTGTTTTACACTTGCTGCTTGGTCCAAAGACAGCTTTGTCTTCATTCCAGGTGAAGTCAAAAAGTGAAAGTTTTATTTTGCATTTGTTTATTATTCACTTGTAATGTAGCTGCAATTGGAATGTGGGATATAGAGGCATCAAAATACTTGAGGTGACAACAGTAGGTTTAATCATTATTGCCAAATAATGTATTATTAGAAAAAAATAGAGGTCAGAAAAAAATCCTCTTTCCCTTTCCTTTAAGAATAATATTGTTAGATATATAAAAAGTTACACTGAAATCCTTATGAAAATTTCTGAGAGTATTTGATAATAATTTGCTGTGTAAGTTCTTAAGAATTTTCATTCCAGATTTCTCTTTCTCTCCTTGCCCGCAGACAGGACCATGAACAAGTAACTCAAACTTTTATAGGCAGAATCATATTAATCAACTAAGCTTCTCAGACTGGACCAAAATGGACTCAAAAAACTAACTCTAGCTTTCCTCTACATCCTCTCCTTGTAGGCTTGAAAACTCCCAAATCATCGGCAATAATCAGTCATCTTTCTATTTTCAGGGTGGCTTAAAAAGGTCAGGGAACACACAGGACTGACTTTCCAGTAAAATTAAACCTGTGGGTGACTGCACACAGAGACGAGTCATTGTCCAGTATTCTAAAAGTAGGATGTAAACCAGCCCAAGACTTCTCCCAGTTGTTCTTTGAAATATTAACTTTTAAAAAAGGGAGAAAAATACTTCACCACTTAAAGAAAGGACGGAGAAAGAGAAGAGTAAAAGTTGTTTAATTGGGGAAGTGTGTTGTTTTCTTTCATTTTTTTGAAGGTCATTCATGAAATTTTTTCCTGAAATACTGTTTTTGTACAAGGATTTTGAATCATTAGATGGGATTTTTCTGAAATGTAGTGATCTCATTGGCAAGATTTTTTTTAAATAGAATGTTTTGCGCTGGGTTTTTTGTTTTTTTTTTGCTTTGCAAAAGAACTGTACCCTTGTATCTGGAGGTTTTAGGAAGGTGAATAATCCTTAACACTTTCTGATCTGTGTTAATCCGTACAGCTATTGATCTACAGATTGTGTTGCATCTGTTATGAAAAGTTTTTCTCTAAAGTGTTTCTCAGTCATCTATTAATATAAATTGGTGAGGTAGGGCCTTATTAGTCCTATCTGTGGGCTTTTCAGAGTGTATCCCTGTATTAATAATAGCCTTTTCTAAATCAAAAACCATTAGCATTTTAGTATGTAATATCAAATTTCTTGTATGTTTAAAGGTTATTTATTATAATGAAGATAGAAATTAGTTTTTAAAAATTAATTTGAGGACTTGTTTATTCAGAACTTGTTTATTTGTAGAACCAGGTTTTCATTGATTTTTTTTTTTAAATGAGAACAGTGATTCATGAAGCACTAAGCTGGGCTGAGCATCTTTGTTTACTTTGGGCAAGCTGAGTGACAAAACCAGACTGTTTTATAGCATTTTCCTATGCCAGGCAGTTTTCATTATCCCACAATATATTTATGGCATGACAGTATAAGCTGAAGTAGATTGTATTTGCATTACCATACTCCATTTGTAATATTTCTAGCACTGTAGCCCTTCATTGTATTGCCAGTGGGATTTTCAGAATAATCATCACTGACATAAGTCCTCTTCCCATAAAGTCAGTGGAAATTTAAAGTGCTGAAGTAACAGCAGAGCTTAGCTAGTGAGAACTTTTGAAATGGAGAGTCAAATGCAGGGTAGTGATTTTTTGGTTGGTTGGTTTGTTTGCTTTTAAATAAAAACTAGGTCATGCTGTCTAATGAAGTTCAATTAATATTCTGAAAGATGTGTAATTACACAGCTGCAGAAACTTTTTACACCGTCATGAAGTATTTCTAAAGCCACATGCCAAAAATTGTATCAAATGTGGTACCTTTGCCAATACGGTATAGTTAATTTAGCCTTTCTAGCATGTCTGCTCTGTGATCCTCTCTTAGAGTCATTTCTTCTATACTGCCTGGGTACAACATAGAATCTCTGGGAATAAATCAGGATTATGTAGGGAAAGTGACTGTTATTTATGGGACTCTTGTTCACTGGCAAAGAAGTTGAAGTGTATGCAGCTGGTACAATGGGAATGGTGAGGACATGCCTGACACATGGAGAAGAAGTTCTAAGGAAATCCCTGCTTTGTCTCTGCAGCTTCAGACAGAAGCTAACCCACTGGAGATGCAGGCAGGAGAGAATTTAGCTGCTGAAGTCAAATAAATATTTTCTGATTAGGTGTGAAGTGATTTTATTATTTTTCCCTGAAGGCTTATAAGTTGACCAACTTTAGGTAACTTTTTATGAACTATGAAAAGGCATTTATCTAATGCCAGAGTAGCTGCTGACAAATTTCAAGCTTTTATTTCAATGCATGAAACAGTTCAGTAGTTGCAAGAATATTTTTAAGCATGAGAAAAGCAAAGTAATGTGGAGGGCTGTACATTTATTTAGAGATGTCTGTAGCTCCAGTTCTTCCAGATTTTTACTTGGTGTGGTGATCCAGCTGGTTCACATGAAATACCTCAGTAATTTTCTGACTACAAATAAATGCAACAAACCCCCAAATCAAAATCCCAGCTCCCCCAAACCCCCAATTTGGAGAATTTCCTTCCAAGTAATTGTATTTGTCCGAAAGCAGTTTTTTTAAATGGAAAATATTGGCCAATCTGCTTTCTAGGTGTTGTGTTTGTATTTCCAGTGCTTGCAGAAACAGCAGTCAGCTAAAATTCTGACTTTGATATGTGTGCAAGACTGCACCAAAAAAACCCGATCACTGCAAACTGATTTCATTTGGAATAACTCAAAAAGTTCCTTGCTAGCAGGTCCAGCTTCCCAATACTTAAGTATTTTCAGGGTTAGGTATTTATAAAATGTAGCCAGTTTTGTGGCAAAGTCCAGATCTTAACAACATTTACTCAGCAAAATTTGTGGTAAAATAAAGCAAGTTTGCAGGATGTGCCCCTATAATTGTGATTTGTGACTAGTTAATTTAATGTTACTGCTCTGAGTTTTAGGAGTTTCGAAGAAAACATCTTAAGGGAGCTGGTTTTCAAAAGGTCACTGGAGTAAGTGCTTAGTGGCCTTCTGAGATGTCTTCCATATGAGCACTGGAAAATCAAGGTTACTAAAATCACCCAGAACACGACTTGGAGCAGTTTAGCTTTACAGACCTGACTTTGCTTTCTCCCCGAGAAGTATTTCATGGGGAACTGATTTCCACTTAAAGAAATGAAAGTTGCCTATAGATTTAAGGAATGTGTATTTTCTTTCAGGGAAACCAAACTAAGCAAGAATGTTCAAGACATTCTTGAGCAGAGGCTGTGAATTTGCTGGTGGTGGGCCTTGCTGAAGCAGTCTCTGTTACAGAAACTTAAATTTATAAACCAAACATGTTCCCTTGATCAATAATCAGGATAATAGAATATATTTAGGAACATTTAGGAATGGTAACTCAATCTGCATGTCGTGGTTTAGGGTCAGGGCAGCCCCTAAGACCTAACAGACGCCCTCTGTTAACCCTCCTCCCTCCCCAAAGGGAATAGAAAAGGAATAAGGGAGAGAGACTTAGTGATTAGAAAAGGAAACTAGAACAGCTTTAATGTTGATTAATAATAATAATAAAATAGAATATGTACAAATATATACAAAACCAGTACCGAACTCAACCCCCCTGATGGTAATCACATCACTGTCACCACTGATGTTGTAGAGCAGGTACCAGGGGTCCCAGACCGGGCCCCGCAGCAGATGGGAGCTGTGTTCAGGAGCTGGATTCTGCTACTGAATTCAGGAACACGGGATCAAAGGCAGAATGGACAGAGTCCTCCTTGGATGTTCCAGGGAAGCAGTCCAAGAGGGGAGAAGAGCCCAGGTAAAAGCCCAACAGACCCTCCTTAGATCCCTCTGCTTGCTTCCGAATAGCTCCTTGCTACTGAATGGATGGGATGGAATACCTCATTGGTCAGTTGTGGGTCCTGCCCTGTCCGCTCCTTCCTAGGTGCAGTCTTTTACTTTCTGTACCCCCCTGTGTTGTACACACCGTCCAGCAGTGGCCTTGGTCTGCATAACAATTCTTGGTAGTAGCTCTAATCATGAGCTGTTATCACTGCTGGCAGCAGACACTGTAAAACATGCTTCTAACTTCAGAAAGTGCTGTTAATTAGAAGTACTGAACTGAAAAGTAAAATCACTGAACAGAATTAGTTCTGTTTTCACCCAAACCAGGACACTGCAGTGATTAATCATGCTCACTTAAAACAACTGTCAATCAATACCTGTTACCTGATTTTCTATGAACAACAGTGAAGAAAGGGAGAGGCATGTAAAATTGCATTTAAAACATCGCTTTGGAGCAGTCTAACGGTTGTTTAGAAGATATCACGCAGACTTTAATTATCAAACTCAAGTTATGTCTGTTGACTTTATACACTATCCAGGCTGTGTGTCAGGAAACATGCACAATAAATGACACAGCAGTTAAGTCTTGACCATGGTGGTATCATTTGGATAATCTCTCGATAAAGCGTGATAGATTCATAAGATAGGAACTGAAAGTATTTCTATGTAGATAGGAATCTTGGTCATACTAGATGGGAAAGTACAATGATGACTGAATTATGCTGATTCTGACAAAGAGCTCCAGTTGTATAGTAAGGCAGTAAAACTCTTACGAAACATGGGAGGAATGTAATACTAGTTAATTACAACTGCAAGACACACCATTGAGGGGATTATTACCATGTTTTATGATGACCGTTTTATCATCTCCTTGTTTATACTTTCCTCTGGTAATGATCTTTTTTTCTAAACTTTGAAATATTTAGTATTTGAGCATTAAATATTGTACCCTTCGTATTTCATAAGAATAGTTCTTAAAAGAGGGAGTAGGACTGCAGAGGAATAGAAAACCCAGATCGGAAAAATGGCCATTTTCTGTAATTATAGCTTGAGTCCATGCATCAGCAGTGGTGTGGTTTGTTGGGTTTAGTTTTTTCTGGTGGGGATGAAGTATAGAAAGCAATAGATTGTTCCATAGGGGGAAGCAAATTTTGCTCTGGCCAATAAGCCCTGTAAAGCTATTGGATTCCCAGGTCAGGTTCAGCAGCACCTCTTCAAATGCGGATGGCGGAAAGACAAACATCTGTTGTTTTAAGTAGCTGGACAACTGTTTGATTGCTTCTTTCTATAGGAAAACAATCTCTTCATGGATGGCTATAAGTGGCATCATTTTTCCTTTGGGTTCCCATTGCACTCTCTGTATATATTACACATCTGGACTGTAAGTGAAACTTGCTCATTCCTCTCAAACATCTGTTGTGTCCTGCTGCAGACAAGGCCTACTTATCTGCTACTTTTACTGCATACTGTGTAATTTTATTAAATCTTTGTCTAACAGCCCCTATTCCATATAAAATCAATTCAAAATCACACAGAAACAGTGAATGTTTTCTGCAAAAAGTTACCTTATCTCAGAACTGGGTCATTATTTGTTTGTTTGGTTTGGTTTTGTTTTCTTGTTTTCTTTCTTTTCCCTTTTTTCTCTTTCCTTTTTTTTTTTTTTCCCTGTATTTTGGTGGTTTTCCCTTTTGCTTTGAAAAATGTAAATACCTAAGAAAACAAAAAAAAAAAGTAGGGCATGTCCAGTTATTAAAAATATTACTGTTTTTTTCAGTTTAAATGTTATCAGTCTGGTTATTCTGTTTATTCAGACTTTCACAGAAAGAGACACACACACACACAAAAAAAAGATAAAAAGGAGAGTAATATAATGGATTCTTCTAGTAGAGAAGGAAGGAGGAAGGAAAAAATAAAAAAATTGGCAGAATTTCAGGCTAAATTCTGCAACTTTTATTCAAAGAACCAATGCGGGTTGGCTTTTTTTCTGCTGCTAGACCTTGGTGAGGGCAGAAAGAGCTGGGATGGCAAATATTAGTCATCTCTGGAGCTCAGAGCTTACTCAGCAAGAGGTGCTCAACTAAACCAATGGGAGAGAAAAGCCTTTTGTTTGTACATTTCTGTATGATTGAGGGCGGTGTGGGCCACCGTCTCAGAGATTCAGGAGGTTCAGTGAGTCTTACCAGATGACACTGGGACCCTATGACTAAAATGGCTCATTTTTCCTTCATTCCTCAGGCACCAGATCTTCAGCCAGCTGCTCTATCAGTGTTGTAGAAGAAAATAAAAGAATACAAGTGATTTCTGAGAAAGAGAAATGGAGAAATGGATTTCAGTAGTCTGGAGAGTGAGTAAGAGCAGGAAGCTTCTGTAACTTTTCAGAGTGGCAGAGACAAACATTTGCTTGCTTCGGTGTCTTGTTTGTTGGTTTTTGTACCACCATTGTGTCCCATATAGTGGGGAGGGTCCTGATGTGCACTGGTTATGTTCCCTTCTGTGATGGGAAGGATGGGGGGACTTGGACTTTGTTGCTACAAACCTCCATGGGTTTGGATGGCTAGTTTTAAGCAATGACTTTGTATTCAGGGAACATGGACGATTTACCAGTTTTTCTTTTATAGCAGACCAAAGCTGGAGTGAACGAGGGAGATGCTCACACAAAGGAAAACCAGCTGCATTTTACAAACACCCAAATTGTTCTATCTGAGCATTAAATATTTATCAGTGAATGCCTGTCTATTTAATTTTTTTTTTTATTGTTATTGTCTGTCTGGACTGAGACTTATCTTCTTGGACAAAGATAAAAGATGATTTGTGTCATAAATGTGTGGTGTGTGAGGCAGTGCTCAGGTTCTTCTTGAGATTCAATTAATGAGGTAAGAAAAGAGCAGAGGTATTGAAGGCGGCTTTGCTAAGCTGCCCCTTAAATTTCCTACCTTCTTGAAAATGAAGCTATGTCAGGAATAGTTTTGTTTGGAAGGTCTGCTCTGTGTTAGCAGTACAAGTGGCAGCTGCCTAAAATAGGAGAATATTAGGAGGGTGTTTGAGGCCTGTTTACTGAAGGCAAGGCAGAGAGCTGTGGGTGGTGTGTGTTTTCCAGGATGCTAAGGGCAGCAGGGACCATGGAGCTCATGCTGATAAGGGTTGGATGATAACATAGTAAAGCACTTACACTTTTCTGCAAAATATTAAGGCTAGAGAGCTGCAGACTGTTTGTGACACATGGTAATTTGTTGAAAATTCCTATTTGCAAAATAGAGAGGACCTGTTATATTAGCGGAACTGACAAGAAAATAAACAGCTATTACTGGTTTTGATATTGGGTTTTTTTTTTTTTTTTCCGCTAAGGAAGTAAGAGGCAATGTTGGGTATTATTTACCAAATCAAACTTATTTAAATACACTGTCTTTGATACTTAATAAATGTTGTAGTGTGGCTTTTTGTGGCTAATAAAACTTGGTTTACATTACACCCCTTGTCTGCTATGATTTGCCTCCTAGGGCTCACTTAGAGTGCATTAAGAAGCTGCACACAAGATCAGGGTGATTTGCTGCAAAATTTAAATAATTCATTTATGCACCACTGCTCTCAGACAGTGTTTTTACAAACACTGTAATGAGACAAGCTGTGAAATGTTTTACATGGTGTAAATGAGGGCTGCTGCTCAAGTAAAGTCTTTTTGTGCCGATTTTATTCCCTAAGTCTTCAAAAAGACTTTCAAAGGCTTCTGGTGTAGACCTCCAAAGTATGCTGTCCCATTGGAGAGGCCGTTTGTCCTAACTCAGCAATAATATTTTTCATTTCCATGTGCTTTCACTGGAGAACCTGATATGAGCTCAGGCTACTTAAGGAGTTAAGAGTGGAAAGTAAAGTTCATAACACTGGGAACAGGCCCTCTTCTGACTGTGGCTATATCTTGTCTACCATGCTGATAGTCTTTCTTACTCTGCTTTCTGCGGTGCACTTTGCTTTTACTATTAAGAAAAGGGCATGGAAGAAATTGGAATGATCCAAGTCAAAATACACCAAAAGTAAGCTTTGCTGTCAGTGTTGTTGACAACTCCTCTGATGTTAGCTCTAAATACTCATCCTGTGGAGTCATCTTTCTTCTGTTTCTTCATACCTTCTGCAGAAGTCTTATTGTCACGAAGAAGAGCTTGTGAAAGTATGTCCTGCATCTGCACTCTCAGGAAGCACTTGTCCAGACATAACGTAACTCTACTATTTACACTAAATGTTAGCATAATTTTTAGTTTTATTAATCTACTGATTTGGATGGAGAAAGGGGTGTAGTGCTTGGGGTTGGTGAAGCAAATGTGACCTCTCCATTATTTTTGTATCTGTATTAGGCTATAACTGTTAACCACATGATCGGATCTTATTTGTTCTACAGGAAGAACAAATTATGGAAGAATTAAAACCTAAAGACATTAGTCTTAAATTAGCAGTTGGGGAAGAGTAATCTGTTCACAGTATGTGTCTGACTTTGACAGGAATAGTATCCCAACACCTTACGTTTCCCATGCACTTCTAACCACTGCCTTGGAGCTTAAGATGAGATAGAGAAACAATACCAGGTGTAACTGGGACTGCTGGATGTCTTTGCTTGGAATATGTAACTGATTGAAATGATGGGTAATTAGAAGCAGTTTTTAATTTTTAGGATTAAGACAAACATGTTCTGTTTGTCATAACTTCTGAACGTGTAAAAATAGCTTTAGAATCTTTTACTGGAAAACATTGTGCAGTTTTTTGGGGGTATTTTTGCTTGGCATTAGGAATCCTTGAAGTGTGTAAGGGTGATTACCATTTTACAGCATGAAAAAAGCTGGAGGAGAGAAGGGGGATTTTGAAAGCTAAATGTTTGGGCAGCTGCTTTGCAGAGATTCTTCTGAATTTGCTAGCGTTTTTGTGAGTGTTTCCCCTATCTTCCGAACCAGTTGTGAACCTCAAGAAATTACAATCTGTGCACAGATATGCAGGAAATTAGCTAAATTTGTAGTGTAAACATTTTCAAATTAATATTTGCACAGTACAGTCTCTCAGCAATGCATTATCCTCTCTTATTTGATAATCAACACATATCCCTTATGAGTTGCATTGAAAGGGAAGAGAATGGCTCTCACTAAACTTTAATTATCCTCCTTTCCTCCTGGGAAGAGTTCTCTTTAAGCTCCCTTTTTTGAGCTGCTGTGTGTTTCACAGTCATGCCACCTCTTGATCACTCTTTCTCCTTGTTTTGCCTCACAGTGGATGTCAGGGCACAGCACAAGCCCATACATCTCCGTATAGTGACATCTGTTATATTTCTGTAAGGTACTATTGCCAGGCTAACGCAAAGCCTCGGAGAGATTCAGGGCAATTAACTTTACACTGAGGTTTTATGCTGGACTCAAGCTTGTGATAATACATAAATATTTCTTGGCTTAGATCTGGGGGAATTGACATATTTTCATTAGCCCCAAGTATTTTTGACTCCATTCAATCTGTAGCAATATGAGTCAGCTGTTTCAGCTAAGTAGTGTTTCTAATTCAGCCTTTTTTGAAATAAGCACGTACGCATAACGTGAGCTTCCTACACCGAGTAATCCGTGTTTCCTCCATATGGTTGGTAGATTTTTATTTTCTTTTAATTCAGTGCAAGCTGCTGAATAGTAATATGCAGTCAAGATCTTGTTGCAAAAAAAAGGGACCCCAGCTGAAGTTCCAGGGAATTGCCAAGATTAGCATATCCTGGTTGTTTTGGGAAGGGAATTTTCTAGCCAGGTCCTCTTGACTACTGGGGCTTGAAAATGAATGAAGTCCTTGAGTAGGTCTGTAGAGGATGCCATGCATTTTTCTGGATGGTTTTCTGCAGGTAGGCTTTGTAGAGAAAGAAGAAGAAAGCTGGACCGGAACTCGGTGAAGAAGGACAAAGGAATAGAAGCTTGTGGAGTTGTCCTGAGACTATTCAGCTGAGATGCTACACCTCGATGATGGGGAGAAGGGCTGGGGAGCCAGAATACAGGAGAGGAAGCTGCTGGGGAAGGACTGTGTTTAGAATTATATAGGATTTAAGAGGTTTGGAAGAAGAGGCTACCAGAATAAAACTGTAGTCCTATGCATCTGCATCCACATACATGGAGAAAACAGACAAGGGTGCACTCAGTATGAATAAAGCACTGTAAAATCTCTCACATGCCCAGCAACCTTGATTAGATCCCCTCATCCCCTAAAAAAAACCCACCAAACAAACAAACACAGCAAACAAACAACCAAAAAAACCCAAACCAACCCTACAACCTTTTCCTTTTCATACCCATGAAATCTAATGTCACAGTTTTTCTCCTTCAAACAGGGAGAATATTAATTTCCAGAATGCACTTTATACAAATTAGGGTCCTTTTCCCATTCCGGACATATTTTTTAACAAATGGATCGATCTCTCTTTTAGCAAACCAAGGTGAACAAATATATATCTCTATAATAAATAAATTGCTTTTTTCTTATTATAAGAGTTTGTTCCGTTTGTAAAACCATGCCAGATTATTTATGCCCTTCCTCTTAGGGAAGGTCAGCAGATATACACTCAATTACCTATTTGTGTGCGTTAAATCAAATGACTCTATATTCAATATTTTGGTTTTTTAATTTTGCCTGAGCAAGAAGCTGGAAATCCAAATTAATGACTCTTCCCCAGCGACATAAATTCTGTGAGGTGTTTGTAGCTTGCTTGTCTTGTTAAAGTGCTCTGACATGATTGATAACTGTTGTGTTCTCCCACAGTGAAGAGTGCACAGCACTAGCAAGTAGACCAGCAAGCATGCAGAGAACTTGCACTAGGATCAAAATCTGAGATGTTTTCATTAATTTCCAGGTTGTGAGGAATAATTTCTAAACAGGCTGGTACCCTTCTTGTCTTCTCACTAACAGCTGCTGTTAGACATGATAATATACCAAAGTCACTGCAGCTGAGCAGAGGAAAGTAAAGCTTGTTTCTGTGGGGTATCTGAGGGAAGTTCCTTCTGCTGAGGGAAGAATGATCTTGTGCAGGCCCTGGATTGCTTATACAGTATAGGTAGTTTAACTTGCAAAGGTTCCCTGCATGAGTGACCTATTAGATGTCCTACTGTTACCCTCTTTCCATGTTTACTTGTGCTGGTTGGACTCTGAACTTGCAAGGGCAGATTTCTTCCAGGGAACAATAAAGTGCCCATAACAAAATCCAGGCAATAACCATTTCAAATTACTTTGCACTGTCTTTTCATTGTTCGGTTCATTATTCTAAAGCAGGGAGTGACCCTGCGCTACAGAAAATGTCTCAAGCCAAGACAACCTTTACTGGACTGGGAATCTGACAGACCAGGGCATGTCAGATGAGGTACGAGCACCTTGGGAAAGGCTTCTGTTAATTTTGGGGCTTTGTTTTAATTTCATACTCTTTTTCTCATTGCATGATACTGGGGTAAAGAATGGATTTATATTCTGTGGGCTAACACTTGTGAGGTTAGTGCAGTTGCTAATATTAGCTTGTCCACTCACATTATTAGGATCTTACCAGTAATACAGTAATTCAGTCCCTCCCAATTTATTCAAAATAAAAGACCTTAACTTGAGCGATATGTGTTATTTGCAGAAAGTCCTTAGAAAGGTATAACCAAAATCAGATTAAACATCTTCTAAAAAATGCATTGATCTAGCAATTGGAAAACTAAAGTATTTGGTCTTGAAATAATGAATATGCAACATTCAAAGAAATGGCTCTTACCCGAGCTTTGAAATACAAGTCCAAGGTTAAATCCACAAATGCTCCTTAAAAAGGGCTGAAGCGAATGAGTAGCACCAGTCACCTGTGGATGTTGATGTGGCAAGAGGTACTTGTATCGCAGCAAGGACACCTCTCGCTAATCAATGTTTCATTACTGCTATTTTTTAATTTTCTCTTTAGGCAGAAACAGAAAGTAAATGTAAGTAAAAGAGTCATGCACATTGCTCTTTCCATATTCTTTGTGCTATGAACTTCTTTTTCCCCATAGGCTATTAGTGTCTTTGAATAAATATCCAGTTCCTTTCAATAAACACTATGCATCTGAAGCTAAAGTGGCTGCTAGTAACTAAAGTGACAGCTACTCAACTGATGGCAACAAAAAAAAAGAATCTTGTTAAACCTGAAGATATCACATCATTTTTGTAGCTGTGTTTCCGAGCTCTAGGAGGCTCAAGTGCCATATTTTCTAGGCAGAAACAGGAAGTCAACTACGGTGTTTATTCACTGAAGGTCAGGCTTTTGTATTATGAAACTTCTAGCAAATGTGATAAACAGTAAATTACAGATCTATCACCTTTTCTTTTCTTTTCTTTTCTTTTCTTTTCTTTTCTTTTTTTTTTTTTTCTTTTTCCCAGTGAGCGTGTGTGTGAAATCAGCAGAATACTGCCTGCGTTTGATTTATGGCCCACTTTTGACCAACTCTTATCAGGTTCCCACAAGCCCTTTTCTGATGCAGCTCATGTCTGAATGACAATAGACAACTAGTGCCATTATGCTCCAAAATCCCTCTCTGCATTCTAGACACCTAAGATTACATCTGGGCTATTGATTTATTACCCCCCCCCTTTTTTTTTTTCTCCACGGGGACCAGTTTGTTCAGCCTGAACAAGATAGACTATTATTAAACTGAGCAAACTACTCCATGTGAACTTGGTAAAGAAATAATCATTTGCAACCACCTTTCTAACCACCCAGGTTCATAAAGAAATGTAGGCGTTGAAATATTAAGACTGTTTATATATGAGTCCCACCATTCGTGTTTGTTCAGATTATATATAATTTATATACATGAAATGAGACCCAGAAGGCATTCTGTTGTGTTGGACATTATAGGCATATTGCCTAAAGCACTGCAGTGTTACCACCCAATGTACAAAATCCAAATTATTACAAATCTGCTTTATAGAAATACCTACTCTAATGCCAACTGTATCTGTAGCAGGGAGGTTTTATGACACCTTTTAGAGCCTCAGCAAAATTTATATGTTCTACTGTCAGATTTTTTTCTTTTCCTTTTATTTTTGGTCAAGGGAGAGGAAGCTATAAATTTTACAGCGCCGGATTTTTATATCTCCTAAAAATGTTCTGTGTGGGATTCCCATTTAATATCCCTCAGCTACAGTCATCTGTGTATTTAAGTCACTAAGTGAGAAGGTACAGACAGGGCTTCTAGTTAAAATTGTGTCTTTTTTATTTTCTCTCTCTTCTCCCCCCACCCCTCTTTCCCTCCCATAAGCACATCCCTCACTCACTGCTTCAGGGTTTGCCCGTGAACACCTCTGGCCTGCTTTCAGGAAATTCTGAGCATCATCACTACAGACCAATAAGGTCTACAGGTGCTCCAAGGCAGGACATGGCATGGACCAAATATCACAAATGGAGGCTTTCTGAGCTGTTCTCCTCCTGTTGTTGGCCTGCAGGGGACAGATACACTTAACTCCCAACTAAACCTCCCATGGTTTATGTCTTTCCACAAAGGATTTATTTTATTCCACCTACTATTCAATACATTGTGTGCAAGCATCTGTCATTGCTTGAGTCCTGTTAGGCTGTGCCCTGTTAGACTCTGTTTCAGTGACACATGTGGGCAGAAAGTATCGCACAGAAGCTGTGATTTAAGTATTTCCTTTGACTCCCTTACTGTACTGCTGATAATTTTTTTAGTCATTCCTTTTTTCTTCTGGGGAATAAAACTCTCTATCAGCAAAGAACCAGATAATGCCAGCACCATGTAGGGAAAAAAAATAACTTTGATCATTTGTTACTTGCTCTCTGTTTTCTATGTCATTGTTTTCTCATATTTAAGCTTAAAGTAGTCCTCATGGAAAAGAATATTTTTTTTCAAATTGAAGTTTTATAATTATTCTGTGATCCCTTCTGTGGGCTTCTTCTCTGTCCATTCAGGGCTTGACCTTCAAAAAAGATCCTGGCACATCCTGCATCTGTACCAATAAAACACCTGTGGATGTGCTCAACAGCATTTGGAAGCTCAGACATCCAGAAATGCTTTGGAAATACTGCAGTGTTTCTGTTTCAACAGGACCAGCCAATGGGGCATCAGAGCAATGCCTACCATGGAGGCCTTTTAGAAACTGAAGAGGATTTTTCCTGTGAAAGTTGTGCTTTTTCAGTTAGCATCTAGTTGAGCATTAAGTACTGGGATAAGAAAATGAGCTGTGTAATGCTGAGCATGACTAACCAAGATTCTGTTTGCTAAGGAGGAAATAAGTTACATAGAAAGACAAAAATCAGAGTTTCCCAGACCTACATACTGCATTGCTGTCAGTAACAGAGACCACTCTAGCTCTGTAAGGATACTGGAGGGTTACAGGAGTTTCTGGTTAGAGTAGGTAGAATAATTAATGGACAGTGGAAAGGGATGAAATGTTTTTTCCACAGAATGGAGCAAGAAGGAAGGGATGAAAAGGCAGCACAAAACAAGAAGTGGAAAGTCAAGCGAACTGAAATATGGCAGGCTGAAAAACACAAAAGGGAACAGTTTTTCCTGTAATGTGTAACTCAGCTGGGAAATTCCGTGCTTCTGTTCAGCTGAGAACAAATCAAATTTTAGAGAGAGACAACCAAATTTATAGCAGTCGTCCATGCTACAGCAGGAGGAGCAACTGCAAGGTCATTAGACATACATGGCATCGAACCTTCCATCGCAGGGTGTTTGTGGGTTGAGAGGGACAAGTAAATAGCCAATAACTATTGGTATTGGAGTTGCTCTTCGAAGCATGTTTTAGCCACAAGAGACTGGCTTGCATGGACTATCACCCTTTTCTAATATTGCAGTTTTGTTGCTTTTATCATAAAATTCGATCTTTTATAAAAGTTTGGGACAGCCAGGTTGTTGGCTGAATGTCTTTCCCAGTCTCCCTGAATCGTGGTTGGCTGCTGTATGGAGAAAAGAGAAATCACAGCAGTGCAAACAAGCCAAAAAATAGTCAAGTCTTGCCTGAGCTGACAGTCGCTTTTGTGACAGTCATCTTGCTGTTTGGAGGAAGCTCTTCAGAGTCTTTCCAGTCTGTGTTACAGATGTTGTTTTCATTTTCACCTTGGTGTCACTGGAAAAAACAGCGGCAGAAATCTGTGCTGGGTGAGCCAAATCTGGAGTTTTTCTGGCTTCATGGAGGACCTCTTCATCTGCCATTGAAATACCCCTCTTCCCTTATTGCAGTTGACTTGAAATTGTGATTTATTTGTCTAAAGGCATTTCCTGGCTTCACTTTTTTTGAGCATAACCCTACTTTCTTCCTTTTAGCTCCTGGTGCCTTCTACCCTAGAATACAGACGCTGGCCTGCACAAGTATTGGCTTGCATAATGCTGCTTCAGATAAAGGTCATAAATGGTCTTATTTGGAAATTAATTCAAATAAGAAAGAGAACGAGCCAAAACTAAGCCTCTACTGGGCATGTTAATAATGTCATTTGTTTAGAGTGTAAGATCACTGCTAGAGGACATCCTGAATCATTGACTGTTGCCCTTAGTGTTTGCCCGTGGTTGTCCCTGTTGTGGGGGAAGTGAGACCAAAGGTCAGAAAATCTCTGCTGGACCAACACTGCCTGAAAATACCTATTCATCTTCTGGAAACCTACAATGATATTTTGAAAGATCAATGTTAGGATTTTGATGCCTAAAAAAAAAAAATAGATGGGATTCACTTCATTCCATGGACTAGTTGCAGTAGTCATTGGCACTGCGATCAGGAGGAATTAGTGCTGCAGTTCCTGAACACTGACCAGGGAAAAGGAGACTGTTATAATGTCAGAAGAGTGCAGCAGCAGATCAGAACTAGTGTCTGGGGGCGGCAACCAGAGTGCGTGTGACAGGAAAGCCCAACGGCATGTTGGGCTTATTTCTCACATGTGCAGAATCTGTGTGTGGAGGGGGTTTTTTGAGCAGTTTTCAATCCAGTATTTGCAGAAATATTCCCCACAGAAAACATATTTGTTTTAATGCTTCTCTAAACCACAGATAAAAGGGTGTGAGAAGGCACAGTCAAAATACAGTCTTTAAGAAAGGGTGTTTGCTGTACAGGCAGCTGGGACGTGTGTAGCTCCTCGCAGAACTTATGCCAGGTTTCAAGCAGGTAGAAGGTAAAAGAGCAAACAAATAGAAAGCTCTATTGTCAGCCACACTGAAAAGTGCTCTGATGCCTTTTCCTAAGCATTTTCTCATCAAAAACAACAAAATCAGATGTTTCTATCAGAAACACAAATAGCACAAACACATGGCTCTTGGCTCTTTCCTTCAGTAAGTAGCAATATCAATTAATTAGCTCTTGGAACATGTTGCATCTATAGAGAGAACTTGAAACTGCCACTTTGTTGCTGGGTTTTTTTCAAGCTTTAACAGTATTTCTGGACAGCTCAGCAGCATCAATGATGCATATATATGTGTGGAAGAAGCTGGCATTCTGGCTTTGGCAGCAGGTACACAAAGGGTTCCTTCCCACAAGTTTCAATTTAAGAGAGCACATTTCACTTATTTCAGTGAATAAAGAGCAGGGGATATTCAAACACTCTGTGACGGTCTCCTGGGTGTAGCTCTGGGTAGCAGGTAGTGTTTATTCTCCATTTTGTATGCTTGTCAACAGCTCTTTGTGTCAGACTTTTTTTTTTTTAACACAGGTTGTCCTCAGGAAAGTAAGGAAAGTAATGAAAAGGAGCGAACATTGTCTCAGCTGCCATAAAGTGTAACATTCTCTTTAGTATAAATCATCAAGCTGAAGTTCATTAACCTGAATACAGTTTAGTCTTTCTGTGTCATCAGTTGAATCCAAGCCTTTCAGATGAATCACTCCCTGCATGCTGGATTGGTGGCAGCAAGCTCATTTTTGCATATAATGAACGGTATGCACAGGCCTTTCTCTTGCACTCTGCTCATTGAATTGAAATTGTATTTGGTGAACTGAGAGGGTGTTGTGGGAAAAGCAGAGTTGTGACAGCCTAAAAGAAGAGGAGGAACCGAGTCCAGAGAAGTCCACCATGACCTCATAGCAAGGGTGGCAGTGGAGTGGTGTAACAGCTCTGATTCTCTTTTTTTTTTATTCTGTTTCTGAACGACTGTGTTAATCAGAAATTGCCCTTTTGCAGTTAAAAGGAAGCATGTAGTTGAGGACCATCCCCAGAGCTAGTACATACCCAACCTGGGCTGTCCACAAAGTGGTGCAGATACATGGGCTCAGGCCCAAAAGTGCGTGCTGGTGAGCACTGAGCAAGTGGGGCAGCCCCAGGGGATGACAACAAAGCTCAGCCACTCTCCTCAGCAGCCACCTTAGCACACCAGCTGCTTGGCCAGTGTCTGTGCTGCCCAAAGGGTCATATCATGGACTGATTTCAAGGAGGGGTGTAAAGCAGGATAATATAGCCACTGACCTTGTGGATTTTTACAGAGAGCTCATCCAGTACCTAGGGGCTGGAATGACACAGACGGTACTCGTTTCAAGGTTTGACAAATGGGCGGTGGAGACTGGCACTGTATGTGGAGTGGAGGCAGGGGTCTGTGTAGTGTGCATGAGATGAAAGATGAGGACAAGGCTAGGTCAGGAAGAACATTGTATCTCGGGCACTTCTCTTTTTCCACTGTCCAAATTCCACATAATCAGTTTTTCCATCTCTTCCAACAAATTGAAGGCATATCTCATTCATGCTTTTAAACACTGGTGTCTATTTCTGCTCCTTTGGGTATTTTAAAAAATGCCTGCACAAGACACACAGAGGTATAACAGAAGAAAATAAAATCTGGCCATAGCTTCATGTCATCACTCTTTTGGCTACATGAAGCTCACTTATTGACAGAAATCATCTACCTCCAGCTGATCTTACTTCTCAGCCAAGGTCTGAAAGTCTGTCACCTCTTGTCATGATCTGTCATACAAACATCACACAGTGTTAACCTAGCAGTTAGAAAGATTTGTTGCAAGTCTGTTGGATCCATTAAAAAAAAAAAAAAAATCAACTAAAAAACCCCCAAAAACCAAGGAAACAAACAAAAAAAACCCCAAACCCAAGACTTAGTACAATAGGGGTTAACTTAGAGGTTAAGGGCAGAGGCTGGGTCTTAATTTATCCCAGTAATATGCCCAGAGTGTGTGCAGGAATCCTGCAGACTGCAGGAAAAGTGATTGAGTCAGATGCTTCTCTGCTCAAGACTCAACAAGGGCATGAGTTGATCTAAACACATATATCTTCTGCTGTCCTGGGGAGATAGGAGGAGGAGGAAAAAAAAAGTCAATGCTGTCTCTGGCTAAATTTCTAGTTGTGTTTCACAAGGCTGTTGAGTTGGATCATCTCCTTACCTCCAGACATTGCAGAATAGCCCTGCTGCTTTCCCTCTGCAGTGGACCACCCGTATTTTTCTCAGAGAAAATGAGATTGGCCTTTTCCTTCAGCTTCTGCTTCTTCTTTGTCTTATTGTTTGGAGGTTTTTTTGCCTTCCCACCCCCTCCTTTTTGCCTTCTTTAGGCTGTGTGCCTCTTGATGCCCTGTTCTGACACCAAGGTCTGAGCGGGCAATGCAGATTAACTGTTTTCCAAAGCCAGAGAGCTACAATACCCTGTTTCTGGCCCCAGAAAAATAATGACTTGTACAGGTTTTGATGATTTGTATAGGGTTGCAGTTGGTGTTGAACATCTTTGCTTAATGTGGTATAAACTAGTAAACTTTTATGCATATTTTAAACATAACATGAAAATGAAAGTTATTTTTTATCCTCTTCTAAACAAAATTTGTCTGCTTTTCCTTTCTTCTCTGAAAACTCTTCTTTTTTGCGGCCACAGAATAAACTGAAGCACTAACAGTCCTTTGAAGTGTTTTGTAATGATGATAAGAAATCGCTATGTTCAAGGTCTGCAGAGAGTAAAGAGTAGGTTATAATTTTGAAAACCCCAAATAATTTGCCTAAACCAAAGCTCCTAATCTATGTACCACATCACATATCATATGGAAGAATCAAATCAACCAATCAACTGTATCGACACTTGTCGCTTAACTAGTTTGTCTGCAGTTCTTGACAAGGTGCAGGACCCATGAGGACACAGGTCCTATCCTCAGTACATCACTGGGAACAAGACTGGGGTGAAAGTAATGTTTGAGATGTTTTCTTTTATTTGTAGAACAAATGTTTTCACCCAACTGTAGCACAGTCAAGCAGTGTGAAGGAAACATTACAATACCCTTGTCTATCTATCTGTGTTTTTATAAGGTCACCCATCACCAGGGCATTTAAGTGTCTTTTTTCTTTCTGTTAAGGGTCCTGGTCAGGAGTTGAAACTAAGGAAGAGAGGAAGAAAGTGACAAAGAAAGAGGCACATGACAAGTAAAAAATACGGAACTGGAGGTGAACCTAAACACTCAGAGGTAATTTGCCTTGAGGAACAAGAACCCTTGAGACCTATGTGTAGACTTTGGAAAAAAGAATCTGTAAAGTCTATGAACGTGCTGTCCTCTGACAGGTATGTAAACCTTCAGATTAAAATAACAGCTTCAAAAATCCTTCTGTCAGAGTGAGTTTGCTTTAGCTAGTCAGGATTTCAGGGGAGTTTGTCACAAAGACAATATATATCAAATGGAGATAGCAAAGGAAAACTCTGAAATTTCTAAACAGGTCAGTTCTTGAAACATATTCTTTATAGCTTGACAAAGTTATGATGACATTAAAATAGCATTATATAAAATCAGATGATCAGAACTAGTGGATTTTTTTGATTTTTTTTTTTTCTGCATATGTTGAATTATCTCAAAGCTGAATTTCATACTCAAGAAGGAAGATGTAAAAAGAGTCAGGAAGGGAACAAACTGAGTTTCCTTTTGTTTGCCTTTGTGTCAGCTGGTTTTTTGATTTGAAAATATTTTCACCAATAATTCTGGCAACACCATGATACTCCTTTACTTCACAAATTAATCAGAAATGGTTCCTTAATTGGCTTTTAAAATTCTGTTGTAATTTAGCAATATATTTCCACTCTATTTGTTTTGATTTGTATTTGATTTACCTTTGTGGTGATACAGAGGAGAGGATGGCAGGTATTTCAATCACGTCTGTTACCCAGCCTCCCTCTGTGTGTGTCAGCCTGTAAATTGTGTGGTGGGGAACAACCTTGTGCTTTAGTGGTGTCAGTCTGCAGTTGTGCTGCCGCTTACAGAGAAGAGGTGGGAGGGTGAAGGCATCCAAGTGTCCTCACCTCCATCCCTCGAGGGGGAGCCCTACTTGCTTTGAGTTGGCAAACCTTAGAGTTAAGAGACGTCTGAAGAGGCTGGTGATAATAGGGGGTTAAGTGTGTCTTGTTTATTTTCCCAGTTTGATTAAATATGAATGCCTCTGAATATCAGCTATTTGTATGCTAATCACATCCCTTCAGCAAACACAAACCACTTAACCCAACTCCTTTTTGCATACTGTAAAGAAGTAAGAGGATTCTTGACCACAGGAAGCAGGCATGATGTACATAAAAGGAGTGAAATGATTCAGCGTGTGCTCATTGATACTTTAAACAGCAGCTTCCTCCTCCCGGAGAACTTCGTTGAGTTTTGCCCATGACCACATGTAATGATGTGGTTTCTTGTCACTAGTAACAGCTTTGTGAGGCAGCAATATGTGGTGCAAAAACTTATTACTAAGTGGCATTTGACTGACCTAGTTACGCCAAAAGCTAATTGCTAGCTTGTATATATTGCCACACCTTCCAGCAACACAGTAGACTTCAAGAAGCATTTAACAAAAATTTTACCTGCTGTCAGGCCACGTTTCTGTCAGGTGTAAGACTCACTGGAGTCACTGGCTTGCTTACTCTGTGAAGCAAAGTAGACTGAAAGGTCAAAGTCTCAAAATCATCTCAGGAACTTGAGCATTTACTTTGACAAATCCCATGCCTCAATACATGGCCGTTAGTTCCATAAGCTGCTTAGCTCTGTGACCAGCTTAGAAAGATATGAGTCATTGCACTGATTTCAACATGGTGACTTACATCCTTCACCAGTGTCCCATAAGCTGCCCCTCTGGGTTGGCCCTTTCACTCCTGCAGGCTGTTGAGAAGGTTTGGCTGCAGTTTCGGGTGTTTATTAACGGCAGATGTGTCGTGATGATGGATTGTGTTTTGGCTGCCTGCTTGGAAACTTTGACCCCAAATAATGACCCCAAACATTGGGATTTCTGTGTGGTTATCTCCTATTTTATTCCACCAAGAATGTCATACATAAAGGCATTAATTCAAGAGGGAGAACCTTTCCAGAAATAACATGCTCCCCTAGACTCTCGAATAGGACCAGTAAGATTATTTATTTGTTTTCATTGTTTGTCCTTAATTCAGTTTGTATGTAGCAATGAACATCACAAATTCAAAGTAGCATTCACAGTTGTTCCACAGACCCGTTATTCGTGCATGTCTTTTGGAGAATCATAAAAATTAGAGTTGGAAAAGCTCTTCACCATTAGATCATCTTATCCCTGCCCTTGCTCACTCAGATATTTCCCCCCTGTACAGTATATTCTTTAGTTCTTTGTCCAATCTAACTTTAAGTAGATCAAATATGGTAGCTTCTCACTGTCCTGTCAGAAGCTGTTGGAGATGCTCAGAGGGTAATTGACACTGGCACCCTTTGAAGGTGTGTTGTGGACCTTACCACAACTTGTCATTTGTATTCAAACACAGTGCTTTCCTCCAGCTGTCACGAGTATTGTGTGGCCATAATTCTTCCAGATCCAGCATACAGCCCTTGTGCTGAACACTTGCAACTAAGATGGAACAAAATAAATGGAAATGTGGTTTTGGTTTCTTTTTGGCAGACAGTGTACATAGGGTTAATTCTCTGGAGGAGCTCAGAGGTGAAATAGTAAGGTGAAGGCCTCCAGAATATTTTGTTGATGAAAACTAATGGTACTGAGATATGATGTGCTTGTCTGCACATGAAGCTTTTTTCGAGATAGAGAGGTATATTTTACAGGGTTCAATTAATAGCTACAATCAAAATACCAACTGTCTGCTTTCAGGATGAGGAAAGCAGATTTAGCTGGACAGTGAGTGCTTCTGAGAAGCACTGATGCTGATGCACACGCTTAAGCAAAGCAGTATAATGCCTGGAGTTTCCTTTTCCTCTTAGGGAACCCATTAAGCATTTCACTTGTCCCTGCTCAACCTGTGCAGCTGCTTTGGGGTTGGGAGATACCCACCACTCCACGGCGTGGTAACAAATAGGACAGTTTGTGATGGGAAGTCAGTAGTAAGCTACTGGGCCCCTTGTATTCACACTCAACTGTTCTGTTTCTCCCCAAAAATTCTGATGCACAATAGTGAACAGAAAACAAAGGGTGTTGGTTTAAATGGTTTCTTTCACCTCTTATTGTCACCAGAACCCCAGTTTATAATTCTAGCAGCTATAGATTTATAAAGCCATGAATCTCCAAGTACAGCTCTCCATCCAGATCGCTGTCATTACTCATTTCTATAGCTTTACAGATAGGGGAATACTGTCCCTTGGTGTAGCCTCTTTACTTACTACTTTTACTCAACTCATATCGAAGGTTTTTGACACAAGGATTATTCATAGTGCTCTCACTGCTTGCCATTGCTCCCTCTGAGTTCATGAATTCCAAACTGAAATTACATCATGTAGCCCAGCGTTTCTTGGACATGTAGCACCACATTAAAATGCCATTTTAAGCAATTAATATTTTATTTATAAATACTTATAAATATTTATTCTAAATGAGGCTTTAACGGCAGCTTATGAGAAAACAATCTATTACGTTTGTATTAAAAATGTTCAAAAGTTTAATTACAAGAGAGAGTATTCAGCTGAACTGTAAAAAAAAAAATTCCTCACAGTGCCCTGCTCTGGCCTGTGGATGTCAGGCTGCCGTGTTCAGCTGAGAAGGTGGATTTCATTATCCTCCATGCAAAATCCAAGAAAGCAAACTCTCTTAAATTCAGGAACAGCTAAATACTTGATATTCTTGTCTTCCTTGGGCAATACTCCCGTTCAAGACTCTGATAATTCCCTGTGTGACTCATGTGGCTGCGGAGAAGTTTTGCTAGATGTAAACGATGAGGTTTTGTTACTGCAAAGGAGGTAAATTTGAAAATGGGGGTCATCCTTCTGACTCCAACCGTGGGCTTTGCATCTGAATTTGAAGGTACCCTCATCTTGCAGTGAATCAGAGGTCTGCTCCACTGGAGTCATCTTCTGTTTGATAGGATAACAGAATCACAGAAGTTCTGAGGCTGGAATAGACCCCCAAGATCATCAAGTCCAGCGCTGTCTGCCTCCCTCCCTTCCTCCCCCCATCCCT